>CM052201.1:11192092-11754548 GCA_028455805.1 Lasioglossum figueresi | reverse complement strand
CTGTGTGCAGTCACACGCGAGTGTCGTCTGTCTAGGAGACGCAGTCCTTAAGAAGGCCTTGTCTTACCAAGCATAGATGAGATAGAGGGAGGGGAACTAGTCGATTTTGCATTCCATCCAACTCTAATTTCTCTTTTAATTTGCAGAATCATATCTCTGTAAGAAGATGAGCAGTCTATAGGTATTTCTTTGGAGGCCTCCTTGGCCGCAGGGTCCGCTGTTTCATTGCCCAATATCCCTACGTCAGAAGGGATCCATGAAAAGATGATTTCTTTGTAGTTATTTTGGGCTTTGATCGATGCGAAGACGTGTGCAATAATGGGGTCTTGGTTTTCCGGGTTGGAAAAACTCTGTAGGACACTGGGAGAATCGGTGAATAGATTCAGAAGAGTTGATCGAACAGAAAGAAAGGAGAGTAATTCGAGGTGTAATGTCTAGATTTCGAGTGGGACACGATAGTTAGTCGAGCGATCGAGGGAACCGTTGCGTCGTGTGCGGAGTCCGATGAATCACAGCTAAATTGTACACGGTTAGATCGTGGAGCAGCGTGTTCGTTTGGACGTGTCGCGAGCGAAAGGTCACAGCGAGAGCATCGGCGCGGCGTTCGACTCGACACAAAGGAACCTTTTATCTTATCTCGGACGCGACGGTGTGCGACACAAAGCCCGGAGGAAACGTTCCCATAGTAAAATGGCTCGTTTAAAGTATACCAGGCACAATAGAGCCCGGTGCACGAGTAGATACCTGCTTTTCCACCGGTGCACATCGAGAAACGTCTAGCTGACCGGAAACCAAAACGAGACACGGAGCTCCATCGATTCTTTGTCTCGCGATTGCCAATTTATAATATATTATATTCGCCAAAACAAACAAAAAGCAATGGGTCGTAGAAAAGCGTAAGATAAAATTGAAATTGACCGAACAGTATTTTTTCGGTCAGAAGATTATAGCATTAGCGAAATTTGCCGAAGAATGAGTACAGACAAATTTGAGGAACGTGCGTCGCATTTTGCAAAAGAGTAAGCATATTTAACGGAAAGAATTAAAACAATGGCCTTCTTTAACGTAACAGCATAAGAATGCACGCTTAAAGTTTGCTCGTGAGAACGTTCATCGGATGAAAAAATGGAGAAAAATAATTTTTAGCTTTCAGTGTAGTCTAATTTGAACCACCTGTATCTAAATGAAAATGGTCCTATCGCGAATAATAGACTGGAAGATCGACTATGAATTGTAAATTAGTCGGAACGTGGGTCGAAATTTTTCGAAGAATACCAACGTCCGCACAGTTCTTAGGCGGCAATAAAAATTGGCTACTCGTGAATTTCCCAGCTGACCTCGGTTAGATAATTCCGCGATTTAAAGCCAGCCCACCGTGAATGATCTATCGCGCATGGAGAGCTCGGGGGTAGGGAGTCGGAAGTGGGGAGCAGGGGGTGGAATAGATTACCTAAGCGAAACGCGGGATGACCGTGGATAATTTCGAGCGGGAAAAAATCGAGCGAAGTGACCTCGCCGCGGAGGTCCGGCCTGTGAAAGGAAAATAGCGAAAAACCGAAGGACGGTGAAAAAACGTGGAGGCTACAGGGTGATTCTAATCGGAGGATCGGTTGCCATGGAATCGGTCGCTGAAACACGCTTTCACGTATTACCCTATTCTACCTAGAATTTGTTCGAGTTTCTATAGAATAAATTGTCGATTCTTCGCTCGTTCGAAAGCCATTTTATTCGGAACGAATACATAGCTCGTCGTTCGATCGAGCTTTTCTCGGGTAATAAATTTGTCCGGCTCTGGTTACAAATCCATCGTTTATCATCTCTCTGTCAGGAATTATCGACTGTCCGATGGATCGTGTATAGCGTCACCGGTGCAATATCGTCTCCCATTGAACGCCGCGATTCCATTTCCTTCCATTTTCTACAACGCGTTTGCAAATTGACGACCTTTCGTTCGTATCGTCCTCGATCCTGTCGGGCTCGTTTTATTGAATCCCGCCGGGACAGGCCGTGCTTGTCCAAGCAGAAACCAATGATACATGTACGACACCGTTGACGATAGCGTTAAACTTCTGACGATTCCCGTTCTGCAAATATCATCCGCTTCTCACCGATCTTTCTCTGTACAGGGTGTGCCACCGAATTACCATACCGTCCGACCCACCGTCTTTCGTTCTTCGTTGACATCGTTATTCGGAAAAGAATTGCTGCGCTTTGCTGTTTCTTCTAATTGTACATATTTTGTAACGTGCACAACCGTTGCTCGCTGCGTTTCCCAACTCGCACGGTTCTCGACGCGTCCTGACACCGAACGTCTGTGGGATTACGTAAAAGAAAAGAGTTTGTGGGTTAGATCGCTTTGATCTTTGATCGAGGCGAAACGTTCGTTACGGTACACCCTGTATGGAAACGCGACTATTTTTATGGGATTGCCGATCGGATCGGATCGGTTTGGTTCGGTTCGGTTCGGAGGAATGGCAGCCCACGGTATCTAGGATTGTCTACCGGTTGGTCCTCGAGCGACGGATAATATTGCGGCATGGGGAGTGAAAGCGACATGGTGAACCCGCTTACGAGGTTACCCATGTACTTTTACTCGATTCAAGCCGTATTACAGTGACTACTTACCCGGCAGTCCCTGGCATAGTTACCACCAGAAATATCGTTGGAAAGCCTGCCCGCTCCATTCGCTACCCACTCGGCCGGCGAGCGAGCGTGCGAGCGAAAGAACCTCGCGTCTGCAAAACTTTAGCACAGATTCCCTCGATATTGTTCTACCTACTCGGTATTCCGAGTCTCCCCGGACTTTCTTCCACGCGAACGATTCTTTCTCTTTTCGATTTTTCCAGCGTACGCGTCCTATCGTGTCTCGTGCGATCGAGATTTTTCAAATTTCTCCCCTCCCCGCGTTCGAGCTCGCAGCACTCTCGACATTTCGAAGCCGAAGAGAGTTGCTCGAGGAATCGTTTACACTCGACACTGTCTACACGGTCTACAGTCTACGTCTACGCTAAACTCGTCGGAATCTTTCGGCTGGAAACGCAGCATGAGGTCTAGTCCAGAACAGTTCACGCTTCTATCGACCAAATGAACCTTTAGCACTCGAATGGTATGACTTTGAGGCGCCACTAAAAATTGCTGTGCCATTATTCAAAATATTGTTTACATTATTAAATATGCCGGTATCTAATCACTAGACCGCGGATGTTCATGCATTCTCCGATTTTTGTAGACAAATTTTAAGAAAGTTGATTGAAATAAAATCCTATTTTTAATGGGAACAGCCTTTGTAGATCTAGAAGAAAGAAAAATTGTACAAAATTCTATCGAATTTTATATCCTAGCCATTTTCAAACATTTTCATAAGCCATAAATTCATAAAGATCCGAAGTCTGCTGATCACTTACGGAACATTTAGGTATTGTATGAGGTACTATACCAATTTTAAATCTATAAAATTTCAAGAATCATAAGGAATGGAAATATTCTAGCTAGGAAGAAATGTTTAATTTTCAAAATGCAGATTACGGACCTGCATCTCGATAGCCGACTCTTCTGTCGCCCGAATTGAAACATCTAACAGCAATTTATCGATCAGTCGAGTCCACTTACCGTATCTATCGTCCAAAATAAATTCCTAGGGGTTTCTCCTCGAGCGAAATCTCAGCACAGCCAACGTGTCGTACGAAATAAAATCCCCTAGTTTGTCAGGCGCGAGAAACATCCCTGAAATCAACTCCCACGTCCTCGTGCAGGACCGTTTCCCATCCTCGTTCGATTTCCCCATGGTTCCCGTCGCTCCAGAGACCCGTTTCGCCGCGGAGAGCCTGAATGAAGGGTTGCCATATGCTGAGCGCTGACAATGCCGACGAAATAAGAATCATCGGAGGGTGTGCACGAGATGGGGCCCCATTGACCAGACCCTGTAGTCCTTCGTAGCCGCCCTCGTCCCCTCCGAAATACGTCTCGGTTCTTTCGGATGCCCTTGCGAGCGTCGACGAACCCTCCGGCCCTCGCCCTCGCCCTCACCATCACCCTCGCTTCGTTTCACCGATACGAAGGGTTCCGAGCCACCCTGACTGTTCATTCGCTCTACACCGAGGCTGCTGGAAAGTTAATCAGTGTTCCCAACCAATAACCAAGAAGAAACGAACCGTCGAAACCGAGGAACGATCGACAGCAGCGCGATACAGTCCGTCATTGAGAGAATGAAACTTGCACGAACGTATTCAGTCGACGAACAAACCGGTGGTTTCCTGTAAACTCCTACACAGATGGGTCAAAGATATAAAAGCAAGTGACACGGTTATTTGCGACTTATTTAAAACGAATTAACAATCCTGATTCCCCTGAACATACCTTAATAGTCTGTGAGAATATAATATAACATATAATATAAGCATAAATTGACATCCATCCTCTCAATCGAAAACATTTCTGAGTGCATACGAACCTCGGAGGAAGCCTGGGGCGACTTCCAGAAACTGTGCGGAGTTATCCTTAGGAAAACGAGCCACTGAAAGCCAAAGATAAAAAGAAGAATGGGAAAGGCCAAACAATACCTGTAACAACGTGACCCTAATCTGTGAAATCTTGTATTCTCCGTCGCTACTACGCTCGCGACACAACAGTAACACGAAATTTATCACGAGCACATCGATGATATTGACTGCAACAATAAACACACACAACGGACAGGTGGGCAGATCAAAGGCAACAACACCTGTCAATGATGAATCCCACACTTCCCGGGGACTGGTTCAGGAGACAGTTCACAAAGCATGTTACCCCTCGGCACTTTAAACAATAAAATAAAGGCAGGTGGCTAGGACCAAGAACGATCGAATAGGAAAGTGGAAAGTGGCCTCTCTGTGGCTCGCGCGACTTTGCTGGAAAACCCAGGGGAAAATCGGTCGGTTGGGTTGGCAACGCTGAAATCCGAGGCTCAGTCGAACACATCTGCCACCCTCTGCTCGATCGCCATCCCCCAGTTGGACCCGAACCCGAGCCCGAACCGGATCCGTGCGAGTACCGATCCGCTCGCCTGCTCGACGAGGGTGGCAGCAGGCCCCCACAGAAAATTCAAGAGAGAGAGAACCCTCGGTCTTATTCCGTCTACCACCCACGGAGGAGGGCCGTCACGAGATCCCAAATGCGGGAATAACCGGACCGGGGATGAATGTGTCCTCGGATCACAGGTTTTAACTGTACCGGGTGGTTCTCTTGTTACACGCATTTTCGATCGGTAAACACGCGTGGCGGGAGAACGATTTATCGCGATTTCGATACCTCCGAGGTGTAGCGTACGGTAAAAATCCAGGTGGTACATAGATTTTGTAATTGAATAATTGGAATCGTCGAATCGTTGTATCGCGTATCGGCTCGAGAAACAATGCGCGATTGTTGTAGCTTCGAGAAAACGAGCGGAGACAATCGGTGGAGCTTCGTATCGATCGTGGGACACGTTTTACCGGTGAAATCGATCGCGCGTCTGCTGCGAGCGCTCCAATTAAATCGATACTTCCTTCCCCCGTACTGTCCGCTTGTAATTCAAGAATTTCGCAAGAAAGAATGAGAGCTCGCCCCTCCCCCCAACTTCCTCCTCGAAAAATCACCCTATGTATCGACGTCATATACCCCGTCGTCGAATGTAACTCGGTGTGGAACTCGATCGCGGTCGAGGGTGAAACTCGAGGACGTACGAAAATTCATCGAAAGTTCGATCGGCTGCGTCCCGATTGCCGGAACATTGAACGAAAAGGGCACGATCTGGAATTATTGGGTCACCTCGAGAGCTTCCAGCCCAGTAACATTGTTTTATTTATTGCCGGCAATTTCATTCTCTCGCGTTGTCGCGTCTTTTTACGGTTACCTTCCGAAGCGTCCGGCGCGTTCGTTTGTTTTTTCTCGTAACGTATCGCGTGTATTCGGACGAGACGTGTTTTTTCGGTCGCGTCGAAAATTTCGATCCTTTTCAGTCGTCGCCAGTCGCTCGACTGCAAATCACACCAATTTGCCCCGCCATTATTCAATAAGCCTATAGAAACGATACGCAACTATCCTAATTATTTGCGTCGCTCGGCCACGCTAATGCCCTCGATTCGACCACGTGCCTCGGGCAAGACCGTTTACAAAGAAACCCACCTAAGTGGACGTTCAAGTGAACGATCGCCGAGTTCCCCTGACCCGACCGTTCATCAAACTCTTCGTTTCGTCATCCTCCAGAAAATCGAGCCTGGAAACTCGGTGACGAGTAGAGATCCCTATTTCACGTGTATACATATAAATACGCGTAGTACGCGAACCGTGTAGTAAAGATTTAAGGATTCGCGAATAAACAAACAAAGGATACTGAAATATATGTGGTAAATCGTTGGTCCATCTATTATCAAAATTATAATTCTCATTTCTCGTTAATGCATGCGATGGGGTGTTTCAGTAGTCAAAAGCGATAGATAAAAGATCAATCTAAGCCGCGATCGCCCTCAAAAGTACTATTTTTACGTTACGAGACGTAATTTTAAATATTCGGCAACGTAATTTTCATTATTCGGGAGCATACAGCTACGCGCGTAGATATTTTCAAAAATCTGTAAACATAAAACTCGGAGTTTTGAGGGCGATCGCGGCCTAGATTGATCTTCTATCTAGCGCTTTTGACTACCGAAAAGCCCCATCTTTGGGAAGAGATGCCAAAAGACCCCAATCCTTGAAAAACGAGTCTATCCCCTTAACACTAGGTTTACGGAGCTGTAGATATAACTATTTCACATTACTTTATAAAATTTTAACCAAATCTTTGGCTATTTTTCCAATAATATATACTCAAAGAAATAAATTTGGTAAATAATCCCTCAGGAAAGCACTTTTACAATCTTGATAATCGCAAATTAAGAATATTAGGACCCGTAATTTTGACGGGTCCCGTAAATCCAGTGTTAAATTCGTACTACAGGGTACACGTACCACGTGGACGCGTGTATTTTAGTACACGTTCAAAACCGCGATCTCTGGTAACGAGGCTCTCCGACGCGACGGACGACCCGTCGATCGTTTCGACGAGATCAAGGACTCGAGAATTTTGCCGAATCGATACAGGGTCGTCCTCGGCTGTCTCTAACGTCTTTAGTCTCTCTCTCTCTCTCCGTTCTCTTCCCGGACGTTTATTAGCTCGCGATGCGGAGGACTTATCGTTAACCTCGATCCTCCCAGCCTCGCGACGGTTAATACCACTCCTCCCACTTGTCTAACTGTACTACTAGGTCGGCCAGGTGCCATCCGACGATCGATTCGGAGAGATATCAATTCGAGAACAATCCCCTGGCTCCGTTGGTCCGGCACCTCGATCATCCTTGGCCGTTGCGCCAGAGAGATCGACCGACCGGGTGGTCCTTGGAGCTTAGAGCCTGGCAGCACGAAACGTCGATGCACGACCGGTCGAACTGCAATTAATCGAAAGGTTTAACGTCGATTCACCCAATACCCATCTATTCTATTCGGCTATCCTGTCTTCAACCTTTAACCCTTTGGACTCGAAGCAATTTTGATTCCGAAATCAAGACATATCTTTCAACCTAGAACACATTTATGTAGGATTTCCCTATTTTATATAAGTGTTGGTTGCGATCGAGTTAACCAATCGATCTGCGCGGGCGGGGATCGATGAAGGAATCGACTCGTACAAGTACAATATTTAATAATAAAAAGAATAAAAAGGTGGAACAAAGATTTAACACAACTGTCCAAGACGACGACCGGTGCGAGACTCCCCTAGATCGCCTCCTCCTCGCCTTTTATTCACAACGGTCTTCGCCTGTCGTTTGTCTCGACATTATTCGTTTGTTTCTCGCGGGACGCGCGTTTCGCCTGTTTTTCGCGGGACGCGCGCTTCGTCCGCTTTGTTGGGAGTTTAGACCTCCCACATTTATCCTATATAATCTTTTCTACACTGTTCGCATGAAATTCAACCTGTTTTCTCATACGACATTTGAATTTATTGGATATGGGTGTTAATGAATGCACACTTGTACTTTTCTAATAAAACAATTCTTTATTACGCTGCGCGGGAGGAAGCTCTTTGCTAAACGAAATCTTAGCTTCGACTGACACTGAGAGGAAAACCGTTGGAACCCCGATAGGAAATCAGGGTCCCCTCGTATCTCCAGACTGTTTAGGTTAGGCCCAACAGTCCGGCTCTCTTGAAACAGAGTATCAAATGGGATACTTCGAAATGTCTGTTTAGAAACGATTCTGAGATCGTTGATACATTTTGGACAACGAACAATAAGTTCATTGT
Organism: Lasioglossum figueresi; assembly: GCA_028455805.1. Taxonomy (NCBI): domain Eukaryota; kingdom Metazoa; phylum Arthropoda; class Insecta; order Hymenoptera; family Halictidae; genus Lasioglossum; species Lasioglossum figueresi. Next base: position 11,746,255 of record CM052201.1, on the reverse strand, counting down.
GCCGGTGGCTTATTGATAATCCAACAGAATTTCTAGCAATTTCTAGAATACAGGAGAATTTAATCATTTAAAAACTGTTACAAATAATGATACGACAATTTCGACTGGCTATTTATACTTTCGGAAACAACAGTTTACGAAGATCAACCGTTGAGTACGTGTCAACAAATTGTTCGAAAGCGGCAACAATTACGTTGATCGTTCAAAATGATTACGTACAAGAAGATGATAAAACTTCTTCGACATTCGGCTGACTCATTAAAACGTCGATTAATAGGCTTCCGGTCGATAAAGCGTTCAGTTGAATGGACGAGCGAAAGTAAACGTTGGATGGAAAGATGCGTTTTCGGGCTGTATCGATCCGAACAGCGTCCGAAGGTTAAACTACCAAAGAGAAAACGAAAGTGTGCAGTGAAATTGACGATTCCTTTATACGCTGTCGAGGCGGTTATTATCCGAAGACGAGTCTAAGGACGATTTCTGGGGCAACGGTTCTATAAATAATTACGTGGTTCGACGGTGCGCAAGGATGGGCCGTTTCGATGGGCCGATTCGATGGGCCGATTCGATGGGCCTTGAACAAGTTAGCCGTGGTCGGTGTTGTCATAATCCGTAGCGGAGCCATACGTGTAAGGCTACGGTTTGTTATGGATACGTCGCATCGATGTTATCGCTGTTACAACGAAATTGGTCCTCGTTAACATTATCGAGTTAAGGAGTAGGACCCGTTCGATGGGACTGGGACTCTGACTGGGACCGGGGCCAGGGCCGGGGTTTGGGCGTCGCCAGCTCCGAAACTGGTTTCCCATAAATAAGTCCCGATTACAGGCTGCGCCGTTCGCTTCGATTAAATTAACATTCGGCCGTCATCGTTGGTGCCGATAATACTCGTCGTACGCGGCACCGAAAACGAACGATCTCGTGGATCATGGATCACCGTGCTACCGCCGTCTCCTACGGCGCACAGTAGTCCAGGATCTCACTTTTCCTCGAAAAAATTCAATTTTTCGACTTTCAAATTACAACAAAGTTCTTCTTTCTCTCAAATAAGAACCCTTCGAAACCTCGAAATTGAAACTAGTAGATCTTTCGGATAACCTACCTACGGTTCTAATATTCTTAATTCGCAATTATTAAGATGGTAAAAATGCTTCCTCGAGAAATTATTTACCAAATTAATTTCTTTGAGTATATACTATTGGAAAAATGTCCAACAATTTGGATAGACGCATGCTTGTTATGTTTATCAAATAATGTGAAATAGTTATTTCTAGAGCTCCGTAAACCAGTCAGTATGTACTAGATTTCTTATAATTCTGATGAAGAATTGAATCTTGGCTACATTTTCGCGATTTCTAGACCACAGTTCCCAGTGCGAGCATCGTCGACACAATTTTTCTACAAATTTCAATATAAAAAGTTAGAGAAAATGTTTTTTTCTAAGAAATGAAGGTCACCTAATTTTTTAAAATATTAACATGTATCGAGACGAATCCAACGACCTATCAAAAATAATGTAACATTAAACCTTGATATAACGCTACAATAGTTTTGGCCGCAAAAAGCGGCCTCCGGACCGCTGCGCGGTGCGCGACGCGAACAATCATCGCTCGCCGGTGCTCGCTCGGTTCGCCGGGTCTTCGCGAGATACACTTTCTTCGTTAGATTGAGGCCAATCTTTACTCGTTAGATCGAGGCCAATCTCGAACCGCGCGATGAGCGTGGTCGATACGCCTTAGAACGGACAACGAGTTAACCTCAGACTGGATCGACCACGATTTCGGATTTCGTTCCACGCAGGACTATCGCGAACACTCGAGGATCTTTTACGATCGTTTCGGATCTCTCGAGGGATCCTTTCGAAAGTTTCGTTGATAGAGATCCAGGTCTCGAAACTAGAACCTCGAAAGGTCCCTCTTGAACCCGTTTGGGATGGTTCCCTGGGGATTCTCGAGATCGGCGGGTTCATCACAGTCGACCGAAGGACAATGGCGTCGCGGTGGAACGCGTGACCATCGCCCCACGTGTTTGCGCACGACGGCTGGTCCGCGCGAAAAAGGCATCGTGTCTTAATCGAGCCGGAGCCTGTTAGGAATGAATTCGCAATTCGCAGTTTGCGGTTCGCAATTCGCACGTGTGCCGGACAGCGTGCGCGGACAAAGGCATTGTGCAACGCGGTTTGCGACGAGCGACGCCCGGTGTCGCGTCGGCTGTCGAGCACGTGGGTCGCCTGCCTCTAGCATTCGTCCACATCTGTTTCCTATGAATATGGACAACGTTGCTTCCTGGAACGTCCCTGCAATTTCTAATAATTGAACCGGTCAGCCTAATCGCTCTCATGACAAGCTCGTTCGATTCTGTTGCTGTCCCACACGAATCTAGTATGCAGGTTCTCGGAGGTCCGTGACGGTTCAGCGTGTAATATATCTGTGGTTCTAAGGAAGAACGCTTTATGTCGAATACTTTCATTTTCGAGATATTGCCGTTTAAAGTTTGGATTACTAAGTCTTTGACATAGGACATTGGTCAAATTGCATTGTTTTCTGAGCCTTTCGAATTTGTTTTCACGACTTTTTTCCCGGTAAATACGTAAATCCTATACTCTAAAGCTGAATTAATGCGTAAACACAAATATTTTGACATTGTGACATGCGGCGTTTTTCCTGGCAACCACAGATCTTGTATATGCGTGCCGGCAGGAATGGGAAAGGCCACGCTTCGACTTGTTATGGATTAGCTTTATTGACGTCTTATTCTTATGGCTCTACGACGCGTACATTACACATTTTTTGCTTGTCGCACCTTATTGCCAAATCTCTTAACTTCCTACATGTATTGTACTTGTACACCGCACAGAAAGAGCGCGCGATTTCGGTCACGAGTGCAGAAGCGTGCAAAGGTCTCGAGTCGCGGCGCGATAGTCGAGCCGATAAAAACGCGCGGAAACCCACCGAGGATCGTCGCACGCTCGCGTTTCGAAAGCCGCGTCGCGTCGTCGGGGAATTATGCGAAACGGCCGAGATTCGATCGGACGTTCACGGGTGCCTCGAAGAAAGATCGCAAAAGGGCGACGGAATCGCGAAAGAGAAAGAAAGCGAGAAAGCGGGAGAGAGATCAGACCGGGGGGCGTTGGAGGCAGTGAGGAGAGCGGAGGAGATCCAGAGGAGAGCAGAGCAGAGCAGAGAGCGCGAACCCCGTTACCGTGGCCACGATAACGCGAACGGGAGCAATTATATTTATACGCAGCTGCGTATGTAGGGAAAGAGAGTGCGGGCGGAAAAAGGAATCCGTGGGCTCGTTTGTCGAAGAGCGATGGAGGATCCTCACCGCGTGTATAATGGAGGCTCGAAAAACGAGGCGAAGTGTGGTGAAGAGAGCTGACCTACTGTGGCAAGTGGCTCAGGGCCGTCGCTGTCCAAATCGTTTCCCCTCCCCCCCTGTCCTGCCTTCTCGCCATCCGGTACCACACGCAGTATTCAGGTCTCTCTTCTGCGGAACCCTCGTGGCCACCGTGGCCCCCCTCTATCTTTTTCTCTTTCTTTTCTTCTCCCTGTCTCCGCCTTTGTCTCTATTCGCCGTTCTCCCTCGCCCCCGCGTGTCCGCCGCACCCTTTACCCCAGCTCCGGCACGTCGATAATACCTTCGAAAAATTAAATGAATACGTAGAGAATTGTGTTTGTGGTCGTGGGACTGCTCGCCGTTGTGCCGCGAGTTACTTAACAGCTTCTCCGAAGATTCAATGGGGGGATTATGGTAACGTTGCCGTCCGGCCCTGTGCGAGGATCCCCTTTTGTTTAGTTTGCCGGGCCGCTTCCTTTCGACGGAGGTCTCTACCGTCCGTTTAAACTTTTAATATGGAAATTTTCGTGTCGGTCGTCTTTTTCGCGTGTCCTCGTTTCGTAGGACAGCGTTTAGCTTTTACGAGCTTCGGATCGCTACGAGCCGACCGAAGGTCCGAGCAGCGAAAGCGAGTTTCCATTTGAAACCCGAACGCCGGGGACGCGCGAGGAACCGCAGTTCAGCGGTGTCGACGAAAATGTTGGCCGATGTCGCGGAAAACCATGGTTTCACGATCACGGTTTCTTTTTTTCTTTTTCCTTCTTCTCTTCTTGGACACGGTCGAGCGTCGAGACCGTGGGCTGAACGCCCACCGGAGGAAAGTGATCACCGGCCGAGTGAAAAGCGACCAGTGAAAAGCGCGCCGCGCCGCGCCGACCGGGTAGAGTGGCGATTTGAAAGTTTCTGCCTTCAGCTTCTCTAGCGGCGTGATTTTCACTTCGCCAACCGTGGGCACCGGCGGTTGACAATCGAAAGCAGCCGGCGCGAGAGCCGGTCTTCTTTCCATTGGCCCATACCCCAGCCACGAAACGGTGAAACGAAGGGAAATTGGTTGCAACGGCTGGCGTACAGGGCGTCCTGCTTTCTTTCATTCTTTCCTCCTTTCTTTCTTTTCCCAAATCCGTCTTACAACGTTAATAACCTTCGGTTCGATTTCTCGGTTTCAGATGTGCCCCGTTTGAGCCGCGCTCGGGCCCCGTCGCCTGAAGAGGACCAGCTATGTCGACGCGTGAGTGTTACCTCTTTTCATTCGACTCTCCACGTTCGAAGCGGTGAAACATTCAAACCCGTACACGGGGAAACATAGAAATCGATCGAAACAAGGGAATCCCGATCAATCAAGCTTGGCTCGATCAACCGCGCGAGCCAAAGGCGCCAAGTGTCCCAACGAGCTGTATACGCGTCTTCGAAGCCTTGTCATCCCATATTAAGACAGTTTGGACACGTGGTGCTTCGGTTCGCGCGGTTACACGGTGAACAAGAGACGCCGCGTCACTTTCTAAGAACTTTCCATTCCGCGTGCAACGGAAACGGGCCGGTGCGCTGTCAAATGTTCGAACCGTGGCGAAGGGGACAGCAGCTTGCCACCGTCGAACAATCCACGCAAGGATCATCGATATTAGCGACGACGCGTTTGCGTAACCGAGGACAAGCGACGTCGCGCGTCGCTCCCTCGTAGCCGCCGCGATGTCCGTCGAGACAATCGCTTCTTTATATCCGGTAAAATTCCAGGGTGTGGAGGGGAACGAATCGATAGATTGAACGATGAAATTCCGGTCCAATGGGGTGCCGCTCGAAATTGTTCGAGATGTCCTCGACCCTAGCGGATGATCCTTCCCTTGATCCTTGCCTTGATCCTTGCCTTGATCCTTTCTGGATTTGTTTAACCCTTTGCAGTCGGAGTTATTTTAATCCTTTCCAAAACTGATATAATACCTCGTACAATACTTTCAGTAGCGTATTAAAATATCAAATGCGTTTAGTTATTTATTGAATAGAAATTTAACAATGCAACAAATAGTTTGAACGATGGTATGTAAGAATTATTGGCACCTCTGAGTCACTACTCGATTGCTAAGCGTTAACGCAAAAATTCAATATTTCTTCCTGGCTAGAATAATTCCATTGTACATGATTTTTTTCATATTTTATGGATATGAAATTGATGTAATACCTCATACAATACTTAGATGTGTAGCGACTGATTAGATACGAACATATTTAATAATGTAAACAATATTGTGAACGACGGTACTGCAATTTTTCGTTGTGAATCTGACTCACACTTCGAGCGCTAAGGGTTAAAAAATCGAGGATGCGTGGCAGCGATCGTCCGTCTGGTTCCTCTCGTTTCTCCGGATACGCGGCAGCTTTTCGTAGACGGTGGCTCGCAACAGTTGGCCCGAAAGGATCTGGGAAACCCATGGAAACCATAAAGAGGCCGAAAGGTACGTCCGGTGCATTGTTTCCGGGTTGCGCAAGTACTCGATCAATACGGATAGGGAAGCACAATGGACACTGGTAAGGCGTGGGTACACACCCGTAGCGACCATCGAAATGGTTATTTTCGACGGTGAGGTCGTCTAGGACGCGTAAAACGAGAACTCGAGGACGTCCTGTGCCGTGGCACCTCTCACTGCTCCATTCAATACCGTACGACGAAAAGAGACAGAGAGCAGGCAGACACGGCGAAGAGAGGGAGACGGAGAGCCAAGCCCACGAAGAAGCCTAACCCCAACGCGCGACCTCCGACGTTTCCTGTTCGATCACCGATCGTTTCTCGACGAGCGGACGATCCCTCGTCGAGCCACGATGGATCGATGCTTACCGACCGATAGAAACATTCGAATAAACTCGACGACGCACAGTGGTGGTGAGTTCGATCGAAATCGTGGCCAAAAGTAAAAAATGTTTTTCCATATTTAACAAATCTGTGTAGTGCATGGGACTTTATCTATAAAGTGCCAGAGCACGTTTCTTTGCTACAACCAATATTTAATACGTGCTTCATTCAGGGACACGCAAGTTCAAAGTTGGTAGTTCTAAAAGATCGACATTTTGCTACGCGCGTTGTAATGCTAGTTTATTATTCTAACATAATATTCTGTGATTTCACACACACACGTTGCTCTATTTCACTTTTTAAAGCTTCGATTAACTTCCACAGAATTGGATACGATTTTTATTTATGTAAAATCTACAAAGACTACCACCACTGAAAATAAGATTTCATTTGTTCCCACTTTCTTGAAATTTGTTTGCAAAAATTAAAAATTGCATTAACATCCGCAGTCTAATAATCAGCGACCCGAAAAAACCCGAGAGTATACACTTTCAATTAAACTGGAGTACTGCTTCCTATTTTGGCCACGTTTTGACTATTTCCGGCCATTGTGCGACGTTCATCGCGCTGTTACCTTTGAAAAATTAAAAAACAGGTCTCGGTGGTTTTCCACCGAGCAATAAATTTGTCGTCCGGTTGCTCGGAAGGTGAAATCGGGTGGCGCTTGTCTCCGGGTGTCGCTCGATCAGCCTCCGCGCGTATCGAGCCGAAAATCGATACGAGCCGCAAGCCACGAGCTGCGAAAGCCGCGCGGGGCCGATCCCGCGAGCGGCCACGCCGCAATCCCGTTCAAACGACCTAAAGCGAAGCGACGGGGCTAACCTTAACCTCGGTGTGTCGATAATCGATGGAATTGATCGTAGGCTCGGCATGAAAGTGTCCCAAGGTTCGGACGCACCGAAGGCTGAGCGCCGCTAAGCGCAGAGGAAAAAATTCGCCCCAGAAATCCTGCCTTTCCCTGCCTCTCCTCTCTCTCTCAAATGCAAGATGAATTTTTCCATTTTTCGTTATCATTCCTTTTCCTTGAGGTAGGCTTTTCCATCAGTGAATTTAGTTCGACGGGCGCATCGTCGTTCGATCATCCTATCGTTGCTTCGATCGGTACCAGCAATCGCCGCAGATACGGCTGGAGCTCTGCCCTCGAAGGACAAGAATGCGGAGAGATAAAGTTATAATGTTGTAGCGCAACATGCTGGGGTGTGAGGAATCGCTTCGAACTGTGTTGCAACGCGCAAGAGAAAGATAGTGACGGCGAGAGGGGGAAGGGGGAGACCGAGCAAACAGTGTTAAGGTTAGTTCGTTAATTACGGTTTCATCCAGAAATTAGCCGAGAATTTCTGTCGTTCGGGGAAACGGGGTTAAGGATGAATCAAAGTCGCCGGCAATGACTCTCGAATCATAATGGCCGATTTCCGAATTCGCGTACAAGGCTGTATGCCAGTAATCGATTACCTCGTTGGGGGAATCGGGTCCCCGGCCGGATCGCCTCTAATTCGAAGATTTCTCTTGTTTGCACAATCGGCGATCGGCTCGCATTCCGACTACGGTGAAAGCAAATTCGAAAGAAACGTAGCGACGAAGGACTCTATCTGTCGTGGGTTCGCGTAAACCTCGAAAATCTTGACGATTTTCTCCAGCGTGTTGAATCGAACCGAACAGGTTTCCGTCAAGTTGCGAGTCCTCGATTGTCTCGTGATATCCGGTTGGCCAATGTGCAGGATCTCGAATCCCGGCGGTCGCGATTGAGACTGGTCTCGCGGTGATCGCGTGTGAGCCGGACGCATACCTCGCCGAAAGTGTGCAAATAGACCGAGTGAAGGGGTAGCAGATCGGCTCGACTTCCAAGTCTGCTCTAAATTATGGCGGTGCGATTGGCGAGGAACGCTCGAATCGAATTGGCAGTGTCTCGGCGGGTACGACGCCGCGTTTCGAAACGATCTCGTCGCGCTGGCATTATCACCGGCAAAACAGAAATCTCTCTATCTCTCTCGGGAAATCCACGTTCGTTCTTCTCTCCCTCTCTCTCTTTCTGTCCTCTATTTAGGCTCATCCGATCGAGTAGTCCTTTCGGCGGACAAATTTACGAGCGCTTTCGGCCGAGCCGGAGAACTTTCTCCGTTTTCCATTTCACGTATTCTTTCGGTCCTCCGGTGCTGTCGCCGGCTTATTTGCGAGCGACGCCGGAGCCAGAATCCATACGGGCCCGTCCCAGCATTATTATGCATTGTTGGTGCCCGGGGCGACGCGGACGAGACCGCTTTCAATGCATCCGGACCGTTGCTGGCGCGAGCGTGAGCGCGCGAGCATGAGCGCGAGAGCGGGCTGCGGCTACAGTCGTCGCTGTCGTAACGCGGGTGTCACGACAGCGACGAACAATGAGCCCCAACGCGCGCCTTTCTGCTCTCCTTTACGCTCGCCCTGGGCCACCGGTGCCTATCCAAAACTTTCTATGCTGTTTCCTGATAGATGTTCCGTTGCCTGTGAGTTGCGTCCGACCCACCTTCGTCGGCTCCATCTGGATCTTCCGATCTCCTGCCCGCACCATTGCTCGAGTAGTCCCTTCTCTTCGGTTTCTCCGTGTTCCTATGTGTCCTTTGCACTTTTCGACCTCGTACGCCAGCGAAGCCGATAACGAATCTTTCTATTCCCTCGATCCTCTCGAGGACGCGCCCGTTTCAAACTTTCTTCGTTCTCGCCATCATGGTCACCATCGATTTCGCGTGTTCTTACTCTCGGTGCCTGGCAAGAAGTCTCTCGAGACGGCACAGGGGCCGTGACGATCGCACGCTTCAACCAATAAAATTCGACTAGCACTGTAAGTGCCAGTGGACAACGACCCAATCGGATGGTTTGCTGTCGCATTCCTTTCCAATGCCTACCAGGAGACTTCTTGCGAGGCACGGAGAGTACAAGGATCTTCGGAAACCCGGAACGATCCGCATCTCTTTCTACCGGCTCGATCCGGAGAACGCGACGCGAGGGTGAAACAGCTTGTTTTCGCAGATGCCGTGGCGCGAGCCGTAGAAACAGGGCCTACTCTAAATTATTAAGCGATCGGTTCGATAAGCGGCGAGGCACTCTGCTTATTCGTGTAAAGCTGGATTTCAGCTGTGGCTGCGCGAGAGGTGTTAAGAACGGAGGAGACCAAAGGGTGGGTACAGGGAAGGAGGAAGAGAAGGAGGGGTTTGCGCGGTTGGCGATTGTGTTAGAGCGAGGCAGAGCGGAATGGAGGGTTCAGACGAGGTCAGGTCACGGGACGAGCTTGCTGTTCGGTCGATAGAACGAAGCTACCACCTATGCCACACGCTAGCACGCCATGCTGTGCCGAATAAACACGTATACGAACGTGTACACGAGCGTATCGGGCCGGTCTCGCGGTCCTGGTCGTCGCTGCGCCGTTTACGCCGTTCATTTCGACGCGGAAGTCCCCCGCGACTCTCCCGATTGTTCAACTTTCGACCAAAAACTTCCCGAATGGAAGATCCCCGGTGTCCTTCGAAGTAAGCTCCGACAGATTCAGAGGGCGGGAGAGAAGAGAAATTCAATCTCGGGAACTGGAATTACAAATCGCGACCGATCTCTTACGGGAAATCCGACAAGGAAAAATTGTGCTACGTCCGCGTATAAAAGGCGTATGTTATTCGTACACCGGTTAATCTTTCCGGAGGAACGGGAGCACAGCCGTTTTCCTCGCTTCCTCTAGCGGCGGTTTACCTCATGGAAGACCTCGATAAGGTCGCATTAAGGATTCAGGAACGCCAGGCCGGCGCAGCATCGCGGGCAACACACGAGTACCGGCCTGAGAGCGAGTTGGAGTTGGACTTGGAGTTGGAGGCGATCCAAGAGACGAGCCGATGCCAGCCAAGGAAAAAGGAAATCTGGAGAGCGCAATAGAAACAGATGGATCGCGCCGTTCTGCCCGTAAATAAAGGATCGATAGCTCCTGCCTAGGCGAAGCTTTTCCTCTCTAGTCCGTCCCATCTTGCTCTTTTCTTCCCTTCTCCCTCTCGCTATCCCTCTCTCCCTCTCTTACACACAGTCTTTCTCTGTTTCGCTCTCGCTATCGGCCTGCCGCGCGTGCTTTGAACGACGCCGCGGATTTCTGCGTGTAGCCCGCGCCGCGCCGCCTCTCCAGCACCGATTGATCGTGAAAATGACTTTTACGATAAAACGGAGTCAAAGTCAAGACAGAGATCCGACACGGACCTCGCTTAACTCGGTCAAGGCAGAAGACCGTTAGAGCTCATAGGACACACTCTGTACGCAACGAGGAACGTGTGTCGCACTCTCGGCGCGAGACGAAGCTTCGGATCGATCGATCCATCCCGTTTCCATTATGATCCACTTTCGATGGAGGCTCCGGGGACCGTTCGGGCGTCCACACGAGAATTTTTCAGATTGTCAGGTTTCCACTCGAGGTGTCGACGGTATTACATCGGGTCTTAGCCGACGGAGTCGTAGAACGCGAGTGTGCGTTGTTACTCGCATTCCCCGGAAGAAAGTTGCAATCGCAGAATCGATGCTTTCATCGGGTGGTCGGGTAAGTTCGAGTGCGTTTAACGGGTCCATTCGGCGGCCCGTGAGTCACGGCGAGTCCGTGCTTTCGAGTAATAACTTTAAAACGCGAAAGAGAAGTCTCTCGGTCCCTCCGCCGGTTCCACTCGTTCTATCTCGCTCCGTACCTCTGTCCTTCTCGTTCAGGCTGTTCCATGCGCGTTTAATCCATTAGCGACCAATGACACTGTTCCTCGGATAGAGGGGAGGAGAACGCGTTTCGTCCGCAATAAAAATGGGGTCAAACCCCTCTTGTGGGCCAAGGTGTCCGTACGCGTTAGGCGATCTCCGCTTTCAGCAACAAACGCGCATTCGTTCGCGGGAATTATTAATCGTTGCTGCTTAGTTACCGGCTAGTGTCTCTCCCCGGGACGCCTATCTTCGCCGCGCGTGTTACATCTTTCACGCCAGTTGCTCGCGCTGCATTGCCTTCTACCTTCTACCATATCCTCCATCTTTCTAGCTTCTGCCGTCTGCGATCTACGCTCCGCGTTCTCAGCTCGTACCCGGTCTTGTTCGAACACCCTCGAAGTTCCGTCGTAAATAAATCCGCGCGACGGAACGGTTGCAGAAACAACCAGCATTTTTTCCACCCTGGATTGTCCCCAGGAGCAGCACGAGGAGACCAAACGATGTCCCAGAAAGAGAAGATGGTCCATCTCTCGAGCCACGGCCGGCCCCAGAGGAGAACCTCTGTTTGGGAAGCGTTGTTTGCCCCAAACGCGATCGATGCATTATCGAGATAAGCGTAGATCCATAGATACGTTCCAGGGGTCGAAAATGACACCGAACACCGATTACTTAACTTTCCCATGCCGAGACAGTGGCGGGAGAGAGTGAACGAGCAAGCGAGCCTGTTGCTCCGACTGAATTAATTTCGCGGTTACGTCAGGGCTCGGCCGTCGAGCGATCGTTGCTGGCCAAATACGTTTATTCGGATCGATTTCTATTACTTCGATTCTATAAATCGTTGCGCAACGAAGCCCGAGAATGTGGCCGCAGCCGATTAGAACCGCGAAACGAAAAGAGAGGGAACGAGCATGGAGAACGATCGGAATCCTAGTGGACGCTGAAACGAGCGCGCACCACTTTGCGCTCGGGCGAGCGAATCGAACGAGAATTTGAAATTCTTAAACGCGATCGTTTTCCATCTGAACGGTTCTTTCTCTATCCCCCTGCCCTCTCTCCGCCGGTCGTTCTTTTCGCCCCAGCCCCTTTTGGCTAGCCTCAGGTCAATAAACCATTCCGGGTTCTTCGTCGAGAAGGGTCCGATCGTTAAACCTCTAAAGGCTCTACTTAGGTAGCGATGAGAACGAAGCTTTTCAAGGTGACGAGAATGATTTACCGTTTGCTTCGATTGAAACAATTTCAGCCGAAAACGACTGAACGCGGTCAGGGGTTATGTACTGAAGCCGAAGGACGGAAATTCCCGTCTCGCGATCAATCGGAAAGCGACGAAAACGCGGGTGAAGGTCGCCGGTGACGCTGTAGAGGAGGCTCGCTGGGGAAAAGACTGTGCAGTTTCGAGGTACGCTGCGAGACCGAGGACGATCGCAGGATTCGCGGAAAATGGATGTACGCCCAGTTCAGGGCGGCGGTCGAACATGGCCGACGAACGCGGCCGGAAACGATTGATTTTCCGTGAACAATTCTCGCGACCGAAGCATTCGCCGCTGTACAAACTCGAACGTGAAAATAATTTTCAGTACGCGACGAATAATACGTGCATTGAAATCGATGGAAAGCAAAATGGAGCGCGAGTTAACTCGTCGTTCGCGGTCGACGGGTTAATCATCGACAGTACTCGGTGTTAATTGCACGCAGCGAGCCGCCCGTTCGACTGCTTTATTTTTCATTGTTGCGGTGGCGATCTATTAACGCGGGATCGTCTGTCGCGCGACTCGCCGATTAATGGCGGACTCTCCGTACGCTTACACGGACACGTAGAAGCACGCGTACACGTACAGGTGCTCCCCTCGTATTTCATCCGCGGGATCGCCCTCTCTTTCCCTCTCACTCCCGACAGCAAAGCATCGCGATGGAATATATCTGTTTGAGGGTTGAACCCCAACGTGTGCACCACTCGCGAAGGGACTTTAGCATAGACGGGAGAAAATGATTCGGCGGCGAGCTCGCGGGGTTGCGAGAGACTGCGGCTCGATCGAAGTTGGATAAACCGAGGAGGGGTGAAGCCGGTTTCCCGCTTCGACCGAAAGCTCTTTGTACTCCTCTTAACGCATTCGCGGCCGATCCTTCGAACGCGTTCCAAAATTCATCCGGGGAAAACTTCAAATACGTTTGCCATTTCCGAACACGAGCCTAAGAGGAAATCTTCGGGAGGTTGGGAAATATTTGTTCCGGTAATTCGGTGGTCGGCTTGATAATTGAAGGCGAACAGAGAGACTTGTCGGAGAGGTCTCTGCCGATCGATCTTTCTCGCGAGGTAATGATCAACAGGCGAAGGGCTGCTGCGATCGATCCCCCTAACATCGGTTCTTGAAATCGCGTTAATAACAGGAAGAAACGCGTTTATTATGGTTCAGCCGGGTCCAGGATACATACTCCATTAGCCGCGTTCGTGACTCCGGCCCGGAGCCGCTCCGGCCAGTTTATGCAATCGTATGCATGGATGCAAGTTTAAGGTTGCACGGATCGCACGCTGATACGTGGCGGCGTAATGCGTCCATAAATTAAGCGTCGCGTTGGGAACGACTTTCTCGCCTGTCATTTCATTGGAAAATTATCGAGGAAATCCGGTGAGGACGCCATCTTGAAACGAGCAGAGTCGAGTAGAGTCGTGGCGCGTAGCGTTCGTTCCAGTTCCCAAAGTAATCCGCGGAAAATTGTGCTTGTAACGCTGCTGATTTTCTCCGATCCCGATAGCCGATGTAAATGTTTCCGAACGAAGGCCTAAGGTTTCGACGCGGATCTCCGAGAATTAGGAATGGCAACAGTGCCAGGCGACGAGACCTCGCGTCGGCTGAATTTTCGCAAGAAATTTTGAAATTCTTGATTTCGAGGTGTAAAGGTCAGCGTTAATAAGGACGGCCCCGGGGCGCAGGCTCCCCTTGACCCCCTTAAAAAACGTCCCTGAGTCTCGTTTGCCCCAGAGCACGCGACGAGTGCCATGTAAACTCTATTATGCTTTTCATTCTTCGCTCCCTTTACTTTTTTTTCTCGCCGCGTCAACCACGCTTCCTTGGCGTGTCGTTCACGGGCACGATTGCTCGAAAGAACGGCGACAAATCATTCGGAACCATCGTCGGTCGTTACGGATTGACTGACGACACGATTACCGATCGGTTAAAAAGGAATTCGAACGGATGGAATCAATGTTTCTGACATCGTTTCGAAGCTCCAGGTAAGAACCCTACCTCGTAAAACGGCCCGAAAACGCGGTCCCAAAAATACTTAGGCCCTTTGGAAACCTTCGAAATCGTAAGCTGATGATTCCCCAAAAACTCCGCCGTGGCAGAGAAGGCCTGTTTAACTTCGAGGACACGCAGTAAACACAAACGACGCGATGTGTCGTCCGGGTCGGATCTCGAGGAAATCATGTGCGGTGGCAGCTGCGATCCGGTTGTCACCGTGGAAGAGGCACTTTGGCCTCCCATAAACCGCGTGTCCGCTCTTCTCGAGAACCAGTCCCTTTGTCCACCGAAAACCAAGGATCGCTGCGAAACACGTTTCCTCGTCGTCGAATCAACTTTCTTCGCACAAAAGTCTCATTGTACCGTGGAAAATACGAGCTACGTCGGTCCACTAAACTCACCAGATAACGTTCTTCAACCATTTTCCGCTCGGGTTTCTAACTTACTGTATAATCCTGTTAAAACGGCGAAAAATCTCTTCGCAAAGCGTCGCTTTTAAACAACGAAAACATGGAAATTCAATTGAGCTGAAATTGAAAACGGAACGAACCAGCCGGCCGATAATTCGCTTCGCATCGGTTCAATTAACCGAGAGGGAGAGAGAGAGCGTGGTCTTAATTGTCCGTTAACTTGAACAAATTGTTCTGTCCTAAACGATTCAACGGATGACGTTGAAAAGAACGGCAATTGGAATTCAGTTTGGCAAAGATGGCGGCCGAGGTAGCAGGTTAACGGCATCCATGTTGGAAGCGTGGCTAATGGAGTAGTACTCTAGGGATATTTATCTTCGCACGTGTTTTGCGAGCGTCTAATGTTTGAGGAACGCGATATCGAGTATGACAGTATATATAGGTTGATGGGATCGTTCACGGGCAATTTTGAACGTCTTTTGTTGCGGTGGCCCCATGTTATTGTATTAGTTTCGCGAGCGGGTATTCTCACAATGTCACGATCGTCGTGCGTGATTCCGGCACGACGTCACGGTCCCATTGACGCCGACCCCAGGCCACCTTAAACACCCATAAAACATTTTCGTGACCTCTTTTTCATGTAATTCGACGAACACAGAGGCTTGTTCTCTGTTTCCGGTGACATGAAAGCACCGATATCCAACCGGCGTGCTGGGAGAAAGAAAAAGAGAGAGAAAGAGAGAACGAGAGAAAGAGAGGGGACCTTTCACACGTCCCAACGATTGTGCGTTATACCTCTGAATTCGTAAACGTTCACGCGTTTCCTATACCGATTTGAATGCCTCGGATATGCCATCGCTAACCGCATGAATAATTCTGTTCCATACCCGTAAGGTTCTCGTGGAAACACATGAACCGAGACCGAGACGCCGTCGATCGGTCGGCCGAGGAGATGTTTATATAAACAAATTTCTACAGGTTAAACCCTTGACGTATTTTAACGAGTCGGACTCGCGATGAAGATTTCAAGCGTCATTCGTCCCTCGTGTCAATACGACAGTTTTCCCGAAATAAGTTACACTGTTCTGTTATTTTTAGGTAAATTTGTGTCCAAAACTTCGTGATTTTTATTTTTATTTGATTTGATTTAATTTAATTTTTTTTAATCTGTAACCAATACTTAACCCTTAACACTCGAGTGGTGATTCGGTCAATTACTAAACATTTAAGTATAGTTTGAGATGTTGCAACAATTTCATGTCCATAAAATCACAGGAACGGAAATATTCTAGATCGGAACAAATAAGTTTCATTTTCGAGTTAAAATATGTCCGAGTGCAAAGGGTTAAGTATAAAAATAAACGTGTGCGTAGCCATAAAAAGAACATAAATTTTCTTTTCTCTTCAACGACATTTTAATCACTGTAACTGCAAAGAAAATGTTACGGCAAGGGGTTAACCCGTTTACTCGGAAATTGTTTTCCTCGGAAATGCGAAAAGCTAACATTTGCAAGCCGTATGCATAAAGGAAGACGTACGCGTACGGGGCGTACACGTGCGCGCGCGTTCGTGCCACGGAAAATTTTCGATTGCTCCGGAACGAAAGGAAAAATATTATGAAATTTCATGGATTTTTCGTTTTATCGTTTGGAACGGTTGCACGTGCCGCGCGAACGGGTAAAACCTGTAACGAGAGATGGGTAAACGACTCGGTCGAGAATCGTTTTCCTATGTTACGCTCGAGAGCACCGTAAATATCGGAAGAATCATTGAATATTTTTACACGTCGCTATATTAAGCTCTCCGGTGGTTGTCGGAGGACACGAATGTCGGAGAGCACTCGTCGAACGGTCGGTCGGTCGAACGGTCGGTCGAACGTTCGGCGCGTCGCGGTGCGACGCAGCGGTTCGACGTGTGTTACGTTACAATAGCATTAGTTGGTATAATTTCGAAGTAGCATGCCAGAAAACGTGCATTCCCGAACAGAGAGGAGTAGTTAGTTTCCTGTAGGAGGAGGTGGAGGAAGCGGTGGAAGCGGAGGAAGCCTTGGGTACCCGGCGGTGAGGCATCGTTCTAGCGACGACACGAGGTCGCGGCGAGGCACGAGGCGTCCCGAACCGACCGCGGGGAAGGCCGAGAATCGACGAGAGCGCACGAGGCCGTGGCCGCCGGGGTGGGGACTCTCGGACGCTCAGTTGCTCGGCTCAGTCGAGCCAGCGCCGTGATCGGAGTTGGAATAGTGACTGGCGATTTGTGTACTCGAGCAGGCAGGCGTAGAAGCTCGACCTGCGGGTTCTAGTCGTTCGCGAGTCAAAATTCAGTCAGACTGGCTGACACGAGAGCTCGAGCATATTTGGATCGCGAGCCTTCTGTTCACCCGTTATCGCGTGCGCTGTTACACTCGTCTCTTTCTCGCTCTCGCTCTCGCTTTCTCTGTTCATCTCCGTCTCTGTCTCCTCTTTCCTTCGTGTACACGTATATACGCGCAGACACGGTTCAGACCGTTCCGTCGAGAGAGCACGTCCGTCGATTCTCGGTTGTCGTTCCGTTCGACCGTCGCCGTAATTGACTGTCGCGAAGGCCTTGTTTCGTCTCGCGGTGGACACACGAAGTCAGTGAAAATGCGGTAGTGACAGTGAGTTACCGTCCGAGGACTGCGGGGACCGCGGGGAATATATATCCCTGGTTACGTTTCATAGGCGCGAGGACGCCACAAGTTTACTCGAGAGAAAATCGAAGTGAGACGGCAAAGAATTTTCGGGAGAGGCTCCTCGAACGACCAGGCCCCTCCGAAAACCAGCGGAAGTTATGACGAGCTCGTGTGTTCGAGGACCAGGAATTTACGCGCATGTGTCCAGTGGGATTTAGTGCCGGCGATAAAGCGTTCTTTCCAGATCTGGATACTTTGCTCTCGACACCTACCGGACCTGGATTATCTCATGTCAGGATGGCGCTGGCGCGGTACGTACTCTACCTCTCTATCTATACTCTATACTCTATATGTGCTCTCTCTCTTTCTCTCTCTCTTTCTATACTTTCTGTAAACGCTCGACACAAGAGCTTCGACGTTGTGCTACGGCTGCCAGGGTGGGTCTTTGATCGAACAGCCTTTGTTTTTCTTCTTCTCTCGTTTCCCGTTCCATTAAGTGGCTCTATCGATCCGACATCACCATCAACTACGAGAGCTACACTCTTTTAGCCACCCGATTCATTGACGTTCTCTCGCGTCGAATAGCCACGATCGAACCGGGGGACTACTCCAAAATTTTTTGCTCCGCATATCGATAGACTTCCTACGAAAATCAATGTCAGTCGGTATACGGTTTTCGAAAATTCAAGCAACCTCGACAGTTTAATTCGATTGTCGTTTCCGCGAGCAGCATCGTAGATCGAGCGATTGCCCTTCGCGTTGATACCGGTGTCCCTTTGTTTTGAAGTGTTCGGCCGCAGATGCCGGTATCTGCCATAGAGTGCGCGCTGGTCAACGACCCATCCCTGCCATGGCTACGTATATGTAGTCACTGATTTAACAGATTTACACCGTTGCGGGGTATACGCATACGTAGAATTCGCATAACCTGCGACGTACCACGCTCGTTTTTCCGTTCTTTTGTCGCCGATGCCTACCGCCGTGGTCGTTATTAGTTTGAAAGTTCTTGGTCAAGTCGCTTGCGTGGCGAAGGAGAGAGACGTCAAGGTTAATACACCTTTTTACGTTGCGAGCCGACCTTCCGAGTCCGATGCGGGCACAGTCACGGTTCGACAATCCGCCTTTATGCTGAAACGTTTGACCGTGAATATGAGCCGTTGGAATTTCAACGTAGAAAACATTGGATCGTAGTCGCGTCGGTTTCCGGGCCGGACCGTGTCGTGTCGGGTCGGGTCAACGAAAATTCTTCGACGCGCACGCACCGATGTCGCTCGGCGCGTCCGCGCCCGTACATACCAACACTCTCGTCCACAAATCATCGGACACTTATCCTCAAAATGGTGATTAAAGAATACAAGCTTCCAGCTTGATTTCATTGTTTTACTTTGATTAGATGTAGCTATTATACTGTAATGTATGAATGCAAGATTGAGAAATTGTGGACAGCTCTAGAAACGAAATTGGAAAAACACTGGCCCCACTTAAATGGCAAAAATTAGAAAATTTCGAAAATATAGGATATTTTTGCCAGATTTGAATTACGCGTTCTCTACACTAGAAAGAAATGAGTGAGTACTATTTTTATTTCATAATCTAAGTCCTTTAATCCTTACCAATCGAATGATGACTCTGAGGCGCTTTAAAATTGATGTACCGTTAACTAAACATTAAGAAATTTTGTGAGGTATTATTTGAGTTGAGGGCACGATTACGATTTCCGTGGCCCCTACTTTGAAGGTTAAATTTGTGTTCCTGGGGTCATTTTAAGAAAGAAAAAAGATCTGATCTTATCTAACCTAACCTTCCCATTGTAGATGTCATCCAGAATTTGGTCTGTTCAGAACGGATCCTTCACCGAAATATAAGTATACTCAGAAACTGCGCAGCTGATAGAAAAATGTCATGAATGACACGAATTGTTGGAAATTTAATTTTCTACAAAAAAGATCTCTTGATATTTTGCCATAGTTCGTATAGTTATAGATTTATAAAAAACAGGAAATATACTTTACCGGCTAAAACAGGCCCATTCGATACCTGTTATATATACATTTGTTTCTTAAAATAACCACAAGAACACCAATTTAACCTCTAAACAAGGGGCCACGGAAATCGTAATCTCCCCGAGTTGAGGTATTACCAATTTCATATCCATAAAATTAAAAAAATCGTAGGGAATGTTAACCCTTAACACTCGAGTGGCGACTCCTATTTTATTCAAAATATTGTTTGCATTACTATATATGTTGGTATCTAATGAATTACGAAACATTTAAGTATTGTGTGAGGTATTATATCAATTTCATATTCGTACAAAGAAAAGAAATAATATTAGAATGGAATTATTCAAGGTCGAAAGAAATGTTTAATTTTCCAGTTAAAATAGTTCCGAGTGCAAAGGGTTAATAAGAAAAAATAGTCTGCATCCAAATTTGAATGTCCGGTGACTAATGGATGTAAGTGACGATGCCCATATGCTCGTGTCCCTACAGATGGCCCCGAGTACTTTCAACCAATTAACGACAAGAACATCCCCCTAACGTCCGCGGACGTTTCGAGTAAACACGCCAATAACTGCCAGACGACGTATGTATCTTCGAGCCCGATACGGTATCAACGAAGTTTTAGCGCTCTTGAAATCGAAGTATTTTTTTTTTCGAAAGAAGCAACGTAAACGAATCCGAGTCCTCGAATCGAACGATACAGAGTCGAGACGTCGATTTCGAAAAGAGGACGCCAGGCAGAATAAAATATCGTTTCGAAAGTGGAACCGTTGTAGGTTAGGTTGACGACTGCGATAGAGATATTTGAATACAATTCGAGTTCTCGATACATCGATGTCGTTGGAACGGTACACTCGAAATATCTTGCGACAGCATAAATGAGGTTAGGTTTCGGCGTGAGTCAGAGGTTAGACGATGAAATCGTACTACAAATAAATCTCGTATATTGAACAGCCGTACGGCAAATATTCTTGCTTTGTGACTCGTTCGTCTGTGAATTTATTATTGTTGTTGTTGCGTGAACGATAAGAGATATTCGCGTTTATTTTTGCGCGCTATCGATAAAATAGCATCGTGAACGTAGCGGTGCGATTAACTAACCTACAAGACCACCCGTGTTCATACAAATGTTATTACTCGCTGATAGTTACGTACCGTCTCGTACGACTTTCTCTGTGTCAGAGGTTTTTATCGATACGATAATACGCGGCCAGTAAACAGCCTTCGCTGTTCATATTTATGTTCGTATCCGATCGAATCGTGACGGACCTGGCAATGAGTTTTTACAACCAGTCTCGCGTCCCCTAGAAGCAGCCTCGACTCGTATAGTGCCGTCGGAAAATTGGTTAACAATTCATATACATATGTACTAGTATGTATACTCGTTGGAATCGTTAATGTTCCTCGTTATTAATTTTGTATTGTCTCATGACATTGGGCTGCTCGCGCTACCCGTGTACATATTCCCACATTTTTTGAAATTTGCCTCGTCGGAGGGGTGCGATACAGTTAACCCCCTCCTGTAACACGATTAATTCGTACGCGGAATTAGTGTACTAGATTGGAGGAAAAGTTTCATCGTACTTTAAACAAGCAGGTAATTTTACTTGTAAATCAAAAACACATGTTGCTAGTGAGTCATTGGGAAACAGGAACCGACAGGTTGTCTGAAAGATGGCGACGTTACATATAAATTATATCGTTGAATAACATTAAACGTATATTTTTATAAATTGATTCAAATGTCTTCTTTAAAATACGCCAGAATTAAATTGGATAGAAATCGCAGTTTTTCCTCCGCTTTGTAGGAGGCTTTACTGTAGCATTTTTCGAGCTATCCGAGTGAGGAGCAAAGTACTGGCAGGGTTTAACCCCTGCCGTATCATTTTCTTTACATTTACAGCGAGTAAAACGTCTTTGACCAGAAAAACGTGGAAGAGAAAAGACAATTGATATTTTTTGTATGGCTACATTTATTTTAATGCTTAAGCATTGATTACGAACGAATCAAAAATTGTATATCATTTAAAACGAAAGGCATAACATTCGTATTCGTTAGACGTTGTTCAAAACTTCATTACGAGTCTGACTCGTTAAAATACGGTAAGGGGTTAACATGGAAAGGTACGAACGGTAATTGAACGCGGAGAGAATTAGAGAATAGTCCGGGGGGCGGCACGGTCGGCCAGAGGAATGGGCGCGTACACTGCACTGTGCACTGTGCACAGAACCAAGTGGACCTCCTCGATGGAACCTATTAGTCATTACTTCCTGCTGCGAGAAACGCTGTCGGGCGAACCGATGAATCACGAGGCTATAAACAGATCTTCGACTTTATAATTGTAATTTAATGAACGCCGGTCGCGATCGCTCGTGTGGGACCCCTCACCTGTGCGCTCTTAACCTTGGCATTGCGTAAGCCACTCCGTTTACCGCCATTTGCATCCGAAATCCTCGTTCCGGCGCATTTTTCTAAGAATATCTCGTCTCTTCAAATATCTTTCCGAAAGAAAAATTTCGTGAATTATGTCCGAGGTCTGGTAATTTGATTCTGGGAACCGACCGAATCGTGGAAAACGATGCTACAATCACAGTCGATCCGATATCGGCCGATTCGAACGACGTCCGACGTTGTGTTTCTTTTTCGCACGCTTCAAAAAAGAGACAGATGCGTCAGGCGTCGGACGTATCGGCCGATATCGGATCCACCGTGCGCGTACGCTAAATCGATTTCCGGTGAGCAATTTCTCGTTGTCGATTGAAATTTCGATTATATCACGCTTCCCGGCGGAACGAGAACGTTTCAATTAATGCGTCGGTTTAATTCCCGCGCGCACGATTTTTCATAAAACCGATTCCTCCCCACTCTTTCTCGTTATCTGCATCGCGTTTACATGGCCGATAACGTTTCTTCGCGAGACCCCCCGATCAACTTCGCGTTTAATGCGCGCGCTGGGTCGCAACGAAAATTGTTTCGATCGACATTTGTACCGCGGCGAACAACCGGGAGTCAATCGATTCGCGTCGTAAAGCGTTTAATATGATTTCCATCGACACTGATCGACGGAGGATCGACGGGTGATTCGCTTTGAGTTATGTTAATTGTTCGAGGCGACCTTCGTGCTGTCGCTTCATTGGCCCGAGAAACTTTCTTGCTTTATCGACGTTCTTGCGAGCTCGATCGAGCACGAGTAAACACGATTCGGAGCGATTTAATTGGTGTAGATTGTCCGGAGAGGGTCGGACTACGAAAACTCGTGGGAAATTTCAATTTCGAGGCCAGGCTAGCGTAAACATTTTCAGAGAACATATTCCACGAGCCTCGACGCGCTCTATGTTACTTCTCTTCTCTCTCTCCGTCTATCTCTGTCTCTTCCGCGATTGTCGCTTCAGCGTTTAAAAGCCATCGCCATAATTACGGGCACGTAGAGGCGCGTGGAGCATGGCAGGCGATAAAGTTGAGCGGTTCGTTAAAGTCCCGGGAGCATAAAAGTTTCAACATAACGTGCTGATTGTCGCGTTAGATGAATCGGAAAAGCTCCGACCTTGCCTGCGCCGTTATCGTGTTTGCGTCATAATATTTTCTCGTTGCTCGATCGAGAGGGGAGAACACACAAAGCCAGAAATCGCTTTGAATGTCGGTGTCCTTTGTCCCCACCACGACACAGCTGGCCGGCTATCATTGTTGGCCGTGTAGCCGTCTGCTATTTACTCGAGTGTGGGTAAATGCGCGTGTGCGCTCACGCTCTTGCCTGCGTGCGTGTCGCATACTCACCTTTTCTCGTCGAAAGAACCCGTATCAATCGTTTCTGCGCAACGCTGTCTTGAAATATAAGCACCTGTTCCTTCCTAACGATTCATCGATCCTCCCGTCCGCCCCGGTTATCGCTCCGTTCTCGTTTGGTAATTTTCCCGGAACACGATTTTTCCGCGTTTATCACAACCGCGCGATAAGATTTTCCCATTTTTCCTTCCGCGAACGGATTTCAGTCGTCGACGAAGAGGATCCTCGACGTATGTTCGCAGCGTGCCATTGGTTCGTTGTAACCCGAACCTGAGGAGACGAGCGGCGACGACGATTACGCAAGCTTCTCGCGAGCTCCTTGTAGTAAATATTTTTCCGATCGTGTGCACGCATAACGTTTTCCGTCGCATTGGTTTACCGAATTGATTACGCCAACTTTGCAAGCGATTTTACCCGGTTGAATTTCGTGCGTAAACACGGGAACGAAAAGACGTGCGCGCGCGCTCGCTTCCGCCCGCCCCGTTAATCGTCGCGTATCGATCGCGATGGCAAACAGAGGGTGTACCGGTACCGATAGGTGAACGCGGACGAAACGCGCTATTGTAATAAGCAGATTTAATTAACGCAATAGTATTCCTGTAATGGCTGGTCGATTACCAGCTCCTGGATTACAGTAATTTACTTCTCCTGGACCCGTAGCCGTACCTGGGTCCGCATCCGTGCGGTTATTTCGACCCAGATTCTTCTCCCGTAAATTGGTATAGAGTGATTCACACACACGTCGATTTCAGAGGCAAAGTTCTCGTCCTTGATGACGACATAGGTCTCCTTTCCCGCGAAGCATGTGGAAACAATGCGAGAGAGAGCCTACGATCCATGATTGAAGCGCGTGCATGACTAGCCGTATAACGTCCGATATCGATATCGATACAGATATCGAAATTGATATACAACTGTCGTTAATTTGTTTCGCTCGTGCGTTTATCATTCCCCAGATTTCCTGTCGACGCAAAATTCTCTTTGCGTTGATCGAGCCTTTTCCCGGCTGAATATTTCTGTTCATAGATTTACGGAGAATCGTGTCGCCTCGCTTGCTCTTCGGTCATCGACGAACAGCTCTCGTCGCGCTCTCACAGAAGCTTCGAAGATCTTCTCCCCACCAATTCTTTTTATACACCGAGCCCGATATCCGCGTACAGATTTATCTCTTTTGCAACTAATCGTGTTGTACATTTTTATCCCGACTCGACTCGACACGTTGCATATTCAAGACTCGGCCGAAGCGGATAACGCCGATGTTCGTGTCGGGGGGGGGGGGGGGGGGGTGTCGAACGGTTCGTCACAATCATTCAAATCAGCTTTTTCGCAGCGCGAACCGGTTTACGGGTAACGCAGTGACAAAAGTTCCGATAAAAATGCATGTTTCGTATTTTCCTTGACGCGTTCATTAACAAAAGCGCATATTTTAAGAACACAATATGGCGGTATCGCCGCGAAAAGACTCGAGTCACTCGTATCGCATATGACCCGCGAATATGGAAGAAACAATTTAGCGGTGCATACTAGGATAAGGCAAACCCGCGATTCGAGGCGATCGAATCGACTCCTACGAGTCTAGCCCCGATTACATGACGGGTTAACGAGAAAGCTGGGGTTAGGTTCTCACCTCCGGCCGGTTTCATTCATTCTGCTCGACAGCCGCGAGCAATTATCGCGGTGAACCCGGGACGATACACGCGTAACGCTTTTACAGCTTCGCCGCTTGTATCCACCGTCTTCGCGAATTAACCTTTACCTATTTGCGTGTTTGCACGTTTATGTAACGAGCAGCGCGGTTCGTTTCCGTTCCCCTCGCGGTTCGCTCCCGTTCCCCTCGCAGTTCTCGCAGCCCACGGGTCCGCGGACAGCCTTTAGAATCGCAACGTCCTCGTTCGGAATCGTTTAGAACGGCCGTGTCAAACCGGCGCTAACTCGTCGCTACATCTCCGCAAACAATTCCCTCTTTCGCAGTTATTTTATCCATGGAACGACACTCGGCGATCGAATCGGATCTCGAAGACCGGATATATCGCATTCCATGGCCAACTAATTTCCAGCTGTTCGAGCTGATAACAGTAACCAAGAACTTGGAAGAGCCGTTCTCCGATCTTTCGCAGCGATACGAGAAGATGCCCGATAGCGTTGCGTTCTCGAGTGTACGCTCCGGCTCTATCTAAAGCTTTTTATCTCGACGATGTTGGTTCCCAGAAACGAGCGCGCGCGTTGCGTACGTTTGCTCCGGATTTTTGGTCCATGAAAACGGTTTTCTCGAAAGACAACTCCTTTTATGAACTCACCTTGGAACATTGTCGGGCTTGCCGTCGCTCGAATCAATGTCGTCCAATATTTTACATTGGATATAGTCTCGACGACTGCCACAGAGATCTCGAGCCAAGAACGAGATATCTGTTCGGGAGCGTCTCGATTCGGGAAATCGTTTGCACAGCGATATTATTATATCGCTACGAGACTCGAGGCCAATCGATGTCCGGTACGCGATGAAATAAAGCCGAGCACAAAGGCGGACTGGCCGAGGGCAGGAGGGCAGGAGGACAGGACAGGAGGGGGTCGGAAGGAAGGAAGGTTGTCCCTCGCTAGCTCCACAACCTTCGGCTTCAAGGGTACAGGGCCGAGGTACGACGTCCCCTCGGTTTTTCGCCCTCTACCTTTCCCTCTCCCTCTCCCTCGCCGTCTCTCGTAGGGGGCTGGAGGCTATGGGGCTATGGAGCTATGGAGTTGTTGCTGGCCAGCATTCGCGCGGAATGCAAAAGCTCGCGAACGCCGAAAAACAGCCTGACCCTTCCACGAACATCGTCCCCTCCTCCGGGAGAGAGACGGTTGGTTGGCCCCTGGCGAAACACGTTGCCCGAACAACCGAATTAAATACACAAGGTGCGTATTTCTGTGATTTCGTATTCATCGGAGATCGCTTCGCTCCGCCTCCATATTCAGATGCAATTGATCGCCGAAATTTTACTTCAAATACTATTCTCCGTGAACGCAAGGAAAATATCTCGAGGCTGCTTCTCAACTGGCCAGCAGGACAGATTTGTAAATTTTTTAAACGAACCCCGAGGATAGGTTGAATTAGGGGATGATAACCGGTTAGGGTCGCGGAAGAAGGGTTAATAGCCGTAATCCGGGCTTTATCCGATCATTTTCGACGTTCTCGATTCCGCGTAACTGCCGATCGATACGACAGCTTGTTAATTGAATAACGTGGGAAGAGGGGCGGGGTATCTCTCTCTCTCTCTTTCTCTCTCCCTTCGTGTCTCACCCCCTCCGTGTCTCTCGTCGGCAGAATTAATTCACCGAGTTAACAGCGCAATTAGTCGGCGCTGCGTCCGACAACACTCGACACAGCTTGCGTGAAACGGAGAACCACTGACGGAGAAGGAGCTTTTGTCCGGTTCACAGCCCGAAGTGCAATTCGGGTTAATTGGGGAACAAGAGAAACGTAGAGACGTGGCGAGAGGGACGGGGTATAGACTTTACGAGGAGGGCGTGGAGTCTCGCTTCGTTTTAACTTGGGTACTTTGCCCTTAACTTCGGCTTTCAGCCAACCGAACTGGGAAAATCGATCGGAACCGTCGAAAGAAAAATACTTTTGCGGCGCGTCTCACCTTAGGATAATCTTACAAACTCTCGACCGGTTCGTTAAAACTATATTCTTCGAGCGATGGAATATAACTGATTCGATTCTCGGCCGCGTTCGTGAAATACGAAATTCGAAGAATCGTGAAGAATTCTTTGCTTCTCGATGCTGTAAATATTGGTGGACCACCCACACGCTTCGGTTCTCGAGATGTACAGGATGTTCCGTCGAACGAGCACAAAGGATCCCCAAAAATGCGATCTAATCGACGGGCCGGTGTAATTTCTATTCCAAACAGCTTTTCTCGCCGAATGTTGCCTCGACAGGTAGACGGGACGCCGACCTGTACATACGATGGAGCCGGGAAGAAAACCGTTGGGGGAAACCTTAGTTCACGTATTCCTGCTCGTCGAAGGGAAAACCTGTACCGCTTATTCCGGATCATCCAAAACCCTATGATTCCCACGAGAAACTCGGAGCATATAAAACTAGAGAAAGAGAGGAGGAAGGGATCGAGAAGTTCCAAGGACCGCGACGGACAACGCGTTCCACGGAAGTTTCTTTGTTGCGCTCGATGGCCGTTGGTTGTTCGAAGTTCCTAGCGCGTTTCTCGAAAGGTGCAGCTGGAACTGTCAGAGACAGAATGAGAGAGAGAGCCCAGGCCCAGGCCCAGGCCCAGGCCCAGAGCACAGAGCCCACGGCGAGGCTGGCTGCGGGCTCGGTCTTTTCTACCTGAAGAAGAAAAGAGAGAAAGAAGAAGGAGAAGGAGCTACACCGTGGAGAGGAGAAAAGGTCTGAACCTCCTCACAGGACTCGGTCGTCCTTCCATAGGGCCGTGGGGCCGCTGCGGGGCCAGTCTTGTTTTCTCTATCCTCTATCCTTGCTGACCAAGTCGAGAGCCAACGCGGACCAAGGGCGGGGAAGCTCCCCTGGACTCTACTCTCTACTCCTGACTCCCAACTCCCAACTCCCAACTCCCAACTCCCGACTCGTTTCCAACCGGGGCCACTGGCCCCGGCTATGTGGGATATACCGGACGACCTTGGGCCTCATGGCCAATTTGCGAGGTCCATTCCCTCCAGATGAGCTCTTACGGCCGTCTTATTAGCCACCGAGTCGCTTCTCGCTTCTTGATTCTCGCTTTCCCCATCCTCCGTGGAATCTTCTCCCCAACGCGCGACGACTCGCTTTTCGGCGCGTCGAACGAGATATTTTTTTCTCAAACCCTTAGAGTTTTGTACCAAGACTCGCATCCGGCAATGTTTGATACAGAGAGCCAACGTTCTCGTTGCATTTGCTTTTTTTTTGCGGACACGAAAGCGAGCAGAGCGACGCGTGCACACCGTCTTGGATAACGACGACTAATGATCGGTGAAGAAACTAAAATTACCGACGAACACACGGGCAACAGCATGGTGGACGTGGTATTTTCAAGCCACGGGTCCGCGTATTCGCCGCAATTACGTGGCCTGCCACTCTTATTCGATTACCATTTGTAATTCCCCGTTTTAATGGTCGATGGAGGGGATGCCGGCCCTGGTTGCGCGCGTTAATCCACCGATTCAATCTTTTTGCACGTGGAAGGAAGACAACGGGAAAAACTTGTCCGATTAAGAAACGAAACGCCTCACGGACGGCGTAAGACGCTCGTTTCGGTAAACAAACTAACTTGCAATCAGCTGCTCGCGATCGGTCTTTATTCTTGCCGCGCGACATTGTAAAATCATAATCTACTCGATGAATAATCGCTGTCGTAAACTCGATATAAAACCTCTCAAGGTTATTTCCACTTTGTCCCGATACGAATATACTTTCGTCCCATTCGAAGCGGTTCAAAATTACGCGTTGCACCTTGAAGCTTCTATTCGTGGAAGAAATTCGCGCGTTAAATTTTTCGTTCGAGCAACTCGTGCCGATATCTCTTCTGCCGTTGCTTTTCGAAGGCCGATCGAGGCGTCAGAGTAATTGTTGTCGCGACTCCGTAAGATTCGTGCTCGCTGACGGTGAAATTTAAGTCGCGGACGTATGCATCTCGAACGATTCTTACACGAGATTCCGCAAAGCTTGTGCAGCGATCCCGGCACGAATCGATCTAGCGAAGCGTTACGCGACCGTCTATTTCCACGGCCATCGGTTCCGCCACGTGTATGTGTGTGACCATTAAAGTCAATGCCGGAGCACACGCGACACGCGCGGAGGCACGTCGATCATAGGTTCGACGCTTTATCGAATTTTATCGTGGCGACATGAGGCCCGCGCGTGAAGAGAGGCCAAACTCACCGTTGCTCACGGTCGGCCTGGACTGGTCTTGTTCTCGTTCTCTCTCCCTCTTCGTCTTCCTCTTCCTCTCTCTTCTTCTCCGTGTCTCTCTCTCTCTCTCTCTCTCTCTCTCTCTCTCTCTCTCTCTCTCTCTTCCTGTAGAACGACGTCGCGCGTCTCCTCGGCCGGTTCGTGCGTCTTCGTCGAAGCGACAACTCGGCGCGTGCGAAACGGCCGAGAGAACCGCAGTCGACGTCGCGCCCTTGAAGAGAGTTAGCCTTTGTCTTATCACAGTCGGCTTGCGCCAGGCATCAGCCTTGACTTCGCCCCTCTCGATCCTCTCTTTCTCTCCCTCGCTCTCTTTCCCCTACGCTCTGCTCCCACTTCGTTGCCAAGTTTGCGGCGAAAATCGCACGGACCGGCTCTCGAAAACTGTCGAGGCTTCTCGGAGGTCAAAAGAATTTTTTTTCATCGTTCAACGAAATAGAAAACGTTCGTACGACGAATCGAGCGTATTAAACAGTCTTAGAATTCGAACGCAGGTGTTAATTACGATTATATGGACTCGGCGTGTCACGATTTCCGAGCGTTGCGTAATTCCTCGTTGACGAGTCATCGAAGCGCTACGCGCACCACCCTCGTTAATCGTTCGGTGCAGCGATGAGCAACAATCTTTTCCTGGAATCTCGGCGAGCGATCCTCGCGGATATCTGTAACCGCAACCTTGGGAACAGCCTAATCGATCGGTCGATGGGTTACGCTCCATGAAATTTTCTCGATTTTGACAAGAGCTTTTATTCCGGGTTTAGCGACGACAGATTCCAAATTGAATATCCAACTGGAATCGCGGCCAGGGAGTTTCAGTGACTTTTCCGGCGATAGCTACCTCGTCCGGTTTCCGATTTCTGTCGACGATCTCGGGTTTCTTCGCGTCTCTTCCATGTCCTCGTTTCTACCCGCCACGGGACGAGATAAAACCACGAGCTTCCGACGACGAGGAGCGACAAGGAGCGACAAGGAGCAACGCGAAGCGACACAAAGCGACGCGCAATTTATTTCCTCGAACATCGTCGTTACCATCGACCAGTTCCTTCCCAGTATTATAAAACCAGTCCGAATTCACGCTACGATGCGTTCGACTACCATCGACTCCCACTTTACGAACACTCGACCAGCGCCCACCGATTACGAAATATTCAAAGCGTCTCTCTTTTCTCGATCGCGCTTCATGCCGAATCCCGTTCGAACGGAGTAGTTATTTCTGCGAACGACGATCGAACGCGTTCGAGTACTCGATAGTTGGTGGTAGGTGATCCGAAAACAATCTTAGAGCGCGAACGCAGTTACTCATCTCTCTATGTAGTGCTATTTTAACACTAAACCTACCACGAGGGGTCAAACGACCCATTTTTGATTTGTTATTTGACAATTATTGAAATTGTGAAAGTGTTTTCATGGGAATTTATTGAATATATTTTTTGACTCCTGCATATATTATAGTAAAAATCGCATAAAATATAAATAAATTTAATCTTGTTATTTTTACAATACTATACACATCAGTCACTTTTGATGGTCGGTAGATTTAGTGTTAATGCTAACGGTCGTAATTGGGCTCCATACATTTGCGGGGCAGAAAAGAAGAGAAAAAGCTTGTCTGCACGAGTATTCGTGAAATTATATTGATTTTTAAAAGAGAAGAATACAATACTTAAAAAATTTCCGGGAAATCTTTCATCCGTCAACTTTTTATTTCCGTTTTTATCAGTCTGGGGTGAATTTGCACCTATACCCGTAGTAGAATTCTGGCGAGAGCAACTGTTCGGTTTCGCTCCACTTCCGCTAGAGCGAAAATGAACGCAACGACGTTAATTAGTGACGCGTCAGTCCCGAAGCAGCCTCGAAGACGATTCCACGGTTCACAGGCCCATCCGGATTCCGAATCCGTTGAAACGGAGTCGTGGGCCAGGCCGGAGAGCTCAGGGGAAAGTGGAACACCGCTGCTCGCCGCGCCGGTGAAAACGAGGAAGTTAGGTGAAAACCGCGTGCACCAAGCCCGAAACAACGCAATTATAGCGAACGTATCGCGTTCCGAGAATAGATACTCGACGAATCAGCTTCCTCGGCTTAGGTCGAACCGCAGACTTCTGTTGTTGCTCCTTATAAGTTGCCAATCGTTTCGAACATTGAGAAAGAAAACCTTGTAAACGATCGATCCCGAGGCAAGAGACAAATTGTTGTTCGAGATTTAACTTTCCCAGAGTATAGAACGGCTGATCAAAGGCGTGTGTTTTCCATCGAATTGACGTCGTATCAATTCGATTTTCCCGACCCTCGAGGTGAACGAGGGCGACCCTTTGGCAGAGGGTAGTTCATCCCGTGTACCGTCGGGCGCAGCCCTTTTTTCGTGAAGGGAACCCGCGCGCACACACGTGTCGTTGGTAATTGTTAGCGTTATTAACCCTCTCGGGCTCGAGTCGCTTTGAGAGGATCACGGCAAGATCATTTGAGCACGTCGCTGCCCGGGAAACGTAATTGGGGGTTGAAGGGGTCGTAGACTTCGGTAGGTAACTCTTAGCCCGAGTTACCGGGGAGTTAATTCGAGGCTTGATTCCGTCGCAAATTCGCAAACACGAATTTAAAGGAAACCACTGCGCCCCGCTCCATTTCCCTTTCCACAGCTTTCGAACCGATCCGACAAAACTTCCGGCAAGTTCGGGTTTCACATCCGGTGTGATACATTACGGCGAACGTTATCGCCGTCACAAAGGCGTCCGCCGGCCCCCTTGTCGCCGGATGGGTTAATATCGGTGTTTATCCCCTTCCAAAGGACAACGTTTCCGCTTGCATTCGCGTTGCATCGCGCACAGGTAAACTGCTGCTCGTTGCTGCAAAGAAGACAGCCTGGGTGCGACACCAGGGCAAGAGGAAACCCTTCCTGCCTGTTCGTAATTCGATTCGCCGAGATTGTCGTTTCGGCTGATAGCAATGTACCCATGCACCGAGCGGACCCGCATTCCTTCCGCCTTCTTTACAGTAACGGAAAGTACGTACGGCTGCGACTATCGAACGGTGAAAAAACGATCCACCGAGATATCGAGATATTAATAGCTACGGCAACCGTTTTCGACGTTCCGAACCCAGCCCCACTTGCTAATTAATTCGTCGATCTTTGATACGTCTTGTTCTTCCATGGAGTGCCGACGAAAATCAAAAGTTTACTCGAGTCGATATATCTCCAGCTGTCGTTTAACCAGTTGCAAATACCTGGCGCGAGGCTCTTCGTCCGGTCTCGTCGGAAGAATCGAAAGCATTGAAGCGAAGACGAAGATAGAATCGAAATGAATACGAATGGCCCGATATACATAGAGGCACGAGCGATCCAACACACGCGATCGGAGGTGTACACGTGTCTCGTGTCTACGCCGCACCGATCTCCGATAAGATACGGATCTTTTCCGGAGGATAAATCGAGTCCCCGGCCACGCGAAAAAGACTCTCGTTCTCTCCTTTCACTTTCCAATACGCTGCACAACCAGCGGATAAGAGAAATCCCGCGATCGCGTTGCTGTCGCCGAGCTAAGAAAAACCGACGAATCTTTACCGGCTTTGGCCCCGGCTCTGGCTCCAGATCCCGTCACGTCGAGACGGGATGAGACACCTGTGAAAGCGCAAACCGCAATTGGTACGCGGTAATCCGGGGAGATGGTAAAAATGAAATTCGGACGTCAAGGTCCTCATCGGTCCTAATCGGACTCAACACCGATGAACAGAACATTTATTGCGTTGGAGGGACAGTTCTCGTATTCGAAATAAGTAGGTAATTTGCTTGTAATTCAGTGAAACAGGACTTGACAGGTTATCTGAAAGATGGCAACAAGCCATCGTATCATTGAATAATATTAAACATATATTTTTATAAATTGATTAAAATGTTTTCTTTATAATACGACAGAACTTTCTCTTCAACCTAATAAAAACGAATTTGTGCTATTTCATCAGTTTTCCTTGGTTTTGCTTCATCCATTTTATGCAAATATCTGTTAAACTCGAAATAGTGTTGGACAACATCAGTTGTACAGTTACAAAAATGTCTTCCAAGCATAAAAGAGTGTTTATCTGATCGGTGCAATTTTTAATTGCTTTGGAAAATGAACGGATCGGTTGTCGAGTCACCCGTATATCCGATTCCGAGTTTTCTCCCATAATTGGTTTGGCGCATGGCGCGCCGATTAGCCGAACGGTGCGCGAGGGTTAAATGTCTTCTTCGTCGACGTATTAGCGGTTGCCTTTTACGCAACCTGTCCTTTCCTCTCCCCTCGCCTCCGTCGAAGCCTGCTCTAACTTTCACTTCCACGTTACTCCCACGTTGCCTTCGCGCTATAATACTATACGGTGGATGGTCGGGTATCGCGGAGAACGGGGAAGAGGTGCTCGAAGGCGAGCTCGGTGGCACACGGCAGAGAGCAGAGAGCTCGGAACTCGGAGCTCGTGTTCCCGACAACGAGCGGCGACGACATTTCGCCAGGAGAGAGAGATAAACGGTTCCGTCGTGATCCCACCCGAGGCACGAGGTCCGAGACCCGAGACCCGAGGTGAACGTAACGCGAGCACTTTTGTGGGAAACGAGAGACCCGGGGATCCCGTGGCGTGCCGATACCCACGGATCGACTTTTTCCACGGTACGCACGCGGAACGTCGCACCGTGCCGTGCCTGCTCGCGAGCACGATCGACGGAATGCCAATTGCCACCGATCCTATCGTCCTCCGAAATACCAAGCGTCTTTACATGGATTCGTTTCCACGAATGTCACCGGATTTCGAAAACCAAGGGTGGAAGGTAGAACCGTTTCAGAGGGTAGTCTCGTTTCCAAGATTGCAGGGGCTTTCTAACAAAAAGATCAATATAGGCCGCAATCGCCCTCGAAAGTCCTAGTTTTACGTTTACGAGGCGTAATTTGCATTATTCATTATTTCATAGATGTCGCAAACTGTCGGAACAATTACAGAAAAAAAATAATTTCTTTTCTAGCAATTGTATAAAAGAATGGTGACTATATCATTGATCGATGGAGCTGTATTCTTGAAAATTTAACAATTTATGCAATCATCCGATACTTTCATAAAGCTGCGACTTAAAAATAGGACTTTCGAGATCTAGATTGATCTTTTATCTAACGCTTTTGACTACTGAAACAGCCCACCTTTGCATTATCGAGAAATAAGAAGGACATCCCTCACCTTTGCAATCCTGGGGGGAAAGGAGAGTCTATCCCCTTAAAAGACGAGTCCATAAAAGTGGCCCAGTTTCTGCTAAAGCGATGGTTCAGCGCAGAAAAGTTCCCCAACGGGCAAGCGCGCAAGGAACGTCGAAGAGCCGAAGGATTAACCTGGACGAACCGTTGCCCTTATCGCGTTAGCATATCGATTGACTGACAGATGAGGGTCGTAAGATTAGGACAAGGCGGCGCATCCCGGTTTCCCGAACGACTCGAGTCCGATGAACCTGCGCGCGGGGGCTAATGCACTCGAGAGTCGCTGATGCTCAAGCAGTTGTTCCGTACTTGGCGCACGTGAGCACCATCGCGTGCCCTGCATACCCTTCTTCTTTCATGCTTCTTTCACCCCCACCCGGTTCTCCCTCCACTTCCACCGCCTTCTCCTCCTCCGCCCCTTGTTCCGCGTTCGCGTTTTCATCCCCTCCATCGACGCGTCCACCCTTTTCCTAGCATCGAGCGAGTCCCCTCGAAGAGGCGCGACTGTTCCATCCTCGGCACGGAGGTCGATCAACCGTCGCTGACCTTCGTTTCGAGAAGCTAGGGAATTTCCCCATTTTCTTCAGCCCTTTGATCATTCCTGGTCTCCCGGCGACACGAACAAAGAACTTCGATCTCGATGCCGAAGAAGGGTGTCGACCTCCTCGCTTCGGAGTAACGTTTATACTCGGTCGTCGTCTCGCCAACGGTAACTATAATTGCTCGGTGTCGTTTTCTGTTGCAGACTTGCGGTGAGCGACTGTGCGCCTCAAACATCGCGGGTCAGCTCGAACTTGCACAGCAGCAGTAGTATGGCAGTAAGCCGCGTACCGAGCCCACCACCGCCGGAAGTGAACACCCCTGTAGCCGAGAATTGGTGTTACACGCAGGTACGTATCGATGCAAGAACAACGATCATTCTTTGAACCAGATGACCGAACGACCCCAGCAAAAATCGAGTCCCGGTTGCTTAAATCGATCTTGCTGGAACGAGTCCTACAGATTAGCGAATCGGTGCAAAGGGAGGATCGAGAAGATCGTTTGGTCGCGTCTGGTCGCGGCGCACGCACTCGCGCGCTCCTGGCGCTCTCATTCTATTTTTACTGGTCGTCCCCTCGCGATGTGAACGACCTGCAACTAGATATCTCGTTCCTCCCATGCCCCGCGGATCCTCCGACTTGGCCGTGGAAACGTTCGCCGAGTTTCCCGGCGAAAATGCTTAAAGATTCGCGATCTGTCGCCGCGAACGCCTTCGACGCATCAGAAGCGACCGATCCCCCGATATTCTGCGTCGAACAAACTTCTTTAGCCGTCAGAAAAGTTTGCCCATAGGCGGCAAGATCTTCGGGAACTGGGCCTCGGCCATAGTTTGCGCAACGGAGAAGTTACGGGCCCTGGTGAATTCTCTAGAAGGATTGCGATCGGGTATTGAGCAAAGCGCGGGTCTTTTCTCTCTCTATCACCGGGAATCGCGAAGAGAGTACTCTCGGTTTTCAGAGAACGCGTGCGCGAGAGGGAGCGGGAAGGGGAGCGCACGGGGCCCCTTACCACCGAATCGAAAGTCGATTCGTGCTCCAGTTAACTTTCGTAATGCACACCGATTTCGCCGCGTCAGCGCCGGGTGCAGTCGGTGGTGCAGCAATCGCGCGCACCATCGCCGCTGCTGAATCTGTCGTAACTCGCGGCAACAAGCCGATCGATCGACTCGATAAAACCGTAGAAAGCGTCGCGGCGTCGGATACCGATGCTGTTGTCCGCCTTTCGAATCCGTCGAGCACCGCGACCATTTTCCGCCCTCGAACGCAGCCGAAAGTTTCCGCTGGGAAACGGAATCTTTCGTTTCGTCGATGGTCGTGTCCCACCCGACAGAAAATTCGTTTGTCCGATCTTCGTAGACTGACATCCAGCAGGTATCGTCGATATCCACTCGACAGTCCCGAAACTATCAAAATCTCCCACGCAATTCCCATTCGGCAGCTGTCCGTTTCAAATAAGTTCGATCGCCATCGGCGTCGTCGCGTCGGCCGGGCCAGGGCTACCAGGCCCGCCCCACGCTGTCCCGCTAACGGTCATTATCACTCGTTGCCTTTCATTTCCACGTCGTTATCTCGGGGCACGTGTTCATCCTCGCCAAACCGAGCTGCTCGTCCATCGTCGGATCAAAGCGCCGTGAAAATAATGCCTCGGGCCAAACGCTCCGAAGCGCCGCGCCGCGCAGATGCACCGACTATTTTCACTCCCCCGCGAGTAGCCAGGCCAAACGAAACACTTTGAACGCGCGCTAGTTATCGTAATTGATTTTCACCGCGAAACTGTCATTAGCGGGTCCTATTTACCTTTATCGAACCGATCTCTGGTCGTCGTTTCCGACTCGATCAAACTCTCCGAAAAGTTGCTACCATTCCGAGAACCAACCCTCGAGCCAGGTATTGCGGATCGATGAGACTCGAGACGACGAGGATCTCGCGCGAAAGACGGATTCTTCGAACGAGCGATCGTTTACCTCGCGGTGCTTCGGTGCTTCGGTGCTTCGGTGCATCGGTGCTTCGATGCATCGGTGCTTTGGTGCTTCGGTGCCCGGGCACCGTGTCCGCGATTCTACCGGAAGCCTCGACTTGGTCTGGTGCTTGAACCCGTGCGCGCCGCTCCCGTAAACGGGCACGGGTGATTCAAGGCCGATCCTCGACGACCGCCGGCACCGGGTTGAACGACTCCCGGGGGCGTCGACCGGGCCTTCTCCCTTCCTCGCCGTCTCGCTCCGCGGTGTTTTCTTCTATGCGGAAACACTGAATCGTCGAATCGTTGAATCGTTGAACGCGATGAACAAACGAGTACCTCTTCTCTGCCTGGGTCGTGTCCTGGCTTCAGCTTCGATCCGATCCAAACCGCTCTTCTTTTGCACGGAAGGCTGAATAGAGAATCTTCTTATCTCGCCATCGATAATTTCCGGAATCGAGGACAGACTCCGGACAAAATCAGAAATTCCCTGTTTCCCGCGGGATGCACACTCGGAGGATTCGCAGTTTTCGTTCGAGCGTTAATCGACGATCGCATGATCCTGCTTAACGTAAATTATATCGTCGCCCGGACAGACCGGTCGATCGACCGCGAGGATCGAAACGCAGTTGCGTCACACCTAACGATCGTAGGACCATCGCAAAGAATCGACGATTCGTCTCGATTTTCTCGTCGGCGGGAGGGGATAAATCGGTTCGTAAACTGTCAAACTCTTCCGTGTTCCGTTTAACCGTCCCGAAGAATTTACGAGCAGTCCGATTCGTACACGGCGAATCTCGTCCGGCGTTAAGAGCTTCCGCAGAATGTTGTTCCGTCCCGAAATAGACTCCGGAACGATCAACGGTGTTTGCGAACGCGAAACTGGATCGGAGCGTCGGAGAACTCGAACCGATTCGTTCTCGAAATCGTTCTCGAAATCGTTTCTTAATCCCCGAGGCCAGTTTTCCATCGATTTCCTCATCGAGGCTTATCGTTTCTCTACGGACGAACGGGCTCGTGCGCCGCCGAGGTCTTTTCACGGCCGCGATCGATGGAAGCGCCGATCTTTGACCCGTGCTCGTTCCTGAAACGCGCGTTTCAAGGACGATTATGGTCGATCATCGCGGGTTGAACGACTCCCGGGGCCATCGACCGGTACACCTCTTTGGTTCCTCGTATCTCGTTCCTCGTCGCCTCGATCCTTGGAAACGAGCGAGTCGTATCGATATTTCCTCCACCGGACTGCTTAACAGTATTTCAAGTCGGATTAACAGTATCCAAGTCGGATTAACAGTATCCATAGGATCGGTGGATGCCACGATTTCGTCCGGTTCCATTTTTTTCTTTCTCTCGTGTCTCTCGTGTCTGAAATTCCTCGCGACTCCGACGTCGCGACGTTTCGATTACCACCGGCTCGTTAAACTTTAAATAATCGGCGTTCCGGTTCATCGACTCTCCGACTCGTCCTCCTACCTCGAACGATCATATTTAATCCTTATCCGCGATAAGACCAGTCGATTCGTCTCATATTCCGCTCCCTCAATCATTCACGACGTTCGTGCATTTGCTTATCTGGCCGATTATTCTAGCGTGAATCGAGTCGTGATAGCAAACTAGATTATCGGTTAATTATTGGCCCAATTCGATTCGCCGTTAGCTTCGACCGCATCTGTGTTTATCGGTCGCGAATCTTCCGGTTAACAGGACGAGAGTCATTTAGGAGAGAGAGAGCTGCTCTCTATCTCTATCTCTCGGCTAATGAAATTTGTCGAGACGATTGTACAACGAGCGAAAATCCGGTAGCCGGTCTTGCGCAAAGCTGACGCAACAAGACGGAGAGGGTCAGTGTGCAGGCCACGTGACACGGCCGCCGCGATTTACGAAAGGAGTACGCGCGAACTCGCGTTCGAGAGGATCGATCGAACGCGTAGGCAGAGTTGGAACGCGTCCAGGCTGCGTTATTACGCTCGAGGATACGGAATTAGAGTCGGAACATAACGTTCCTCCGTTCTTCGGAAATCGACGCGTCCCGGATCAACGTCGACTTCCGTTCGATTCGTTCGCGACCCCAGAAATCGTTTCCGAGGGATTTCCAGAGAACACCGCGACCCGGAAGAATCTCGCGAGAGCGATAAAATCTCGGCTCGAACGTAAAAACGCGGGCAACGTGGAAGACGGTGCGTGGGTTCAGGGTCGTGTTTCACGATTTCCGGTGCCGGCCGGTTGAATTTCGCAACGCCGCCTTGGAAAGAACATTTTCCGGCCGTGAACCGACGTCCAGGGACGTAACTGGTTACGAGATTACACGCACGAGCGTGCGTTGAACCGCCGCGCCGTGCTCCGCGCGGTGAGATAGCCGACGCTGCACCGCTCCGCACCTCCTACCTGTTTCGATGCGAATGTTGACCTTAAACTTCCGATGCGCGAAGGTCACGCCAAAGCTAAGATCATCGAACTCACGGCACTGCGTATCCTCTTTTCGAGTCGCACTCCGAACAGTGTTCCCCTC
This sequence comes from Lasioglossum figueresi, assembly GCA_028455805.1. Taxonomy (NCBI): domain Eukaryota; kingdom Metazoa; phylum Arthropoda; class Insecta; order Hymenoptera; family Halictidae; genus Lasioglossum; species Lasioglossum figueresi. The sequence continues at coordinate 11,707,188 of CM052201.1, read as the reverse complement.
GGAAGAGCACGACCGCCGTCGCGTTCATTTCTTCGCGACCGTACGGTAAACTTCAAAATACTCGGACCCTTTCCGCTCGAAATTTCGCGCTCCGAACGTTGAACGCGCGTCGCCATCGTAGGTCCGAGACCGGAAGCCCGAGACAGTGCGTTACCGGTCGATAGGTGGGAACAATTGCGAGTGAAAGCTGGCCGAGTCTGTCTCAGAGATCGACAGCGATTTCTACCAGGCTAAACACGATATTCGAAAGTTCGTCGACGAACGATATCGACGGGAGTTTGAAAAGACGCGTCACGGTACATCGAGTCGCAACGAAACTCTTAATTGATTGCAACCGCCGATCGAAAACAATTATCCGTACCCGATTGTTTCGCCTCCGCTCGCCTCCGCCGATCGATTAACGAGGACAAAGAGAAATTTGCCGAATCGAAGGAAACTCGAAGAGAGAACGATTCCTGGCGTCGAACGCGTAACCAGCGCAGCGGCGACCGTAATATCGAACGTCCCCGCCCGTCGAAAGGCAATATTTGAAACCGGAAGCGCCACCTGTGTCGCCCGAATAGCTGATTCTAGCGTCGAGCTTCCGTTAGAACCGTTCCTCAAGGTCCGACACGTGGAGAATACGACGATACTAATTTAGAATCGGTCTGTAGCGTGTACGGTCGGCTAGCGAAGTCTTGCCAATGCTTGCCATATTCGATTCCTGCTAGAACCGGCACTGGTACGTCGACTCCAAACGAATTCCTTTTCGAATCGATTGTACCGAATTTCGCGGAGTCGTAAATCCCGTTTCGCTTGCTCGCGACGATACTCTCGGGGCTTTGGCGAGGTTACAGAGTAACAACGCCTGGTTGAAATAAGTTGAACTATGGAAAAGACAGCGCTTTAAATATATTTTAAAACTCAACGGTATATACATACAACGTTTTTGAGCTTGTCGAGATGATGATGTGTTAGCTAGTTGTGAACGGTTCGAGATGTTCCTGAGCTCTAATTTTCTGTATCGTGTCTCGAATTCTAATTGATGATTGGGCGGTGCGTTTGGGTCGTCGGAATGGGAGTGTGCTTTAGTAAAACTATGAATTAGGTGAGAAAGGTATGGGAGATTACAAGTGCTTGTTTGGTTAAGATTGCTCTGTCAAGGATTTTGCTCACGAAAGTCTCGAAGTGGAGTCAGATGGCATCCAAATAATTGTGGGACCGTCGAGCTATTGCAGTCTACCGTGTCTAAATCTCACGTTCGGTCTGTTCGAGACCGAACATGCTCCTTTGTCGTCGAATTCGATTAAAAGCGCAGAGAACACTTGTCATAACGAGCGTTTCCACGAAACAGTCTCTCAAAGTCCGACAGGTCTCTCTCGCTTTTATCGCGATCGTGTCGACACGTAGCGATTACCGCGATCTACGTACGTTTCTCGCGCGAGAAATTTTACGAGCGATTACCGATCGATCCGAGGTCTGCCAAGGCTGCGTCTTACGCCGAATACGGCATACGGTTAACAGAACAGGCTTGCGCACACCAACGCTTACCGAGCAACAGCAATAGATCGATGATAAAAGGGCTCCGTCTCCGGACGGATGGCAGACGAACTAGACAAATAGATTTGGCTACGGACACGGCTTCGTTCGCCAAGGTCGTGCACACGTGTGACGTCAGGGATCGTTGACTCCTGGGGGCTCGACCTCGGCTTCTTCTTCGTCTTCCTCTTCCTCCTCCTCCTCCTCCTCCTCCTCCTCCTCTGCCTTCTCGCTTATCTCTATCTTGTTCCTTCCCCTGCCGACGCGACTCGGAACCACTCAAAGCGATTCCAAGCGAAGCGCAGAGTTCAACTCCGCGGAGAATCGTTCGAGAAGCGTCGAAACGATTCTTGGAAAAATCGAGGCGAACCAATAGCCCCGTTAAATATCTTCGAAAAGACGTCGAAGGATCCGATCGAACATCGCGGTACTTTTTAACCCTCGTCCGTCCCTCGTGTCAATTCTACACAGTTTTCCCGAAATAAGTTATACTGTTCTGTTGTTATTCGTAGGTAAATTTGTCCGAAACTTCGTGACTTTTATTTTCTTAACGCGAAACACATAACAGATGTAACCCTTTGCACTAGAAGCTATTTTAACAGGAAAATTAAATATTTCTTCTGTCCTGGAACAATTCCATTCTCAATGATTTTTTAAATTTTATACAATACTTGAATGTTTGGTAATTGATTAGATAACCACATATGTAATGATCTGAAAAATATTTTGAACAATGGTAGAGCAATTTTGAATGGTAAATTTTGGTTTACCTTGTTATTTCGTCGATCTTCTATCGTCGTGTCAATTTTACACCGTGGGACAGATTCAGTTTGTGAAATGAGGGACGAATGAGGGTTAACATGCATGGAATTTCTTTTCCGCGGCGGTCGAAAAGATGGACGTTGAACGGACAACTCGCGGCAGACACGATCTGCGTAGAACGGAGCGGGAGAACAGCTTCGCAAAGGTTAAATCCTTTTTCTGCGCGTTTTTCAAGGTAATTACGTAAGAGAGACATAAGTTCGACTCGACCCTGGTTCTCGCTCTCTTTCGTTCTCTGCTCGTTTCCTCTGTCCTCCTCTTGATCTCTCCGTTCCCCGGCCTGTCTCTAACAAACACGTGCTCCCTCTCTGTCTCTCGGTACTTGTAGTTCTTCGCTGCTCGTCTGCTCGACTTCAAGGCCACGATCAATTTAGTCGGCAGGAACCTTCGAGCGTACCTCTCGAAAAGAACTTCTTCCGTCTTTTTTCTCTTCTCTCGAGACGAAGCTAGCCGACAAATATATCCGAGGACTTCGCCGTTCGTCAAACAACGCGCAACGTCTCCGACGAAACGGCGCTGCGTCGCATGAACGTTCTTAACCCGGCGTTGGTAAGGTGGAAAAATGTATCGAAAGTGGTAAAATGCGGTCTCACAGACCCCAACGAAATAATATATTGTATTATAGAAAGAAATACCTTTTTCGTGAATATAGGATTAGGTATTGCTTAAGAGGCTTGTCATTTTTCAGAGTAAAAACGCAGATGCACGAAATTAAATTTTTAAATACACTCAGGCCCGACTCGCTGTCACGCGTTGTTGCAATGTTACAATCAATCTAAAATCTCTGGGGTCTGTGAGACTCCATCTAACTAACGGCGGGTTAATTGCGATATTTCGCCCAACTTTTTTAATCCCACTCGCTGCAGACAACAACAGAGGAAACACCAGTGCTTCCGTAACTGATATCGGGCGTATTTACAGGATGTTCCATAATAGGGTTTCGCTACAAAAACGTTGCCCCCCTGGATGGTGACTCTGAGGCGTCACTGAAAATTACTGTGTCATTATTTAAAATATTGTTTACATTATTAGATACGCTGGTATCTAATCAAATATCCACCAAATTTTAAAAATCATTGAGAATGGAAATATTCTAGGTCGAAGGAATTGTTTAATTTTCCTCTGTAAATGTTAACCCATAGCACTCGAGTGGTGACTCTGAAGATATTACTGTGTTATTATTTAAACTATTCTTTACGTTATTAGATATGTTGGTATCTAATCAAATATCCACTAAATTTTAAAAATCATTGAGAATGGAAATATTCCAGATCGGAGGAAATGTTTAATTTTCCCCTGTAAATGTTAACCCATAGCACTCGAGTGGCGACTCTGAGGAGCCACTGAAATTTACTGTGTCATTATTTAAAATATTGTTTACATTATTAGATACGCTGTGGTATCTAATCAATTATCCACCAAATTTTAAAAATCATTGCGAATGAAAATATTCTAGGTCGAAAGAAATGTTTAACTTTCGAGTTACAGTAGCTTCGAGTGCAAAGGGTTAAAAATTAATTTCTTTTCGTAACGCGTTTACGCGAATATTTCGATCTACAACGGAACTAGCATCGCGTCGGAAGCCGCAAAAGTAACCGGGAGGAAACGATAGCGGCGAGGTAACGATTCCGGAGTAGTTGTTAACGCGCAGATCAAACCCCAAACGTTAACTTCAAACGGGATACATTCTGACGTATGTCGCATTTTAAGGTCTTATGTGCACAGGTGAAGGTGGTGAAGTTCAGCTACATGTGGACGATAAATAACTTCAGCTTTTGCCGAGAGGAGATGGGAGAGGTGCTGAAGTCGTCCACCTTCTCGGCAGGGGCCAACGACAAATTAAAATGGTAAGTCCAATGATTCGTTATCGTCTCGTTTTAACATATCATGTCCACTAGTTGCACTTTCCACGGTGATACTCGAACGATATTAACGTTGGCGTGCATCGGCTTACTATGATTTGAAAACTTGCTTTTTATGGCCAAAAATATTTTAGCGTTATTTCAAAGTCAAAGGTAGACTGAAGATCTTTATCAATTTTTATTTTATCGGATCTGCAAAGGCTACTATCACCGGAAATAAGATTCTATTTTATTCCATTTTAATGGCATAACGAATAGCATAAACACCCGCAGTTTAGTTAAAGGTTATAGTATGCTAGATCGTTGATTTCGTTTCTACACCAGCTACAATATTATGATGCAATATTATGAAGTCAAAAATATGTAGTAACACTTAAAAAATCGTGGTGATCCCTATTTTTCTTTAATTTTCTCTTAAATTTTTGTGTATTAAAATTTGTAGAAAAGTAAATACCGATCAACTTTTGTTGAAAACAAAAACAACACAAAGAAAATATGAACATAAATAAAGTCAGCGATAAATATATATTACGAGTATTATTTAATCTGAATTTTAAGATTTGAAATGAATAATAATTTGGATTTGGATGTTTTGACGGGTTCTTGCTGTGTCGCAAGAAACTGTTGTTCAATATCTTAATCTTGAAAAATTTACTTTTGGCCTCGAAAAGCGGGTTTCCAGACCATAGTGCGCCGAGGAAATCGCGCCGACTAATGTATTTCTTCTTTCCGTTCGATGGAAAGTTTAGCTACCGGGGTAAGCTTTCCTTGCTCGAGGAGTTTTCGAGTGTTCGAGCGTTGGAGTGCTCGAGCACTCGACTACTTGTCGCGAGTCCTTGCGCGCGGGGACTCGAACAAAAACGAAACAAAAACGAAACAAAAACGGGGGAAAGAGAGAGGTAGAGCGTGTAGACGGTGCTCGCGCAGAAGTATGCAGATCCTCGGAAATATCGGGGTCCCGGCGACCGGCTATGAATTTTACATGAACGGTAATTGATTTCCAGGTGCCTAAGAGTGAATCCTAAGGGTCTGGACGAGGAGAGCAAAGACTACCTGTCCCTATACCTTCTTCTCGTCTCGTGCAACAAATCAGAAGTCAGAGCAAAGTTCAAATTTTCTATCCTTAATGCCAAAAGAGAGGAAACCAAAGCAATGGGTAAGTCAAGTTAGATCGTTGAAACGACACGACACGCGACAGAAGACACACGACACATGACGATCTATCGAGAAACCACCGTAACGATTTCCGGTTCGTTGACGACAACGACGGCGTAATCGATTGTTCTTGTAAAGGCGTTCGAATCGCTCGGAAGATGGATGGGGATAGATATTATTCCATTTACAGTCGCAAACGACCAAAGTAATTTGATTTTATTTATTGCGATCCCACGAGTCGTTTGGTGGCTTCTGTGCGTCGTCAGAGGGCTCGAGAGTCGCATCGATGATTAAACCGATTTTTGTTTGCCTGGGTTTCAGAGAGCCAACGTGCATACAGGTTCGTCCAAGGTAAAGATTGGGGCTTCAAGAAGTTTATCAGGAGAGATTTCCTGTTGGACGAGGCCAATGGACTCCTGCCCGACGACAAACTCACGATATTCTGTGAGGTATATACCTTTGTATGTTAATTGTTTAATACTCGCCCTTGTTCCGTAACACCGTGGGCTTTTTGTCGAATTAACGACGGACGTTATGGTATTCGCAGGTCAGCGTGGTGGCGGACAGCGTCAACATTTCCGGTCAGAGCAACACCATTCAATTTAAGGTGCCGGAGTGTCGGTTGCCAGACGACCTCGGCCTCCTCTTTGAAAACCAAAAATTCAGCGACGTCACGCTGACGGTCTGCGGGAGAGAGTTTCAGGCGCATAAAGCCATACTCGCAGGTGAGACTACCGACTACTTTCGATCGCGTACTTTCGCGCACAGTCTGCGCTATCGCTACAGATACCGATTCGGAGAGACGGTCTTTCGCAAACTCTTCGGTAGAGATCGCGTGCACGTCCTATTTCGAACAATCGAGACCATGGAAAGAATCGGTTTCATACATTAGGTCGATCGGAAAGTAAATTCGTTTTTCGTGTAGAGGTGGCTTCTATGGATAGATCTAAAAAGAACTGTTTCTGTCAACACGGTGAAAGCCGTTTATCGTAAATCGTTCGCCGCTAATCGATCAGTAATTTTGTTACGCATCTAGCTCGAAGTCCGGTGTTTTCGGCGATGTTCGAACACGAGATGGAGGAGAGGAAGCAGAACCGCGTGGACATCACGGACGTGGATCACGAAGTGTTGCGCGAAATGTTGCGGTTCATCTACACGGGAAAAGCGGCGAATCTGGAAAAGATGGCGGACGATCTGCTCGCGGCGGCGGACAAGTACGCGTTAGAGAGGCTGAAGGTGATGTGCGAGGAAGCGCTTTGCACGAGTTTAGCCATCGAGAACGCAGCCGACATCCTCATCCTCGCTGATCTTCATAGCGCCGATCAACTCAAGGCGCAAGCCATAGACTTCATTAACACGTAAGTGGTTGTCCGTTTCGAACGTGGCTTTATTTCACCCTCGGACGCACTATGGGCTGGAATCCCGTTTTTCGTGGCAAAAAGTCAATTTTTCAAGTTTCGTATATTCAACAAATTTTTCTTGCTATACAGCGACAACCCTTAAAACACCCAAATCTAAAATATACGGATCTTTATGCATTTATAGCAAAACTGAGTGAGTAGATGAAATACAAAATTGTTGAAAAATTTTAATAATTCAAGATGTCGATATACGATTTCTCCTCTATTAAAATCATTAAGGGAAGAAATAACATTTAATTTAGTTTCTATTCCTTGCAATCGATGCAGACAATTTTTATTTTGCAAAAACAATTCGCAGTCTATTGATAAAAATAGAGTAGAAATTGCTCTTTATTTAAATTTAGATATAACGCACTGACTGATTGAAAATTGTATTAAAATACTATTACATTAAAATAAAATTAATTTATTTTAAACACGTCATTCGTCAAAGAATGTCGAGCCAAAGAACCGCATCTGCCACGGCCCTAGTGCGATGGTGGACGACGAATTTTCACGCGAATAGAGGGACCTTGTTAAAGCGACGCGATTTATGTTTTCAGACACGCGACAGACGTGATGGACACGGCGGGTTTCAAGTCGATGGTGAACTCGCATCCGCACCTGATAGCGGAGGCGTTTCGAGCGCTCGCCACCCAACAGATCCCGCCGATCGGTCCGCCCAGGAAGCGAGTGAAACAGAGCTGAAAACAATCACCGTTGACACCGGGCACGACCTCCACATCGCCCCCGCCTATTCTGCATCCCTCATGAGAAACTTTTTTTCTGTACAGTGATACAAAAGTAGTGTTCTAAATAAATGTTTCCTAGTGCGACATCCTCTGGTCCACTGCGAAAGGAACTGTGCGCCGAGGAGCAGAGAGAGACTGTCTCGCGTGCGTGCTTTTCGTGTGTATCGCGAGAGGCGGCCCGCGAGCCTATCACACAGAACCAGAGTGCAGCGACGAGAGAGCGCGAAGAGGAGAGAGAATAGCAGCACGCGTCCCCGGGCGCAACACAGAGAAAAACAGAAGCCGGAAATTGAGTGTAACCAACGATGACGATGGGTCCATCCTCGGAAGGGTTCGGGCCGACCGATACGGACTGGGACACGATCACACGATACTCTTTTTCGCGTTGCGCGCCGGGTGACCACGTGCGATTGCTCGTTCCTCGTTGCTCGTTGATCACCCATCGTCTAATGTCCATCGTCCATCATCCACATCGTCCATCGTTCATCGTCCATCGTCCATCGTTAGCCTCGAGTGGCCGCTCGAATGTCAGTGATCCGTCGATGCGCACCGTCTATAGTCTCCCTTAGTCGGTCTGCTTTTCGTTTCTACCGATCGAGGTAAGCTGGAGAATTCGTGGAAGCAACCGTATCTTGGAGGGAGAAAGAGAACGAATCACAGAAGCAGCCAGAGGACCAACGCGAGATTGAAGCTCGCCTGAAATTGCTATCACTCGTTATAGACATCTACACGTACACGCGCTCTTACCCACACGTACATACATACAGAGACAGAGAGACAGATACACTGAAGACAGATCACGTACACGGTATGCACGAAGGAAGTTGTGATAGACGTCGGCCAGGCGATTAAACATTTTGTTCCTTTGTCGAAGAAGAAGAAGACGAGACGACGATGAAAATAGATGAAGAATGCATCGAACGATGTCCCACGCATGTTCGTCGACGCAACGAACGAGAAGAACGTTAGATATATGCTATGTTTATTACCGATAGTGATTTTTAGTTTAACGGAGACACACACAAGAGACGGATACGAACGTGAAACTCTTCCAGAATGAAGAAAAAAATGATTCTAGTTAGGGTTTTTTATGATCTCTTTCTCTCAAACATGTACTACTACTACTATGATTACTATTAACGCTACGCAATCTGTGCCCCCTTCCGCCCCCTTTTCCTTCCTGCCACCCACATTTAATTTTTGTATATTTTTTTCGCGCGAACACAGCCCCGACGACCTTATTCGCAAAGCTGGATTCTTTGGACCGGTGACTGATCGACGAATTAATCTTGTCCAATTTAAACAACACCACCACAACGACAACGTAAATTCGATTTTAATCGCATTCGTCGTGGGATAAGTCGTTTCGAACGGTTAGACGCTCAGAAACGTTCAATATAAGAAAAACACTTGTTCCCCGATTCACGCGATTATGGTATAACTAGACTGTGGATCTCTATTGAAAATAAAAATTTATTTTATTTCTTTCCTTGATGATTTTAACCCTTGTGTAGCCAACGGGTACCCATTTACTGCATTTCTTTCAACAATTTCTTAATGATCCACTAAAAATATTACAACATTTCTCCGAATGTCCATTCTTTGCTCGCTAACATATTAATTTATAGTCTTGAAATGAGAATGTGTTCACATACGTAAAATACAAAAGGTTTTATATCATCTACACATCTTTATTGGCTACATAAAAGTTAATAGAGGAGAGATCCAACAATTTTTGATTTCATCTCAATTCTTCTATAAATGCACTAAGATCCGTAGACTACGTGTATTACGTACGTTGCAACGGCTGTTCCAAACGCAACTTCGCGTGCAGATATTTCGATGAACGCGTAGAAAATGTAGAAACAATTATTTGTAAATATTCGCTGCGAGGACACTGCAAAATTCCGTCAAACGGTGTTTCAACGGTGTTTCAACGATTGTCCGACAACCGGCCATCTCAACGGATAACGGGTATCCAGTCTGTGGCGCGACCTTTATTCCCACCTTCCTCCCAACGATCACTAGGCACAGTTTGTTTTGTTTTCTCGAGTATTGCATAGTAGCTGAAGTGATAGATTCGAATTATTATTATTATATTAATTATTATTATTATATTATTATTAATTACATTAAATTTAGGGTTGTCCATAATTTATCGAATTTTACGTTGATTGTCAAAATGTCAATCCTACTTGCACGCAGGATTCGAACATACAATACATCGGACTACAGATATTACATGGAAAAAAGAATTCGGCGCGGGGGAAGTCAAGTTGACGCGTGCAACTAGATAAAAAAATATCTGAAATGGAAATAATGCTAGATACACGGGGCATAGGAGAAACGCAAAAGGGACACGAAAGAAAGAAAAATCAAATCGTGAGAGAGAGAGAGAGAGTGAGAGTGAGTAAAATTCGGAAGGAAAGAGAGAGAGAGTGTGTGTATGTGTGTGAGGGAGAAAGAAAGAGTGAGGGAGAGAGAGAGAGAGAGAGAGAGAGAGAGAGAGAGAGAAAGAACGAGAGAACGAAAGAAAAATGTAAAATAAAAGTTAGTCAATTATATAGCACGAAATATTAATCGTTTTTTATGTAATTAATTATTGAATTGTGAATTCGTGTGTGGTCAATGATCTGAATTATGGGCAACCGTGAAAAGCAGAAACGAATAATCATCATTTAGTACCGTACTGGCTTCCTGATCCTCCGACCTAGCTTTACCGAACGTTTTAAATACGGAATATATACCATAATACCATTACTTAAAAGTAATGATATCGACGATTTAATGCCATACATGTTCTGTGATAAGACCACTGTAATTACCGCAATTGTAATCATTCATACGTACACGTGCATGGAACACGAAAATACAGAGCAAGTATACTTGCATGCACACGTATACAACGGACACGGACAGACAGACGACAGACACAGACATACATACACAGAGAAACACACAGAACCACGTGAAGGACACACACGCATTCATGTACACACAGTTTCTAGAACTTCTGACGATCCTGGCAGCCAGCGGAAAAGGATTAAAAAAAACAAATTGAAAGAACGAAAGAAAAACTTCAAATCTTTTTATGAAACGGTCGCTACAACCCGGACAGTCCCAAATCTAGCGTCCCTTTCGATTTTAAGATTTTTACTCTGTACATATCTAAACTGTATTTTATAAGAACCGAACAAAACCGAAAATAACGGAACCACATACTTTTATGAAGGGTACAATAACCAACTATAATTTATTTCTATTTTACAGACTGTGCTAAACTCATGTTCCTTGAAACACTAGCGAATGCTTTAAGTAAACTATGTAATATGTACATTGTCGACAAATTAAAATACGGATTAGAACATACGTTTTGCGTGTTCATCTTTGAGCCTTGACTCGTGTCGCGCACAAAAATGCGCATCCTACTTCGATTGGAGACGCGCGCGCCCCGCGTGTATTTCCCGCTTCTTGTCCAGGCTCAAAGAACGATAGAGGGAAATAAAACAACAAAAAAAATGATCCTATGGGAAACATAGTTAGGGAACGTTTTCCACCGTTTTTTACACGACGTTTATTTCGAGTCCGTAGACCGTTAGAGCTTGAAATGAAATTACAAAATGGCAAAAAAAAATAGAAACGAGGGCGATGAAATATGAACGCGAATTTAACCCTCGTCCGTCCCTCATTTCACGAACTGAATTTGTCCCTCGATGTCAAACTGACACTGGTGAAAGATCAATGAAATAACAAAGGTGAACAGTTATTTTCGATATTTTTGTTATTCAAATTGTTGAGTTCACTCTAAGCATTCGAATGGTGACTCAGAGTTGCCATTAAAAATTATTATTCGTTATTCTATATCATTATTCAAAAATGATATCGAATGGAATTATTCTAGGTTGAAAGTAATGTTTAATTTTCCCGTTAAAATTTCTCCGAGAGAGTGCAAAGGGTTAACATATTTACATCTTAGGTTTTTCGGTTATATGTTTCGCATTAAAGAAAAAAAAGTCACGCAGTTTCGGGCAAATTTACCTACAAGCAACAGAACAGTAGAATTTATTTCGGGAAAACTGTGAAATCGTCACGAGGGACGGATGAGGGTTAAAAAGAAAAACGGAAAAAAGGGAACGAGAGAAGAAACGAGAAATTAAACATTGTATAAGCGGTTTAAGGAACAGATTTGGCCGTGCTCACTCAGATTTTAACATTTCGTGGAGAGAGAGAGAGAGAGAGAGAGAGAGAGAGAGAGAGAGAGAGAGAGTGAGAGTGAGAGTGCGTGTGTGCATGTGTGAGAGAGAAAGAAAGAGAGAGGAAACGATTATCGATAACGAACGAAACTCTACGTCCAATTCTACCCATTCTATCTTTGGGACTGTACGGCGAAATATCTCACGAAAACAAAACTCGTAACGTTGAATGTCTTTTTCCTAAAAAAGAGAGAGATAGAAAACGCAGAAAAAAATAACGGGTTCGACAGTTCGACAGAGAGAGAGAGAGGGTGAACAAGAAACAAAAAAAAATAAAATACATTAGATGCAATTCTTCGAACCAATCTGCATAAGCGTATGACTGGATAATTTGATAAACTAAGTACAATTAAGACAAGTGTTACCTCATCATGGAAAAGCAGCGTGCCCGTGTCGTGTTAGCTACTACTGCGCTGCTGTCTGATACACACTTCCGTTGTATATTGCATTTAAACCCGAAGAAAGCTTTTTTGTAACGAATAGTTCAGCAGTGGTAGCTCGCCGATGTTGTACACGGGATCGTTGTGATCATCGAACCCAGCTCATACAAACGTTCATTTTTCCATTTACTTTAAGTCATTGCACCACATCAAATAAATGACATTTTCATTATATAATCATGACAACTTTTACAATGATTTCTCATTATCCCTGGTACTTTTGCGTTGTGGTTGCGGCATACAAAGAAAGAGAGTGAGAGAGAATGTGTCTGAGAAAGAATTGAGACAAGAAAAACGTGTTATCACAAAACTTCATGTTTATTCACCGTTATCAAATCGAAATTTCTCGCGTTATTATAATTATATCTGTACAGATGATCGGGGGTCCTTTGTACGCTTTAAATGTGATGAGTTACTGGGAAACCTTGGCCGTGCACCCTGTCCGATAGCTTAGGGGTGTCCGGGTAGACCGGTGGTGCTTCGAGCATAGACGCCTAGAGAACATAACAATATATCTTGGTGTCGCGTCTCCAAATAAAATTCGATTTTTATGTGATAGTAAAATGAGAATAATAATTGACTCGTAATAAAAGATTTATACTGCATCGTATTGATTCTGTAGGTTGTCCTGTTTTAAATCGTTGGTTCAGCTGCATGTTATCAGGTCGTTCGGAAAGTATATCTCGTTTTTCGTGTACAGATAGCATCGCTTCGATTTGTTATTATTAGACAGCGGATTTTATGCATTTATTGCGAATAATAAAAATGATATTGTTTTCAATCTGTCAAACATATTTTGAAAGAAAATCAATTTATACTTCGCTTCGCTTTACTACAATGCCAATATACCTATTGGGTCTGAAAGAAAGTTCGTAGCGTTTTCAAATTAAGAATCGAAGATGAAATTGAGGTATTTATTCATATGTTTATTCAATAACACGAGATGTTATCTCGAAAATGGCAAAATGTAATAGAACAGAATGGAAAATATGTTATTGAATAAATCTTAATTTTAATTTACAAACGCTACGAACTTTCGTTCCAACCCAATAAAAAGTTTTTATTTTGCATAGAGATCCGCTGTCTAGTTATTATTTAACCTTATTTCTAAAATCGCAAGATTGTGGTACAAATTCCGCGATTTAATCGCGACGGAGCTTCCCGATCTAATTGTAAGCCTATTCAAGTAGAGCCAAGAAACATGTGTAAATATGCCGCGTAATATCAGATATCGGGTCGGGTATATCGGTGTGAACCACTACTAAAAAAACTATAATATTACTACCACTACTAAAAACTTCTATATTTTTAATTATTTTGCTATGGAACTTTGACTAACTTATTTGTGGTATTTTCTTATTAGAATCACACTAAGCACGATATAATTTCAACTGTATTTAGTGGTTTAATTGACTATTTTTTCCAAGGTCGACGCGATCACAAAAATGTCAGACAAAAATACTATCCCCTCACTATCTATGTCACAGCTCCAAACCGAGGATCGGACTTTCAGATCAAGACTTTACTGTATGCAGCATATATTAAGTATGTGATAAATTATAAATTATGCTTCACATGTACAGTAAGTATGGGTCAAATTGTATCTTGTTTAGTGTGATTTTAATCCGAAAAATGTCGCAAATATATGGGTGAAATTTCATTAAAAACAAGTAAAAAATAAAGAAGTTTCATTATTGCGCTAGGTTTGTCTCACCGACACACTATTTTTGTTATATGCTGTATTATTGTGTTTACATGCTGTCCTTTCCTACGTTCAGGAACACTTCACAAAAAAATAGTAACCCTTCACGATCTCTGTCACTGCGCAGAACCAAGAATCGGCTTAGATCGCGGAATTACTGTACCTCTAGGAGAAGAAAAACTGTAGGGATTAATTTACCCTGTTGAAAGGTGACCCGTAGAGGGGTGGGGCGTTGCAAGCTTCGCTGTAAGACGGTGGTCTCGGTCTGGATTCGTTTATTCCATGGGAATGCAATGAAGCAGTGTCAGTTTGTAGATCGTCGTCATTATCACCGTATCGACTTTGATCCGAGTATCTCGCTCGACTCGATCTGCAAATACTTAATAGCAAGACTGATATCGTCTAGGGGCATTATCAACGCGGAACTTTGGATCTTCCGGGTGAGTTCCCAAAGCTTATGTATAGATCTTGATTTTAGATACGTTAGCTATAAACGCGATCGACAAACGAGAAAGAGATTCGTTCCTACCTGGTGCAGGTTTTGCAATATATTAGAAGAGCAAAAAGAATACCAAATGCGAACAACAGTATAACTACAATTTGCGTCGCTGTGACCACGCTAATATCTTTTTGTTCCTGGAAACAAGGAAACAAAGAATCAGTTGGTTGATAACTGTCGGCGGTTTTGCGCGAAAACGGCGAATCGGTCTTACCAGCAAAGGATGCAATCGTTTCGAGTTTTGCGCGGACAGCAGAAGGAAGATTAGTACGTCATAGAAAAGAGTACACAAATTTAATCACGTCGCCTATTTTTTGTTTTTCTTTTCTTTAATTGGTCTCACCTTTGTTAGTGTCGCTGGTGTAACGTTTGTCTTCGAACTTTGTCGTCGAATGTTCTGTGTACAGGAAAGTACTTGCAGGTTGACGCAGCGAATCATTTAGTTCTACCAAGGATACCAAACATCCGTTTAACATTCTGTTTCAGACGTGGTCGCACGTGAACGAACTACACATACCTGAGAAATTCATCAGTTGATTCACTATAACCATCTCAAACAGTTCGAAAAATCGCTCGTCTTCGGAGTCTAAAAGTTCATAAGATCGCGTGAAATGATACTGGCATTACGGTGACATTATTAATTAAACTGTTTTCGCAGCTGATTATTCTTCGAGTTATACGCATAGTTGTTTCACACAGAAATAAGTTTCGCGCCGAAGAGAACGTGTCGAAGATAATAATCCCGCGAAACTCTTGAAACCTTTCACCGATTCGCAAGTAGAAGTACCGAAACCATCGTTCGCAACCAGTAAAACATGTCGGTTAACACTAAAAAATATTCCGGACTTCTCGATCATATAAAGGTTACAATCTTATCAAGAGGAAACTCCCTGATAACGCATGTAATCAGTACGGCAATTATTTTTTCATTCTATTGAAAATATCCTTTAGTACGCACGTCCGCAAAATATCGTTGTTCCGATAAGGGACCTTAATCACGGGTATTGAAATAGAGACATTAACAGCAGATTGTACAGAATCGCATAGAATATATTTTGTAATATGTACGAATATATATTAATAACCCAAAGTCATAACAATTCCTAAGACCGCAGAATTCACAATAAAATCGTGATTTATGTAAATCGTACGCTTAGAGCCTGTACTGTACAATCAGTTTGTCAGTGTAATCAGTGCCTCGACAATGTTCCCTCTGTGCTCTCTGAGTGTGTGCTCCGCAGTAGTCCGACTGATTTCCATCTCTTTCACCTGAAACAAGATCGGACCAATTTTAATACCCGTTGAAAAATCAATAGCTGGCTTATTTATGGAGGTATGCCACTATATCAGACTATACCAACGATCTGACCTCTGAATTTCTATGATAGAGAGCGAGCACATTTTCAAACAGTATATTATTTGAGGAACTTAAATCATTTTCTATGCCTTCTGTGTTTCCAAATATTTTTACTGTTACAGAGAACATAGAAATAACTAATTTACTTTTAGCACTTGAATTCCAGGATAAAAACCAAATTTTAGCTTTCTATGTCGACAGAGGAATAACACTAATTTAATTTTAACAATTAATCCTGAAGAATTTCCGGAATAAAAACATATTGGTACACCCCTTTGGGCTACAGACTGTATGCATACCAAATTTCAACTTCCCACGTCTTCTGTGTTTCAAGACTTTTTTACTGTTACAAAGAATAAAGGCACTTAAATAACACTAATTTAATTTTGTCACTTGATCTTGAAGGATTTCTGGGATCATAACATATTTGTGCACCCTTTTGGACTAACGACTGTTTACTAAAAAGTTTAGCTTTCTACGTCTTCCGTGTTTCAAAATTTCTTTACCATTACAGAGGACACGGGAACTAGCAATTATATATTTTGCAGGCATTCTATAGAATACCCAATCTTTCAGGCAATGTGTAAAATGCCAGATCTTTAAACCTGTAGGTCTGGATTTTAAGTCCTGTTAAAATCTAGAAAGGACCCTAATCAACGAGTTTACCGCTATAAAACATAAACATAAAAAAAATGTCAAGCATGGATTTAACACACTGCCCAACAAACCGTAGATATTATATAAAATGTCCAGGCAATTTGTGAAATACCTGCTCATTATACGCATTGCCTGTAACATATATACATAAATCCATTTTCTTACCATCAGATCGACGTCTTCTTTTTTAATAGGAACCTTTAGCAATTCCCTTTCTTTGGCTTTTTTCGCTGCTGCTTCCTTAGTTCTTTGGTCTCCGATTAAGCTCAATGCCTGTATAAAAGGCAACAGAAGTTGCGATTAGCATGAAAACAATACTAAAAGTAAGGTTATGAATCCTTTATATTCAACGCTGGATTCGTGAAACATGTACACAACTTATAGGTTAGGTCTTGTTATCTATTCCTTCGAATAGATCTAATTGCGAATATTAAACTCGTGATGCACAGTGAAATGGTAAGGTGCAGATGATGAGATTGGAAAAACGCAGATTTGTATTGTTACGAAGTAAAACGTGAGAAAATTGTTCACAATGGTAAACATGTGAAACGGTAAGTATTTAGTTATGGAACACTCACGCAAGAAAATCCATCGGAGGAAGATATTTCCTTCTCCTCCGCATAATCTGTGACTTTTTCCAAATCTGCGGCACCGCTGTCATATTTCGCTGCCTTTTTCTGCGACTTCTCTTGCTGCACCTCATCCGAATCACCGTTGACATCATTGTCCGCCATTTTTCCCTTTTCACAACTGAAGTGAAGGTGGCTGTTCGACGATAAATCCAATTGGTTATGAAGTTGAGTTTGAGTTTGAGTGTTCTTGGTGACATACCAATTACCTGCAATTACCAATGCTGCTATATGTATAGTTTTTTTATTAGGATGTCTCCTATCACTCCTATACAGCACATGTCGACAAATTTTGGAATGTGTCTAAAAACATTTTTCCTATGGTGTTGCCAAAACGATGTTGAATGTAAATAAGATATAATATGAAAATTATTATCATTCTTACATCTATCCCCTGAGCCCCTAACGTACTCTACAGCTGAAAGAATTTCTATAAAATCATTGAAACAAAGATTACAGCATCGATAACGAATTCATTTTATTTATCTAGATTTTCTGATTTAAATATTTATTGAAATTGTTATTCAAAGGTAAAAAAATGGGTTGCATGTGTGGGAGTATATCTGGGGAATCCTCTCCGTCTGTATCATACAATAAAGATCATGTTTATTAATGCAAAATGAAAAGTATCGAATATTTATTACAGCAGCAAATAATTCGTGCCGCTTTTCCCATTAGACGTAATGTAAATTCCGGCACGAATTATTTGCTCTTCCTAAATGTTTGTATAGCGCCATTACATGCAGCGGCAAAACGCTCAAACTGTTAGCCAAATGTTACCGATAATGGTAAATGGTTCGGCGACAGTAGCTCCTCTTGCGGCGAAATCGAGAAGCTCTGCTGAGGGGTCCGTACAGCGCCAATCCATGCAGCGGCAAAATCCTCAAACTGTTAACCAAATGTTACCGATAGTGGGTAATCTGTTGGACGACTGTAGCGCCTCTTGCGGCGGAATCGAGAAGCTCAGCTGAGGGGTCCGTACAGCGCCAATTCATGCAGCGGCAAAACTCTCAAACTATTAGCCAAATGTTACCGACTGCTGATTTCAAGTCGATAAGTAGATTCGGCTACCAGTTTGAGCGTTTTGCCGCTGCACGAATTGGCGCTGTACGAACATTTTGGAAGAGCAAATAATTCGTGCCGGAATTAACATTGCGTCTTATGGAGAAAGCGGCACGAATCATTTGCTGCTGTAATGAATATCAAATACTCTTGATTTTTCATCAATAAATGTAAATATAATGTGTCAGGGAATGAATAATACCTAATTAATTTCTGGCAAAATTTACAGAAAATTGTTACGGTTAGAAATTATTTACAGATATTTATATAAGCTCTAAGAATGTTGTAATACACGTGTAGACAGTGTCTACTAACACTAACTACTAGGGCAGTCGACGTAGTATCTGGTAGTATATATATATCAGTGGCTTCAAAAGAAAATACTATTTTCTTGGCCACTGACGAAATACGCTTGCTAGGATATATTGTGGGATTTGTGGGTGGATTAAGAAACAGAAGACCACCGACGGTACATCATCGACTTATGGCACCGACGGTACATCATCGACTTATGGCACCGACGAGTATCTCGTCGATGGGTACATAACATCGTCGCTACAGAATCCTGGAATGAAAAATAGCGTTAAATGCGGATTTTAAAGTCGCCACCATTCAAATTCGTAATCTAAACAATTTCGAAATTATACATGTTTATTACGTTATTTTTGCGTTACATTAAGTACCTATTATTACAGTAGCTGTTATGGTTTAATTAATAAAGGTTTCCATCTATGCAAGCCCACGAGTCGCGTTCCGTTATCTGTATTCTCTCGTCCACCTAAAATCGTTAAAAACTATAGATTACCGTAATAATGTTCCAAAAAAAATAGTTCTTTTCGGTATCCAGTATCTACCTGGAGCTTGCGCATCATCGCTCGTTGGAACTGATTGAACTTGCGTTTAGCTACTTCCAAAGACGCCTTATCCGCTGGTTCAAATAACAATTTCATCGAACTGTTGCTATACAGTTGTGAGGCGTCCATCTCTTTGCAATACTCCTTGAAACCGAAGTTGAATTGCGAACGCATCTCCTTCTGTTCCTGAAACAATCGCTGAATCTCCTCCTGTGCCTGAACGACTTCTTCTTCCAAATTCAACAGGACTCTTTCATGACACGCAATATCACGATCGTTTATTATCTCCACTTCCGGTATAGACTGCTCTTGGTCCTCCGGTTGCATCGCGTATCGAATTTGTTGGTGCTTGCTGAGCTTGTCCCTTGCGTTGTCCAAAGTGCTCTTTACCTGGAGAACAAAAATGCGAAGTCAATAGCACAGTTATAAGTTGATTCTACAAGTCAAGTAAATTTTATTCACCTGGAAGTACTTGTTGATCCAGTTCGTGAATCTCTGCTGAACCGTCGCCAAACTCTTCGCATTCTTATCCAGCATCTCTTTCATCTTCCTGTACTCTTTATCGTTCTTCAGGAAACGCTCGAAAATTTGCCGAAGCTTCTACAGAAACGCAAATGAAAATCAAATTAATTCTCAACTCTCACCTGCCTCTCATTTACAATTGGTGATGATTACGACCATTCACACAGGTTCGTTTATCAATTTTATAAACATATTTTTGAGAATGAGACGAGAAGATTCTGTTCTTCGTGTTATACCGCAATGTATACTAACTATTATTCTATTCTGGTGATCAATGTGATGAACAGGCTCTAGAATAGCTAAGGACTTGTCACTTTCTTCGTCCTTGCATGGTCCCAGTGTCATCCCGACAGCTAAAAATTGATATTAATCATTACATTCGTCTTAAATATCTATTTAAAAAATTAACAAATCAGTTAACCAGTTTTAGCTATGCTTCCCACTTCCTCTATTCCAATCTGTTCAGTCTTCGATGCCGTCTCTTGATCTTCCGAAAGGCGTCCCGAAGAATTCATACTCCTCTTTCGATTACGAATACGGCTATCAGCAGACAACGCAGACTCCTGTCAACATACGACTATTTTAACAACGATCATTAATTAAAAACCACGAATTTTGAACATATATACAAATACCTTTGATAGTTTTACTGATACACTCACGTCCACCATGTTCTTGGAAATACTTTCGTACTTCTCCTGCAGCTGTTCGATCTCCGTCTTCTTGACCGTCAGTCTAGCGACTCAATTAACGGTAATGTAATTGCATCAATAATTTTATAACAAAGGTGTACATTCGAAAAAATATATTACAACCTGTTGTAGAAATCCTTGATGCTCTTCAGCAACTGCTGAGCCTGCGTCGCATTGACCAACGTGAAATCATCGATGCTACCATTCAAGTAATTAACAACGCTCCGATTGATCTGCTCTAATCTCAACTTCGACATATTTATCGAAGTTTCTTGGTCCAGGAACAACTGATTTATCGTCAGCTCCTTCTTCAAGGCATCGACCTCGTTCCGAAGTCTATTTACTATGTGATCCTTCTGATATTCCATGCTCCTCTTGACTTTGATGGGCTTCACTCTGGCAATGTTCCCGGTGAACCTCAGCGTGGACAGAGTGACGTCCAGATCCTCTTTCGTCACTCGGACATGGGATATAAAACTGATAAATTCAATTATCGTTAAGCCGAGGAACTAAGTACTCCGATTAATTGCCTTTACATGTTGCGATTTTTTAAATGCTGAGGTCTGAGTATATATAAGTGTCCCATATGGGTTCTCATATAAGTATGAGCGGTTGGAACGTCTACACTGTGTATGTATCTGTATTTATTCTGTAAAAATTTTCTCTTGTTTGTAATTCTCATATTGAATTCTGTATTATGATGAAATAAATCTTTTATGAGATTGTCTACAATAAAAGAAAATCTTTCAATCAATCACCGGATCACGGATGCAACGGGGAAATTGCCTCCGAGGATCTTCAACAGATTACTGGATCGTATCACGTTGTAGGGGATCGGCCCTGCAGTGCGGAGCTGCGAGAAGAACTGTCCCAACTGCGATTTGTTCAAGTTAGCTGCACCAAGGTCATAAGCCGTTTTCCGGATGCATGGTCTGCCTGGTGTTCCAATGCCAGCCATCTCCACGATGTGCATCTAGAAAAGATCATACAGAAAAATCAATTCAAAAGAATCCACAATGTTTCCTCTTCATGGTTCAGTGCAGACCATTTTTATTCTCCTACAAGGATCTACAAACTGAAGGGGGTAGTCTCGTTTCCAGGATTGCAAGGATGCTTATAGCGAGGGGACAGAATATCCATAAGGCGGATTTCCTTCACTCATTTCTCTACGTATAATGCAAGGATAGGGTTTTTCTTATTTGTCAAATTTCCTATTTTTACGTATACAAGCCGTAATTCGCATTGTTCGGAAGCATGGTAAATATAGACCTGCAAATGTATACATAGGCGACTGATCAATCTAGGCCACAGTCGCTCTCAAAAGTCCTATTTTTATTATTTGCATTATTCGGTAGCATAAAGCTGCACATGTAGCTATTCTCATAAAGCTGCGACAGCTACATGTTGCCGAATAATTACGCCCCGTAAACGTAAAAATAGGACTTTTGAGAGCGACTACGGCCTAGATTGATCTTTTATCCAGTTCCTTTGACTACTAAAAAAGCCCATCTTTGCATTATCGAGAGATGAGAACCCTTAAGCAGTTTATGAAAATGAAAATTTCTGAGTCTAAATTACTTTAGCCTTGGTGAAGGTGTACCCCGAAGTGACCAAGCTGGCATTGGTAGCATGAACGGTGATCACAGCAGTAGCCAAATGCGAATCCGGATAACTGGATCCTTTCACGATGGACCTCCTGATCTCCGCCTCGAAGATCTGCCTCAAAGCTTGCTCCTGGCTCTCCACACTCTCTACAGAGATCTCCTTTAAGAACAACAATTAATGTCACGTTTTATCGTCCTGTTACCCGAGGTGACGCACCTTAAACGGATCTCGATCGTTTATCCGAATCCTGTTCTCCGTTTCAGGTAACAGCAGGTCTCTGGCGTCTTTCCCATGCAACTCGACAAAGCTTATCTGGTACTGTATCTTACTGACCCTCTTTCGGTTCGATTTCTCCAGAAACAGATCGTATAGGATTCTTGATACTAGGCCCCTGTGCTGAGAAGAGGAAGCGTGATCAGTGGATCTGCGTTTATTCGGTTAATTGCAGTCAGTGGCAACTTCTCTGCGTTCAGAATCGTACTTCCCAGTTGTTTCTTAGACCGCTGAGCGTGAAACTTTTCCCGGAGCCCGTCTGGCCGTGGCCCATCAAGACGCAGCTTATGCCGTTTAGGATCCTGAAAAAGATCCTCTTTCGAACTGGAACTTTCACATAATGATACTGAATCAAGGATTCCCTTTGGTATGCAATTTATGCAATCCGACATAAAAACTAGAGTTCTATGCAACGATAAATTATAGCTACAGTGAAGTCGCGATCTAACTCCTATCGCCTGTTCCTCGCAGAGACAGAGATCGTGTAGGGAAACTATTTTTTTATGACTGCGTCGACCGCGCAGAAAGTACAAAGGATGTCGAAAACGTAGAAAATCGGCGACCGAGGCAGATCGAGCTTCTTGGCCCGCCGCGGGGATGCCCCCTAGTGGAAGGAGTAGGCGAGGGGACAGTGATCGTGGAGATCCTGAGAGAGCTCTATATAGATCGTGACTTTACTGTACTTTAAATACTGTCTGGAGCCTGTGAAAATGGGGTTAAAACCTTGAAAAAGGATTGTCAGAAGATTTTAAAGCTACGTTGGCTACAGATAAGGAGTTGAGGATGATGGAAGCGATTAATGTATCTTAACGATCACATTTCAATTTACTTCGGGACTAGGTCCTGGCTAGTAACACGATACACCTCATCCTGCGAGGCATCAATAAAAATCCCATCTGTTTGAAAGCACCAATAAGACGGCTCCTTTTTCACGGCGATTCTGTTTGGTTGCATCTCTTGTAGACATCGTACAAATATTTTCTAAAGAGAGGATCAAAATTAATCCTTCTTATAATTAATTAAATTAACCAGCTACTCGGATGAATGGTTCTTCGTAACTATTTAACGAAGGCCAATCAAATATCAAACTCAGACAACTTGTATTAGACAACTTAATTACTTTGCACTCCGTGTCGATTCTCACACACGATTCGCAAGGTTTCTGTAAAGGCAGGACCCTGACGAAGATCTTGATATTTTCCTCGCGAGTCTTCGCATCATCGTAATCCGTCATGCTAATATTAATCGTCGGGTACAAATAAACTCGGTTCAGCAGAGATTCTCGGTTTTATTTATTGTTTCGCATTCGTTAAATCTTGAGAAATAAGGATAGTGGTTGATTGTTTTTTGGTGCTTGGTTATTTCTGTTTTGTGGAAGTTGCTCCCGGATTGTCCGGTTCAGGCGCCATTTTCGTGGATTTTCTTGATGTTTGCATTTCACAGACACTTTCAAGTCCCTGAAGCACGCAGACTCCACTATAGAGTGCTATAAAAAAATATTCAATATTTGCTTTCGCATTGCACTTCAGTGGGATTTTATCGATTACAATCGATAGTTACGTAATTATAATAATTTGAACGCTGCAAGGCTTCCAGAAATAAAAGACCCGATATAATATATAGAATTATTATTGAAAATACAAAAACCTGCGTGGCTAATTTCTACTTACACCGAATACGCACTGATTCATAATATACAGCATCTTACACTGAATACACGGTACAGATATTATATTCGTCGTCAGTGAAAAACCGCGGTAAATCTTAGTAAAGCGATAGCAGTCGCTATCGAGTTGTTTCTTTCTATTATGTATGCTTTTATATTTTTGTTTACTTTACCATAGTTCATACCAACCACACATTGTGCTATCGTAAGATAAGCGCGTTTCGAAGAGTTTCGCGGGAGAATTGTAAGCGTCACAAGTAACTGGCAAAAGTCTCTCAAATGTAGGAAGGATCGTTCAATTGACTCGAGATTTCACGTCGAAATTACGAACGATCCCCTATTTCGTCCCTCGTCGAAGCTTCTGTGTGCACTGGATAATACAAAATCATAGTTCGCGTCGTATAAAATCGCTGTCGCATATTCCAAGTGCATCGTCAATTATCACACCCCTGGCAGAAGGTATTCGATCCATACAACGTCGATCATTGCAAGCATCCACATAGTTAACGTGGAAATCCTCATAACGGATAAGAACCCTAATCGATTGATTAACTTTTTTTCTGAAATATAATTAACTGAATTATCAGATAAGTCTACCATATATGGAATACTGTTTCAATTTCAATGTAGGCTCTCCCAATAATGATCACGATTTCGATCGAATGCTTTTTGCCAGGGGTGACACCTAATATAATCACAAATTCATAACACGCCAATAAAAGCAAACGTTTATGTCCGAATATGCCAATTCTTAATTTCTAACAAAAAATTAAAAAATTAAATTAGTATCGAAACGATTCTTCACACAGTTCTATCATACTCGACGATAGCGGCGTCGCAAACGTAGAAAAGGGAAAGAATCAAACATCATTGAACAAGATGGAAAATCGTGAACCCGGTCATACATTGTAAATCACTTTCCAATAAACTATCGTCTTATTGTATTTGTATATTACGAACAGATTTGAATTATTACTCTCTTGAAAGAAGATACTATAAACTCCATTGACTCTCTATACAACATGTATCACACTCGAACAAAATTTGCCTACTCGTGCCTGCATTGAACGTCGATTTCAATGCAGTCGAATGTCTCTCTTCGCAATTCCTTTCTTTCCAACACGATTACACTTTTTCTCTCTCTCTCTCTCTCTCGCTCTTTAATATCCTCCAATCGTTATACTCTTTCATAGTAATTGCCTTTAGCTTTTTTTCTCTCTCATAAACATTCTATATCTGTCCTTAACGTTCTCCTCTCAGTGTAATAATTAATAATTAATTATAGATAAATACTATCCAAGCTATGTATATACCTACATATAGACTATCGCAGATAGAAACGCATTTAGAAACGGTATAAAATGGACATGTTCCTTGTTGTATCAACAACGCTCTAGACTATAGTAATAAATCATATTAATCTTGTGTATGTTCGTGTACGTGTCTCTGTATACGTCTACGATGCTTTTCTTCATCATCCTCCTTTCATTCTAAGCAAATGCAAATTACGTACACGGCTTATGAGATAATAAACGCGGCGTGTGTCCCGATAAGTACACATCGTGGCTTTTAAGTTCTGTTTGTCGGTCAGGAAAGAGTTAAGACGAATAGTGCTAATATGAAAAATCAGGTGGTGGAGGCTAATCGGAATTCGAGATGTGTCCGTTTCTTCATTGTTATCGGTTTTACTGTGGTTTTTTTTCTTGATTAGTCAATGTTGTAGGCTCGATAGACCATCTTCGCTTTTCAGTCTTCTTTCTTTCGCAACTCGTTTCTGGACCAACTCGTCGCTCCGTTCCCTTAGCAAACATAAGCGCAGCAATCCTTACACGTCCGCGGTCCCGACTGGCGAACTTCTTCACTCAATAGTCACGCTGGACGTTATGAATCCCCGCCTGGTCAGCCAAACTCTGCAAAATGGGCACAGACTTTAAGTATAGTAATCTCAATCATTTAATACTCTCGCCCTCGATCATTCGACTCCACATTTAATGCTTACCCCAAGCCTGCGCCGACCAGCATGGACAGAATGTTTGTAATAAAAAGAGTGTAGAGGACCTCCTTTGAGAACAGACCAATCTTGCCGACCTTTGTAGTTCGGATGCTGTAGGATTTCCTCTTGTTTGTTCCAAGAGGGTGCTTAAATTTCCAATCTCTGAAACGGAACAACGATATTCAGCAAAGCTTCCATGAAATACCGGGAAAAATATAACTGTGGAAATATGGGGATGGTTTTGTAATGCGAAGTAGACACTTTCAGTGCTACGTAAAACTAGTGCTAATAAATTAGGAGAAGCAATACCCAAAATAAAAATTGTGCCTTTGCATTGTGCTAGGAATTTTGGAGCAGCCTATTAAATAGATCATACACTTTAAAGTAGACTAGAGCTCAGAAAATTAGGAGAAAAGAGTTGCCAAACAGAAATTATGGCTTTACACTGTGCTAGGAAGTTTGTAGGAAACTATGCAGTAGAGTAGACCGTGCTATAAAGTGGTCTGGAAATTGTGAGCTTCGTGAAATAATTTCCAAGTCGAAGTTATTATTTAAAAGCAAGCCTGGTATAGACCACCTCGGAGAATTTCTGCAGTTTATGCAGCTGTTTCAATAATTCCGGAGCATCAACACGAAGTGTTCGTAAATATTCGCGATCTCAGAAAACTGAAATATTTTTCTCCTGTCTTTGCTACTGTTTGTAATACTGACTCACTCTATATGTATAAGACTACAACGATGTACACAGCTATCATAAAGATACAAATGTTGTTACGAATATCAAGTTTGCTGGACCGGGTCAAACAGAAGCGTATTGACTCTGCCATTGCGCTTATCGTACCTCAAATAAAATAGAGTCCTTATTTATTTATTATTATATCCCCTACCAGTGTGTATAATCTACGATGTGGTTATCGCTGTAAGTAGGACAATCTACTTGGCGACTGTTGGCGTAGCAAAGGATCTGTGTGTGACGAAGGTTATAAATATTTCAGATTACACAGTGACGCACGGTTGCTAAATATACACAAGAAAAAATGAAGCATATTGTCAAAATAAAGGAACAATTTGAGGAAAGGAGAATCGTTTCTTAAACAAATATGTACAAGGCGGGGCATTCAAGTCAAAATACAAAAAATATCTCGGTTATTTATAGCTGTTGGAAATTTCGAACACTTCGACGATCTTAAAAGGTACTTTTGATTTGAGAAATCTTTCTGTATCGTCGAACGTGATTCTTAAAATAGCATTGCTTTGTCTCGTGCGATTTTCTTCCCGCGGCCATAAATAAAAGAGACATTTAAGCATTCCCCCGTTCAAGCGGACCGTCTTGCTCGTTTGTAGAATAGTTTGCATACTTCGGGGGCGCTTGGTCCGGACGCGAACTCCACTCATAGATCCAGTCTGTGTTTTTGTCAAGAAGCTCCGATTCCTGCAACAAAAAATACAAGAGAACCTATTAACACGACGATTCTATAAATCCGGGGGAAACACGATTCGAACGGGACTACTCGTTTAGGTATAATCCCGCTGGCGAATCGGATCGCGAATCGTTTAAGTCGTCGGACGAGCGGATCCCGTGTCGTTCAGTGAAACAGAAGATGCACGCGTCAGAATTGAATTGAAAGTCAGTGGGATCGGTTTACCGGTTTTGTGCGTGTAACACAAAGCTCGAGCAGGTTTTTCTGCTAGGCCGACGCCACGGGAAACCGACGCGACGCAGATCGGTTTCCTGCCGCCTGGAAGAATTCGATCACGATCGAGAATCGATCGCGGATCGTTGCGCAACAGGACCGAGACCTGTCCCGTCGGCGATTCCACGTCCCATTCTTTAATCAACCGAGAAACTGATCTCCTTTGTCGGAAATTCTTTCGGTAGACAACAATCTTTATTCACTCTTGCCAAGCTCCACTTAATCAGCCATACCGATCTCCCGCGGCTTCGAGTTTCAGAAGAAAAAAAACGGCAAAGTAAAAACTTTCTACAGAATTTATTATCGTGAATGAATGTTCATATTTCTGCGTCTAATCTATTCGCAACGAAAACGTTTCCGATCTCTCGGCTTCAAGCAACTGCAACGCATTCGTGAATCTTTCATAAAAAAATCGCCGACAACTTCCTCAAAATGTTCAGCGTTCGATCGAACACTTTCTAAGAATCAGCACTAGGATCCAGCAACAATTAGAAGTTCATTAACATTTGCTATCTCGCCGATTCGCACGAGCATTATGCTCCGTATCTCACGCGATAGTTGGAACAAGTATAAATATTATGCTCTTCAATTATTCGTTCACGAACGATCGTACGGTGAAGAAGAATTACTATTTTCATTGTTATCTTGTTCAGTTGAGAGAACGAAAAAAAGTAAAAGTCGATTGCTCGAAGATAAAAATGATCGCAGACGCAGCAGCTCGTGGCCGTGCTCTTATCTATGAATGACTATACCGGGGATGCCACGGTGTAAGAGAGCCGCCCAAGGATAACTTCTATTGGCGATCGGCCAATCGCGTGACGATCGCAATCTCGCTATCGTTGTACACGCGTTGCACATCAACTGCGCCGCGTTTGTTTGTAAACAATCGTCGGGGTCGCGAACACGTCTAAAATGTCTAAATTTATACATTTATTGTAATTCGCGTGCGAGACGAATGGCGTTTCGCGACCCGGCACATTTAAACTTCGTATTAATACCAAAATTTTCTACGACGTTCCACAACATATGTGTTATGCTTATTTTTATACAAAATATAGAGTACGCTTTGGTTACGAGATACTTGAGCTGCGTTTGTAGACATTAATTTCTATTCGCATCAATGCTTCCACTGTTTTACATTTGATTTAATAATGTTTATCATAAACGCACGAAATCCGCAGTCTGTATCATCATCCCGCAAACAAAAAATGTATGGTAACATTTTTTAATATCACTTAACGTAAACATCAAAAGCTAATAATTTAAGCATATCGCTAAAAAGATGCTTGTTTTATCCCGTTTGAATAGATAAGCGGCGACAGTTGTTCCCCATTGACGTTTTACCCGTATTTAAATAGTAGACTACATCGTTAATTAAAATTATCAAAAGGGAAAGACTTGAAACATCGAATAAACTGTTGCGTTTAGCAAATTAGCGCTCGCAGGACAAATCGATTATTGTGATTTAAAAGTGCTCGACAGCTCGAGTTTTCTCAACGGGGAGAAATCGTATTTGTTGCTATGTTATTTTTAGCAGCTGATATTTGCCTCGATCCGGCTAGCAACGCTTAGGGCTTATCGCTACCGTAGTTACGATAACGTTCGTGAATTATCGACCGCGCGGGAAACCAAAAATCCTAATTCAGTGCGCAAACATGATGTCTGTGAACGGGTTTTTCTTTATTTGAACAGATTATTCTGTATAAACGCGGTCACAGCCATGCCTGCGTAAGTCCGATAGTCGGGTTTTCGATCGTTTTTCTTTTGAAACAACTCTGCTCGTTCTAAACGACTTCCTCCTCGAATTTTTCTATTTCCAGTAGCATTATTTTTTCGCTGAAATGCAGGTGCGATCATTTGTACACGTCGAAAACGAACTGTCGGAGCTCGAGGAATCTAGAATAATTATTTGTTCAACTATGCACATCGAGCCCACGTAAAACGATAGCTAGCCTGTGGCGGATCGTAAATAACTTCTAGTTTATTATTTTTTGCATGAACTCTCCGGTAACTTTAAATTTGTTTAACCCATTTTCGACCTGACCGTTTCACAATTTCGCACCTTTTTCTTTATTCAGAGACCGAGCTCGTAACGCAATTATCTTGATTAAATAAAATAATTGTGATATAATTTGACCGTAACTTGTACAAGACAAACGTAACTTTTCCTCAATTCCTCAATGTCCAATATATCAATTTCATTTCCCGGTCACGTCTTCAGCGTTTGCTCGAAAAATTGGCCGACTAGCTGATTAAGAATTCGTCGTGTCAGCTACTCCGCAATTATTCGTTAAAATCTCGTCGCTGAAGGCTGCAGATAAACGCCGTAGCCGAATCAAACTAGTTCGGCGAGGTTCCCGTTTTGTTGACAGATTATTAAAGCCGTTTTCAGTTCCCGGGAACCATTCCGTTCCGTTTCGTTCCCCTCATTGCGATTCCGTTCATGGAGAACATTTGCATAGGCGACAGCGAGCTGCGCCACTCGCTGCAAACGCTCTAAACGACGAGCAAACGACGCGACGATGCAGCCGAATAGCTGCAACAATGCCGGGGGGATACGCGGGATTATTTGCAGCGACGTTACACGCTCGTTAACCACCGTCCAATTTATTTAAATCGTTTGCCAAGTGAACGGGCATCGTCGGCGCCGACGGAGACGCTCTATTTCGAGAAATAGTGTCCAGTTCGACTGAAACCGCCGGATGATTAAATTTTACCATGAATCAGTGGAGCGTCCGTTGCTCAAAATTGCGCGAACCGCTTTTGCGTATCTTTCTGCGGGCCGAGTGGCGCCAAAAAGGTCGCAGATGGATGAATCATCTCCTACGACGCCTTAAAACTTTCAGGTTCTCTGTATGTTCGTTGTATCGATCTATTTTCGTCGCGTACAACAAAAACTTGGCTTAGTTTCTTAATGTGCAACAGCTGTTTCTTGTCGTTCAATTTTTTTCAGTCATAACGACGTAAAACTGGAAGAGAAAATAATTTTCTTCTCGAAGAGCGAAATTTTACAATTCTTTACCGCTAAGAAATTTCTTTTGAAGGAAAATAGATGCAGTAAGAGCGTTTGTCGAGGTGGACCCTCTGCAGATCATCGAGGGTTGATTTTACATTTCAGAGGAGCGTAACAATGGCGTCAAACACCTAAACGACCGGAAGACATTGTCCGAAAGAGACGCAGGAAGCATCGAAATGCTTCCGTTTGACTCACCCTCTCGATTTCGATCGCCCGGCTCGATTACATATGCGAGAATGCGGCGAAGGATCGATTTTCAAGGATATCTTTCGAAGCTCCGTCTCGCGATTGGCCTGAATACCGAAGAATGCTGCCCACGCGTGGCTGAATAATGAATTATAAATTAGATGTGAATACGAATTTGAATCGACTGTGAAAATAAATGGGCATCCTCGCGGTCATAAATGCACGAGCGAAGAGATGCACCGTCGACGCCGAATGCATTTAGAAATCGGGAAACAATCACGCAGAGTGCTCGCCACTCGAGTGCTTCCATTAGCCTCGAATTAACCGGCTTTGTTTAATCTCTTCCCATCGAGAGGTAAACATCAAAGACTCGTTTGGCGAGCTCGCTTGAATTATGTTTTGAAACGCGTAGAGTTGCGATTTGCAACGACGTGGACTGTTGCTCGGTGGAAAATCCTTTTAAGGTCGGTTCCCATCGGTAACCCAGTTAGTTGCATCGCGACGCATTCGACAAGTGGCTTGGTTCTTCTACAATGCGCATCCAAGAACGTTGCACTCTGGCACAAAAACTTTGCCTAAGCCAGCTAATAAGATCCTTCAACCTTATCCCATTAATTACTAAATTTGTAAGAATGTTTGTTGTAAGAATGTTTATAACACCGTGTGGATGACCGAGTGTGACTCATATGTTTAACTGTTATATACGGTTTACCGATTTGTGCGTTGCGTTTAAGGTTTTATTAACAAAAGTGTGTTACGTTACGTTGTGGTTTTGTTACAAATACGGGATTGATAGTTTGATCCCGCGAGCGAGCGACTGATGAAGAAGCATCACGCCGTGTCGAACCTCCTTACAAATAGTACATTTTTCTGTAACATTAAAATCTTCAACGAGAAACAAAGACCAGATAAAAATTGATTTTGATAAATAATGGCGTTGCAAAACACTTCTGAAGTTTCAGTGGTGTGTATGTATTTCGTAGCTTTATCTTCATTGTATACAAACAAGATCCGCAATCGTGAAACAAAAGCAATCGTATTCACCGAAAAGAAATCGTTGATAATCTGGTATCCTCACTTGTGAAACACTTCCACGTTTATCGAAAAAGACTCGCCGAAGAAAAATGTGTTTATCAATCACTCGTTGTCGAGCTAGCAAGATTATCGATTTCTGATGGTCGCGACTTTTTATTCACGAATCTTCCGCATCTATCTCGCTCATATCCTATCGTGATCCTATCGTGATCCTATCGTGAATCACTTTCGAAATTCGTTCCGCTTCGCGGTCGTCTACCAAATCGGGCTTGGTTTGTCTACGAGTTCTACGGATTCTTTTTTTAACTATTCTCCCACGCGGGCAATATAAAGGTCCACGGGAAGATTTTATTGCTGTTGGTTAAAAAAGAACGATCGTAAATTAGCGCGACAACTGTTCGGGGATCTAGGAGAGCCGATTTAGAACCAGATGAACGTACCGCGCTCCAAATGCGGGGACCTTGTGGGAAAATTGGTAGCCAGATGTTAGGAGTGTTCTCTTAGCTCGAACATTTTAACATCGGACGCTAATATGTTGTACGAAGTTTGGTTAAGATCTGAAAAGAAGTGATCTCGAAATACAGGGACAAATTGATTTCATCGAGTCCCACAGGTAACGTCTAATTCCCGAAGGAATTGTCGACGCAAGCAGTATCTAGCGACGTGTAAGAATCGATCTAACTTCAGTGAACTTTGCGAGTCACTTTCCCGCAGGTGACAAAGGCGTTCGAGGTACAAAAAGAAGTGATCAAGAACCGATCGAAGGAAATCAGGTCACGCACATTCTGCCCACGGCGAATGGATTCGATACAGCGAGTGGTCCGATCCCTGGACAATTCCGGATTGGCCTGAACGGGATTCTGCGTTTCTCCCTTGCCACGTGGGACTTTCGACATTCTCTTTCATCTCGTGTCTCTTTCTCCACAATTGTTCCTGCTGGGGTTGCTCAAACCAATCGAACATAATGAACATTTAAGCCCAGGAATAAAAGACAAGCTCCATCAGGAACAAGAAGCACGAACAGAATCAGGATCCGGAAAGGATCGGCTTCGCTTTCGAGCAACATCGATTGTTTCTCGTTATAGTGCAGTGATAAACGTGCGATACTCGACCGGCGGCAGAATTGTGTAGAAAACCGTCGTTTATGCGAACCGGTTCACGGAAACGCGACTCCTCGCTCGGATTACGCGGAAGTGGAACACGTTACGTTCACAACGTCGCGTAACAGGCAAAAGAGAAATTTTTATCGAGCGGTTTATTCACCGTATAGGGGAAAACACCAAACGTACTTTCTACGTATTAAAGTGCTCTGTACATTCGTAGCTACATTTCAAGGTAGAACCTACAGAAAAACACACTAATTAATTAAGAATCCCTGAGCAGAAACGAGAACACGATACCAAGAATAAGGTTTCATTGCAATCTTATAAATGCACTGCTAGAAAATGCAATTACTTTACAAGAAAATTTATTAAAGAGGTTTGGCATATCGCGGTCCTTCCTTTTTTTCCAATGACTTCGTGTCTTGATGACTTCGCGGAATGTGAAAATTGTAGCAAATTGTTCGCGTTTTCTACTCCACTGCATTCACCGGTGTGCCAGGAATTGAATTAATTTCATTTGGCAGAAGAATTTCTCTTTCGAATGCGTTCATCAACTAGAAAAGAAAAGCCCTGGCATCGAGCGTGTAGTTTCCAACTACGTCCAATTCGAAAACCTTGGGGAACTAGCATGAATCGCGAGAACTGCGCAAAAGTAACACGTGGGACAAGAATCATCCCGTGGTTGAAATCGATGCTACTTTAGAAAGGGACTCTTCTCGATTAGGTCGAGCGCCGACGCAATTAGGTTCATCAATACCTAATTCGCCAGTTTCGAAAAGAAACGAGCGACTCTAGTTTCGTAAGTTTCATACGGACAACGACTATAACCTTCCTATGTACATACTTCGAAACGTGCGATGCACGCATCGTTGTCTATACTTCGTGAAACATGCATCTGTTTCAATTTCGCTGCGCATTACCGATTCTTTTTAGTTTGTCTCAACCCTAGACCATCATATGTGGAAATGATGATGTCAAATGATAACGAATATAATTGGACTCTTCCTATTTGGTATTAGAAATACGTTACCTTGCGAAGAAACCTACCGAGTGTTAAAAAAGATGCTGCACCTATAATTTCGGTAATTGTAAAATAAGTACATACCGTTTCAGTAATTGTGAAATAAGAAAACATTTAACCGTGGTTGGTGTAGCGTTAGAAATGTGTTATTTTCAGACTGGTAAATCCATAATCTGTTCACGAGTTACGTCAGAAAATTTCAATATCGGACACCGTTTCATAAAACAACGATGCAATATCTCCATTCAAATGGCTCCACATCGTTTGCGTGAATTCGTGTGTAAAGAACTGATTTCTGCAGCGAATAGAGTGCAATATTAATGCATCGCGACATCCGCGACACGTTTCGCCGTGCATAGGGGGCTTTAGGCTTACGGTACTCGAGGTTGCGGCCGGATAAACTAGTAGAGGCACTTCTAAGACCGGCAATTATCGATGAGTCAGCTAAGAACTCGTTTAAATTAACGATCGTCGCCGTGCGCATCTTGATACCCAGTGGCGTTTCGTCGCAAAATGAAATGGAACGATACGAAATGAAACGGAACGCGTGCTGTGTTGCCATAGGTGCTCGCGCCCGTAGATCGTTCACCTGCGTGTTCGCTCGTCTCCGTTTCCCCGTTACGAGAGATCACGCGATCGCGAGCCAGCGAATCGGTTCGCGATTCTCATCGTCGCGCAAAAACCGGTCCTTCCGCGGCACGATTGCCACGAACCACTTCGAGTACGCTCCGAGGAACGCGCAGACGCTTCACCGGCCGCAATGCGCTCGCGTGGGATTATGATAATTCCTCTGTTATGCTCGTTCCGAGTGAACGCACTCGCGCCGCGCCTCGGAAGAGGCTCCTTTCATTCGACTGCAACCGTTGCGATCGAACGAATCACAAAAGTTTTTCATTTACAAAATCTTCTCCGGACCTGGAAGCAGGGGAATTTCGATGCAATAGACTTCTATAGATTATACGTTCAACAACATTGCAAAACGATGCAAGTATTCGCCGTCGCAGAGTTTCGATGAAAGTGAACTAACCTAACGCTATAAATCTTAGATTGTAGACAACAAACACCGCGTTGCATCGCACTGCGATGGAACCTACGTTGCAACAGGAGGTCGTCGCAAGCTCGATCATATCAGGACAAGATTATATCAATCACGCTGCACGGTGCACAACCTGGCAACCGAGCAAAACAAGCACCGGTAAGACTTCTGCGAGGCATGTATCAAGCCCCGTTTCTGCGTCTTCGAATCATTCTCGAATCATTCGAATCGTTGAGCTGGTAGTGGGTAATGGTCGGCCGTTCCACTACGAGAGAGTTAGCCACCAAGGCCGTTCATTCGCATTACTCGAGAAACTGTGATAAAGAGAGAGACCTCGTTCTCTTGTTCGAACGACCATCTGTTCTGGCGAACGGGACACACGCGCTTATTAAAATAACCACTGTGCGGGAAAAACATCGCAACTGTGCATCCCGTGGCCTTTCAGGAAACGTAGAAACCTCGTGTCGAGATGTTCTATTTCTAATGGTTTATCTAAGTAGCCAAATGCATTGCGGATTGCTCGAAGAAGGCGGAAGGAGAGAGAATGCGCTCTCCGAGACCTCGGAAATCTCTACTGCAACGTACTGCATTGTGCTGCACCATAGCGCATCGTATACTGCACCATACCGCATCATACTGCACCATACTGCAACTCGAAAATATCATACCGTATCGATTAAATTCTTATAACAATTTTTTTAATTTTCTGTGTTTCAAAAAATTTCAACAAAATTCGTGGACATTCTTGTGTGTTTCTAGAACGGTCGAATAATTTTTCTTGCCGCATACAATTGATAACAACATCAATTTCTACGATGATTTCACGAAACTCTTACAGTTTGTAACCAACCATGTATGTATGATTCACAAAGAGATCCTTCTTTTGTCCATCTTTTCACGATTAAGCAACGCGTTCATGGAAAATCCTTAACGCCTCTCTCCTTCGCATCTCGTTATCGCGCATTAGTCATACCGTTACATACGCAGATACAATTGTCTTTGTTGCTATTTCCGAGCACCGTCTCCAACAGATAAATTGGCTGATAACGAGAAAGATCGCGTGTCTCGCGCGACTCAACCTGCCATCCGTATTTAGTAAATAGACTATTTGCCGAAGTTGTTATGCACTGTTTACACGGTCCACCTAGAGATAAAAGTACCTCGGCATTTTCCGTGCGACAACGTGACCATAAGCTCTCGAGCACACCGATTCCCCCCTAAGACACATAATCCGCGTGATTCGTAAGCAAACAGTCATCGGTGATAATGTTTTATCGGAACCCCTCCCATTGATTCGCGTATCGCGTTCGGTTCCGTGACCATTTGTTTATTTTTCGAAAGATTGCAAATAATGCTATCCTTGTCAGAAAATATTCGATCGAAATCGCAAATATAATCATCGAAGAAATTATTAACCTTCAGAGCGTTTTGCATGTTTTTTGTTGACACATTGGCCCAACTCTCTTTTAGTCCCTGGAGATTTTAATAAAAACTCAATTGGCACAAGTGTAACGTTGCTAGAATTAATTTTTAAGCCCTAACACGAATTGGACACGCGTGTATCACGTCATGGATCCGAAGACTAATCGATCAGAGGGGCAAAGGGACGATCACCGTTGCCGAACAGGTGTCCCGTGACCCACAAATACGAAAGGGGTTGACTCGAGAAGTCTGCGAGCCGTGGACTTGGAATGCTCGCTGACTATGCCGCTCGATAAAACCAGTTGCATGTCTCTCCGTGAAATTGAAGCGAAAATAGACCGGGGATGAATGGACGGACTCGATTTCGCTGACGGAAACGAGCGAAATGGAAAACCCAATTCCCCCCAAAGATAAATGGTCCTATTCTTGTCTCATACTTTCTTTATCGCGCTCTACCACCTCTGGCAAAAAATAATTCGATTAAGAATTACGAATGTGATCACTAGACTGTGAATTTCATATTATTAACCAGAGAAATAAATTGCTATCCAATTTTCTTCTCTTCCGAATGATGAATAACAATCTTATTTCTCGCAAAGAGACACAGTCTAGTGATTTGCCAATACAATTATTTGAAAGATATCAATGAAATAACAAATTCTTCAAATCGAGAGCGTTTTATTTTCTCCCAGTGTCGTGGAATGTCTGCCACGTATCGACCATGCACAGTTAAGCACACGACTATTAGAAATTCGATTATGGAACTGACCTTGTTGGAGCTGTAATTTATATAGACTCCCTTGAGTTCGTCTTCGGTGGACAGTTCCGTGTTGGGACTGTTCGGCGGGCTCTTTGGGCTGCAACAATAAGATTTCACACGGTTTACACAATTCCTACACCTGGTGCGTCGCAAGTAACAACGTAGAATGACAATGTAGAATTACAACGTAAACCTCATCCATAAATTCGAAAATTTCTCGACGGTCTTAGTCGTCGATAACTCTGGTGACTTTGTATTGGTTGACCTCTGTGTATGGTACGATACACGTTTCCACATTTTTACGCTTTTCTGCCGATCGTTCGCAACGAACTGCGGAGATTACGCAAGCCTCCATTATTGGGGTTTTCACGCTATTTTCTACCTATCAAACATATCACGAAGGAAAATAAATAAAATTTCTGATGGACTCCCGTAATGAAAAATAAATATCTGAAGAACTGAGAAGTTTAATATAGAATTTAGCATCCTATCGATCTCTCGATCAATTTTTTTGATCCTGTTACACCTGGGTCTATTCTAATTGGAAAATTTGGGGTGGTGTTCGTCGTAACAGTTGCCAAGCCTAGTCTAAGATCTCGAACGGCGATGACCTCATCAAACGCCTGCGTCGCTAGTTAGCAAACCGAGAAACAGCGAACAAATGTCGTTCCTCGTTCGCGAGAGATTCCAAGAAGGATAGATCGAGTACGATAAACCTCGAGAAAGGAGTTCGTTACCCCGATTATCTGAAAACTCGATCGTTTTAGTAGGATAATGCGACGGTGGCGCGTGCGTCGCTTATCTATCGTGACGTCGATGCACGATTAAACACGACTGACCTTCAAGGAACACTATCGCCGGACGAACTGGGAAAAGCTGGGAAAAGAACTGCGTCGCAAATCAGCATTTGCTTTCCTCGTGCAAGATGACTATGCTTGAAATCATCGACGAATCTAGAACAGCAGAACCCCATTTCTTGCTGAAGTATTAAGTATGCGACAGAACGAAGAGGTTCTAAGTGGTTTAATGGAAGAATAGAGGTCTGGTTTAGCTCATCTAACCGAACGATACCTGAACGACATCGCGCTAGTTCACCGAATAGCTCAATCGTTCGAATATTTGAAATATTAAAACAATTTAAGCAACCTTCAAAGTCTAGCGAAGGAGGTTCAAAGAGGCTAAACGTCGGGCATAAAACTCGCGAAACGGAAGATAGAGGGTATAAAAGAAAAAGTCACGTCCACGGACGGTAAGCGAGCCAGCTTGTTTGTCCGTTCTTTCTTTCTTCCTCCATCGGGCGGTCCTTGAGGAGAACCAACGCCCACGAGTACAAAGAGACCGGCCAGAAAAAGATCCCCCGGTCCGGAGACCCGGACACTGCGTTCCATGCACCTCGGCATCTCTTCTGACTCATGCGACCAGTTATTCTTTCTTTTTTCCCTGCACAGCGACCGCCGTTCGTCGACTGCACCGAGAGAAACCAGACTTTCCAACGAACTGGCTCCGTGAACTCTCTCGGGCTGCTCGTGTAGGCCGATTTCATAATAAACCCACTGTTATACACTGCTCGACCACTCCCCTCCGACAATCTCTGACCGCCGATCGATTCGCCGTTCGAGAGATCTCGGATTCACTTTTCTCTAAGGTTCTGTCCCGAAAACAAACATGTTCATCAGCCAAGTCCGCTTTTAGATGAGAATTGAAATTCCAGTAATATCCAAAAAGACGTGGTTGTAGCGTACACGTCTACACCTGGGCACCTAATTTCCGATGACCTTGAGAAGCTTCACAATATTATTCTATATTACATAGTACATTACTGTACTGAAAGGAATGTGTTGACAATAGTGCTGGACCTAAGACGACCTCAACACATAATTCGATTCGAGTGACAAGGGTTAATCGACTTGTGGGGTAAAGGCGAACCGCAGGGTTTACATAATGGCTCAAGGGACGTCGGAGGCATTTGCTTTTCTTATCCCGAGGATCTTCGAAGGATGAAACCTTTCGACCGTTTTCCAAGGTGTGCAGGAAAGACGATCTTACCTATCTCTCGGTGTGTCCCGACGGGAGGAGGCCAACGAATGCCTCGCTGATGATTGCGTGGAATCCCTTTGTGCCTCCCTGAGAAGTCGCAGGTACTCCTCGCCGCCGCTGCTGAACGGCAACGGCGTTATCCTGTCAGGTACATGATTCAGTTCCACCCACGACTCTGTGAACAGAAACAAGGGTCTTGGGTTATTCACGGTGCACAGGCAGAAGGGAACGTAGTTTGTACCCTGGAAGATCGTTAACTATAGAGTGAGGACACCCGAGTCATCGGTCGGGTCGAAATGGTACGCGCAACTCGCTTTTCCGTCGAATGCAAATGCTTTTTTTTAACTAACCCTGAATCGCAATGCAGGCGAGATCGCGATCTTATCTTTTGGGAAATATACGACAGGAAGTGGAGGCGCCTATCGACTCGAAACCGTGTATTTCATTATGGTCGTTGTAGAAGCCGCAAAATACATTTGCACGGTTTACGATTTTTTTTCTGGCTAGTTCGAATGGCTTATTAGGTGCTCACGTGTAAAACAAACAGTTAAATTGTTGGACTGTGGATGCGTTTATAACAGAAATGAACAGAGAAAACATAAAACAGAAATTTTTGATCAGCACTTGTTCCAGTCATCGTGAGAAATATTTGATCAAAAGTAATTTTCAGAAGTCGAGCAGGTCGGAAAACGACTCCATTGGCTACTTTTTGAGCTTCCTTTTGATATAGCATAATTATTGCGAATTCTATGAATAGACTTTTGCTAGATAAAGTCATTAGCATAGAACATCGATAACACCTTGTTTACTTCGCTATCAACGTTGATTGCAATCAGTTTGGTCTACTGTCACGAACAACATTAGTTGCGAGTGAATTACGGTGACTCGCAGAGGCATGATTGGGGAAAACAAATTCTACAATGACTATAAAAAGAGTAATTGCATAAGACAGATTTAGAGTCGCGTTAGATGTCTACACTGTACGATCTTGAATGAAATTCGAACGACAAGATACGATCGTGCGTGTGAAAAAATTAAAAAGCAAAATCGAATCCTGTGTCGCAAAAATCGAGAATCATTCATTACGAAAGAAGTTCATGGGCAAGGTCCGTTAGATCTGACGTAGTACAATTGCAAATCGTGTCGCGTCACCGAAGACTATACTTGATTGACCCCGGTACGATGGAACACAGAATCTATCTTCCGTGTAGAAACGTTGTGTGATTGTTAATCGATCCATGGAAGAATCGATCGCATTGTTCTCGAGGTTGTAGCTTCTGATGAATAGCCGACGAGAGAACAAGATCTCTCGAGGAACCAATTTCAAGGAAAAATAACCGTTTCCGGTTATTGTACGCTCGTCTATCCGCGGTGCAGAGATTATTGCGTAAGGGTAAATTGATCGATTAAATGACAAAAACGTAATGCCACGAAACGTTACGCTCTAATTGCGGCCACGTGCGGCTCGGTAGATGTCAGTTCCCCGCGTTCCTCGCATAGATTCGCATAGATTCGCATAGATTCGCATGCGGCTCGCTCGTCACGTGCAACACGGCAATGTTTTGTATTGCATCCAATGATTCATCACTGGTAATCTGTTTCCTATTTTAGCATCTAGGATCTTCTACCTTGCGAGAGAATGTAAATATTCTTGGTCGGATGAAATGTTTAATTTTCCAGTTAATATATATACGAGTGCAAAGGGTTAATAAGAAACCTGAAGAAATTGTTGAAGTCCCAGATAGGTAAATACTAGGAAGGATTGTAAGAATGTATGTACTGTTCTTCGAATCTTTGAGTATCCTCCTTGCCGATCTAGAAGGATGTTTATAGAATTGTCAGTACCATTGTTGAATATTCCACGTGGCACTTGATTTCTCCGAGGCTTCCGCGATTTTCTTCTGCCTCCAATTAGCCACGTTACAAAAACGCCTTCTCTCTCCAAGATAACGCAATCACCGAATCTCGCAATAGTAACGAAACGAGCGCTCCGACGTCATTGATCGGTCGAAACGCGTGCGGTGTCATCCGGGAGCGATCGATTCGTTTCAATTCTGCGGATTTTTATGCTATTTTCTTGCGAATAGACACCGTGGAAGGAGAGACTCGGTTAATGACGGTCTTCGACGTTTTGCGAACTTGGGAAGCGGATACGAGATGTATTACGTGACTCCCGGCACGCTACAGTGGTTTTTCTCTCTTTCCCTCGCGTGTACGCTATTTTACTAATTAACCACGCGAATCAAACACTTTATTGCGGGAGACCCCGTTCCCGGAACAACTGTGATAAGAAGATGCAACCGCAGCAACGCCACGCGAATCTGTTCGTTTGATTGCCCCAATTGCACAACTTCCCACGATCGATTTTCCGTTGCTATGTTTTAGCTTCTCGCATTTCATCGAATTACACTCTTTGATCGATTCGTTTGTTTTGTCACTGGCATATTATAGTTAATCGGGAGTCTGTAATTAACGCCTGCTTAATCGAGCCATTTATTTATCAATTATTTTGGATTAATATATTTTTAATTTGGACCACTTGGAAAACACTTGGAAAACATCGTCTTTGTGCGACGATTGCATTACTTCAAGAGTAATAAATCCTGACAAGGGATGTCTCTTCGTCTGGGAACGCGAACCAACGTCGTTTAAATTTCATTGGTCGCTTCTTCTCGCATCCTGCTTTCTCTTCATCAGCTGCAACGAGGCTGTGCACTGAGTTGCACTTTGGTGTACTAGCTTGTGCTCGTGTTGCATATTTTGCTGGGTAATCTCGATGCAACTTGGGTGGATAGAAATGTTCTTCTCTTCGGTAACGCTCGACGAAAATGATTTTCTTCTCCGTTGCATCGTGACTGTGCGCTGACTTGCACTTCGATATATTCGCTCGTAATTCTGTTGCATATTTTGCAGAGGATTTAGATGCAACTTGCGTGAAAATAAATGTGTTTTCTCTCTTCGACACTCTCAGAAAATGAAATACGAAACAAATCGGAATTAACCTTATGAATAACACTTCGTCGAACTAATTGCTACAATAAACATTGTCTTTTCTATTCGTGCATCGTTGAATAAATTGTTCTGATTTAGAACGAATTTATTTATCTTTTCACATTTCTGCTGACGGAGACGCGAAGTTGTCGCCGTAATTTGCCTGAATCAATTCGACGCTTTTGTCGAACGCGCGGATCAACCAATTTACACGTTCGCAGGCGGTTGAATCGATGCGATGGCACAATTTCGGCCCGGTGAATTTAATTATCGAAACCAAAGGGGGTAATGAGCGAAGTCTGGCTAACATCGCCCGCTGCTTTATAAAGCTCGTATCAAGCGTGCGGTGAGGCGATAAGCCGCGATACACGCGTCACAACATAAAATGTACATTGTGCAGTATATATATCCGCTACCTATCGCCGCGACGATGAATAACTCGACACGACTAGCCTTCGAAGTAATCGACTGTCGTTTTTAATCGTGTTTTGTTCTTTGACGCCTGACGTCAAGGAACTCTTTACCGTTCGCCACCAAATTAACCTTACAGCTTACAAACCTTTGAAGTTCAAAAGATCCTCTACCACGCAGGTACAACGTTAATTACCAGTCCAGTTTCCGTTCATTTAAGAAATTATAAGAAATCAAAATTTTCTTTATCGCTTTATGTTTTTATCGTTTGAAATTTTTCCCAGCTATTTTTTTCCATAAATGCATCAAATCCGCAGTCCAGCGATAATCTATAATCGCTAAATGTCAACGATCTTATTTCGCGTCAAAGGTTATATTTAGTGGAAAATTAATTCGATTCGCGACAAATAACACTCGCAATTCGCTTTAGTTCGAAGCCTTCGCTGTGTTTCGACACGGTGATAAATGAAACGCCACCGAACGCTATAAAAATGGTCGTGAAGGCGAATTGTAAGGGGAGCGTCATCAACCTACATGAAATACTTCATTGTCCCTATGTGCACACCCGCGAAATGGTAAGGATAAACATGAAGAGGCTGCGCCAATTAGTGATACTCTCCAGCATCGTCCAGCACCATCAAAGCTCCCTGGATTCGGCTCACGCGACGAAAAAGAAAAAACGGAAGAAACAGAGGAAAGAACCCGAATGTACTTGCTACTCTTTCGAAGAATAAAATCACTATCCTCTTCGACACTTTCGATCGAAATTGTTCTTTGAAAGACACTGTCGAGCTTCCTCCAATTTTTGTAAAAGACTCGGGCTTTGCTCATTTCAAATTCCAGGCATCTCTAAAGTTAATGATTCTACGCGGTAATCGAGCAGCCTGCAAACTCAGGGAGCCGGGAATGCAGTCGAAACAGGAGCGGATAACGCATGAATGATTGAGAGGCATTAGCGAAACTAGTTTCCGAAGCGCGAAGTAGCTCGTCGCGATGGTTTTGTAAATTTATGGTCCCGATTCTTGCGAAGTTGAAACGCGATAAGCGTGTTAATGTCC
The DNA here is from genome assembly GCA_028455805.1 of Lasioglossum figueresi. Classification (NCBI taxonomy): domain Eukaryota; kingdom Metazoa; phylum Arthropoda; class Insecta; order Hymenoptera; family Halictidae; genus Lasioglossum; species Lasioglossum figueresi. Next base: position 11,663,705 of record CM052201.1, on the reverse strand, counting down.
GCCTGTGTCTGCGTTCGACTTTACGCGTGAAAATCGTGTAGATGACCAGCTAAAGCAGACTGGGGAGCAGCTGGAACAGCGAGGCCGTGCCCACTCCGTGAAATATGTATAATATTCTTGTACCGCAGATAGAGCTTTTGCTTCTGTGACGATTTTGTAATTTCAATTTTTGTGTGATCTGTCCATTGCTGTGGCTTTCTAGTGCGCGAGAATCGTACAGATGAATTGATAGAGGAATGATTGTATGTACTGTGGGGCATTGCTTCTATCACACAGAGAACTCCTCCCACTTTGGCGTCACTTGGCCCCGAAGGGTTGCATAGGGCCAGGACCTTGTTCCCCGCGGCTGCAATTATTAACAACCTAGCAACCAATTAGCGAACGATTCATCGAAATTGCAGCTCCCTTTTCCAGCAGTGTATCTAGAATCGCAATTATCATGAAGATCGCATTCTTTAATGAAGAAACTTTACAGCAGCTCGCAGGAAAGTTTATTCATTTCGCGGATTGGTCCAGTGAAAACGCTGTTTCTGGGTTCGTCGAAACGAGGAGTTCAAACGGCGACCTATTTTCACGGCTGTTTAAGCTGCGCTTGATGCGATACTTCGCGTCGAGGAAGCGCGGATTCTACCGAACAGTGTGATAATGATAACATCGGCTGTTAGGGGAAGATAAAGGGGGGACGGACACTGTCGCCGGGATGAACGCACGAAAATTACCAGGAAACATCACGTGCCACGAAATCACAGTGGTAGGTGGCCTTAATAAATTGAATTAAGGTCCGCCAACGGGCGTTACGGTTAAAAATAGACACAAACGTGTTCCCCTTATCATCGGTCCGTCGCTTCAATCTAACGTTCTCCTCGCCGGAGGCGTGATGGGAGACGATATAACAAAGTACACAACCATCAAAGGCTGTCAATCAGCAAGAATTATCTCTGCTAAATATAGGAAGAATACTCTGCTTTGTCACTGAAACAAATTGCATAAAGAATAAGAAAACAGTTGTTCTTTGTAACGAGGACTGTCGTCTGGGTAACATATTCATCAATTTGTTGATCAACAGAAAAATTTGCTAAGCTCGATTTCATCCCCTTGAAAGTGTATTTGCGTAGCAAAAAAGCTCTTACGATTTCGTGAATCGTTCCTTGTAAGACCGTAACGAGCAGTAATCCGAGTGTAGTCGTGTATGTATTGCGAAGTGAAACGCTGTTTGCAGAGAAATAGAAGAATGTAGAAAAAGGACGCCTCAAGAGGAACAGCGGTAATTGTCCTGTCCTAATGGCCGAGACGCAGGTGCAACTTTTGAGTCTCGTCTGGCGAGCTCCGTACACAATAGCCGTCGTGAGTTGAGTCACGTACGAAGAGATAGGTAGATGGTTGCCTAGCCATCCTGGCCTCAGGTCAACTTTTTCAGAGTAGCAGCCAGTCCTCGAACTGACGTCAGCTATACGCGCTGGACTCCTGAGGATCGTCACGTAAGTATAAACGGACATCACGGCTGCACGGTGCGCGGCCCTCGCTCCCGGAAGAGCGGCATTCTTCAGGAAACGATAAACTTTCGCTGTATCGAGCATCCGGTGAGACGTCCGGAAATAAAATTAGGCGACCTACAGCTGAATCCTCGGGGGGTAAGGGGGGACGATTTTTAATATCAATGCTATCCCCTGTCGATGGAGCATGATCGAGTTCTGCTTCGGGAGCCGTCGAGTTCCCCTGAGAGCAGGCGTCGAGCAATGTTACAGTAATTTTCTTTTAAACAGGTTGTAGCCTGTAGTGAACCTAAGGGTTTGAAATGTTTCCTGGAGCTCTCAGCGCTCTACACTTTAAATCGAGTCTTTTGAGCGTTATGTGAACAAGAAAATTTTCAAAAAACTTGTTAATATTTGTCTACATTGTAGGAGTGGTATGAAACAAAGGAGTAACTCTGAACTTCTTCGGTTTCATTGAGCTGGGCTAGGAGATGTAGGAAACCATCCTGAAAGAATGAACGATTATGAATGTTAGTGTTGTATTTGTTGGGAACAGCTGTGGATGAATCTTTTTGAGAAGATGTAGGAAGTTCCAGGGGAATTTTATTTTTGGGTTGTATGGCAGAAGGTAAGAAGAAAAATAGGTTTTTGTGTTTTGGGACGTTCCAGAAAGTTTCAGGGGGGAACAGACAAAGAGAAAATGGAAAGGATATTGGCACGTGCAAATTGGCACGGCGGTAACGAACAATTAGGTCACTGTCCCGCGGTTCACTCGAACCAGGGGTTCTATTTACACGGACCCGATGAAACGTGGCACTCGGCCAAGTTCAGGGACTCCGTTGTCCGACCTTCGCGATTGTTCTGAGTATTGTCAATTTTCCAGCTGCATCTGTTCGGGAAAAATCATTAAAAGAGAGAGAGAGGGGGGCAAAGACGTGATCAATGTCAGGGAGCCGACCACGACGTTATCGAGTGATTATCGTGACGCAATGTTTCCTTTCGTTATGCAGGTGCAACACAGCAGGTATCGGCCGCGTGCTGCTCTCGACGATCAATTATTTATTCGCAATAATAACATGTGAACAATGGAAATTTGTTGGTCATCGTTACGCTTCGATTCACGCCCGTGTGGGCAACAAACCAATGAACAAATTCATTGATACGTGAATATTAATCCCGCTTTCACAAATGTCATTTGGACGCGAGTTAAAAAGTTCAAACAAATTCATAAACGCTGAGCTAATGAACAAATACAATGTGTCCTCGCAACTATATAATAGAATTCAGCTTCGACTCTCGTGAACAATAGCCATTAAAGACCTTCGGGGAGCTAAAGATTTCTTTTTCGCATCCACTTAGCATTTACAAACGCGCGTCTTCGTGCGCAAATGTTGCTATTCAGACTTTTAATTAATATCGAGTCACGTTCATCCTTAAAAAATTGCTAGACAACGTTACAACCAATTTCTTATTATTCAACGAACTAGTTGCTAGCTAGATAAATGGAGAATCGAATTTTCTCTGAATTTAAAAAATTAATACGAACGTGATCGTTAATACGAAATGATCGATTAATCAGAACCGCACATTGTAAGAAAGGAGAACGAAAACTGTTCGCAGCCGGTTCTAAGATTATAGGAGGGAATTATTTATAGGACATAATGAAGTTATCAGTTATTCCAGCAGTGACGACGCGTGGATTCCGCCGAGATTCAAATGTTAGTGAACGTCCGACTGTGAGAAGTTTCTAAAAATCGTAAGCATGGTTACATCGGGATGTTTAGAAGAAACATAAATAAGGGCTATTTTATCCGTCGGTCTTTCCCCCTATGCGGAAACAGTACTGCAGTGTAAGCAGTCGACCAAACGTTTACCGATAGTATTATTTTTCATGGCAGAAATATTACGTACAGGCTAGAGCCACATACTGCAAGATAAAGCTAGTCGAATGCTCTTTTTATATATTCTTTTATTACCCCGTATTTCCAGTAAATTTTTATTGACCACAGGGCGTTCCCTATGTCAATCGTGTCTTTTCAGGTGGTTGGTTATCTCGGAAGGATTTACGCTAAAATGAAAATTTCCCGATTTTTATCCATTAACACTTATCTCCCTGTATCGAATATATGTACACTTGTCCTCACTCTTTTATCGAAACATGTTGGTTTTACAATAGTGTCGTCGGGGTACGGCAAGATAAATCCGAGAACAACAGACGGACATAAAGATTACAGTATCGTAATACCGCTCCGGAAAAAGAAATTAAGCTCTGCAATGCGGCATTAATTGACGCACCGTTCACCGGGCGAATGCAACACTTGACTAACGTTGTTCCCGTGAAATTTGTAAAATGTCGCCAATCAATAGGCTGCGGACCAAAATGAATGATTCCCCGGAGATCGAACTGGATATCCTGATATCTCTGTGAATCTTTCGACGTCTTAGCCGGTGCAACAGGTTCCGATTAATACGCGTGCGATTAAACACGAAAACGAATTTCCGTAAAGATCCGTGAAACAGTCGAAGGTTCCGAGCAATTGCCGCTCGATAAAATTATGAAAGCTAGGGTAGAAAATTTCGGAGTGTTCTCGTCGATAAATCGTAATTCTGTGAATTTGTGAATTACTGTCGGTCACGGGTGACTGACACAGCCCGACGTTTCCTGTCACGCATCCGTAAACGACGCGATATTCAACAATTTCACCACCGGCTCGCGTCAGGTTAGAAAAACAGATGATCGCGCCAAAATTTTCGAAAGGACGCGCACGCTAATTATTCACGCTAGTTTCAACAGTTGAATCCGTGCGAATACGAAAAAGCGTAGGAAACGTTCTGGCAGAGTGGGAATCGCACGTGTGCGAACATCTACGACGCAAAAGAAAACGAGATCGCATTTGTTTACGCGTCAGCTTCAGACACGCGAAATGGCCGCTTTCGCCTGACAGCTGCTCGGATCGATCCTTTTGAAAACGGAGTTTACTCACCGCCCAGGCTTTCGTCGGAGGTAAATTTCACCGTGGACGACATCGCAATGGCCGAAGGCACTCGCTCTCTCACTAGATCCGGACGCGACACTTACTAACAGTCAACGAACACTTTTCAACAACAATGCCACAGCACAGAGGCGACGTATCCGCGACGAGTCACCGTGATAAAATGTTCGGCGAGCCGGCCGAGCCTGCTTTGTTTTGACGAAACGTCAACACATAAACGTCACGACAGGACGACCAATCGCTGCACTCCCTCGCATCTATGTAAATACACTGCTCGAGTCAAGATGCCGTGTATTTTTCCCGGGTGGGGCCCCTACATCCCCTCCACTCGATTTCACTAACAAAGAAGGGTGGTAGTGGCAGAGGTTCTCGCGTTTGACACAGATGTCGCTGCAATCTGGCGGGAACGCGTTCGTATTTGAAACGAGCGTCGCTTCGGAGAACAAATTAATTATCTCTCATTTACATGCGTGCCCTTATTAATTTTCTTTCAAGGTAATTGGTCCGGTCAGCCGCTTAACCCTCGGACGCCGGATCATTACATTTTTATAATCAATAATTTTTAGGACTATTCACTGCGTTATTTATACATTTTTTTAAACATATTTTTCGTAGTATTTCTTGTAGACACATCAGCCTTCCTGTTAGTCCTAATATAACAGCTGTTCATTTAGTTTAATCGCTCGAAACTGAGTAATTGAATGACGGTTTGCATGTCTGTATACATTGATTTGTTTTGTATACATTGACTTATGGGATGACCTAATATTTGAATTCCGCCATAATACTAAGCGTGTCAGTTTGTGTCAGTTCCCTTGACGATGGAGCGGAGTAGGGGAAACCCAATTTGCTCGTGGGTACAGCACGAAAGTAGGGAATGACGCCGATGACCGCGATGGTTCTCGTACCAATGACTACGTGACTCAATCCACGTTTAAGTTCAGAAAATGACGCAGAAAATGATGCCTGCAGATGCTTGTAACCGCACGTACGTTGCGATTCCGAAAATCTGGTGGAGCAATCTTTGAATACCCAGAAAATAACCCTATTTATGCACGTACATCCATTTTATTATTTTCTTGGGACTCGAACGAACATATAAATTTTATCGAAATCTACAAATGGGAGCATTGATTCTCTTATTTTACGCGTAACATCATTGTTCTGTTGTTCCCCTTACTTTTCTAATTGTATGCGCACACGTATGTAATCAGATGCGCGATAAATCTACGCGTTTACGTTGTTTCCTGTTTTAATAATAATTCTACTCAATTTTAGTGCTCTACGCCAAATCACTTAGATTACTTAGAATATCAGCAAATCCTTTGTCGAATTATTCTACGAAGACAAGCGTGTAATTACCAACTCTCTTCCAGCTTTATAAAAATTGATAATTACGCTATTTTGTAATTGAGTTATCATATCGTCCGTTAATGTAACCGAAAGATTGCGACGCTTGTTCCTGACATAGAGAAGTCATACGCTTAGGGAATATTAAGGGAGCGAAAGATTTTGATACTTACTAATTATTTAATAATTAGAATCACAGATCAAAATCAATATCTATTAACATTTTTGAGCACAAAGTGCATTGCTCTTTTTGCACATGGTGGCAGCACCGTCCCGGCATTACTCCAAGGGTTAATTTGTGTTGCACGACACGTATTTCACCCATGAACTGCGTAAATCGTGTTTTCTATCGCAAGTCGTCCGTAGACGCGTAGTTAAAAGGTATGTTTACGCTTCACGATCGGAACGAGATCATTCTCGGCCGTAATAACAATAGATAGACGGTGCGATTATGAATAAAAATTCGGGAATATCGGTTCGTCGGTGACTACAAAATAGATAGTTAAAAATGGTTGCCCTGCGACACACAGATCTGTCAAGCGACATTCACCCGTATCCGATCGCTGCGGTGCGATAAACCCGATCGTTCAAAATTCTCGGTTGTTCGCGTATCCAACGATAAATTAATCGTAGACGCTGAATCTCGCGATCTCCACAGCGGGAATCGTAAATTCGCAGTCGCTGCTACCATATGCGTAAACGAAGCAATCGTGTATTTAAACGTTCAGTTTCGCGAGTTTTCGTACGAACAAAAAGGTTCAAGGTTGTATGTATTGTACATTGTTTTCACTACGTTTAAACGAGATACGTTACGTTGAGTCGATAAATCACCGATTCCTTCTCCAATTACATGTTTTTGTATTGTACGTATCATTTATAATAATATATGTATACATATATGTATAAGAAAGATATATATATATATATATATATGTGTGTGTGTGTGTATATATATAATCTAATCTTCAAAAACAACATTTGTTTGCTGCTCGTATATGTTGTTTTCAGTACGGTATATTTTGTTGTACGAGATTGAGCGCTTCAGCATATAGATAGCTTATGCATAAAGAGGAATTAATTTGTATATAGACTAGTAGTTGTGCTTTCAGACATACTCTAAATAAAAATGAAGATACCGACCAGTGGTTCTGGGAGCGATTATGGCACGGAAACGGATATTATCACGTATATGGAAAATAACTTTGAGCCCGATCTTGATGAGCCAGAAGCAGAGACCAGCTCTGATTTTTCGGAGTATCTCTGGATGGAAAACGAGGAGGAATTTGACAAAGAGGTACAATAGTTATAGATGCATGCTAGCATGGAAGCTTACAGAGCACAGAAATGTAAATATGCATTGACATAAATATTATTATGTATACAGGTAATCCAACAATTAATGGAGGAAGAACTAACGGAGGAATGTTTAAAAGCAATGTGGGAGGACGAGAAGCAACTTGAAAGAAACAGTATCGATAACGAAATTTGGCAGCAACTCGATCGCCTAAGCCTTCCAGACGACATTGCCGAATGGGTATACATTGATATTTTGTTAAGTAGTACTACATAGTGTATAATTACATCTAATTCGTGTAATGTATACTTACAGAGTACATTAAATCCAAACGCGGCTGAATTTGTACCAGCATTTAAGCCAGCAGTAACGTCTGTAAGTACACCGCCAGAAGTTACTGCGGAATCATCATAGAAGCCATACATTCCCCTCTTTAAAGTAAATAAAAATGGACTTTATGTATGGCTAAATATTTACCAACCACAGTAACACAGTCGTATTAACTGGAACGTATTAAAAGTTAAACAACTGTGACTAAACGTACAAAGATATAACGAATGTCAAAGTGGATAATACGTAATGCTGTTATATGATAATCCAAGATTAATGAAATCAGTTGCATAATCATAAATTTGAAAAAAAAGAAAAAAATATGGAAAAAGAATGCTATTCAAATTTTTATAGAAAGAAAAATATTGCATAATATTATAAACATTTAATTTTACATATATATTTTTTTGGAAGTATAATTAACCACGACGTATATACATAAATCACTTGTTAAAAAAATTTGCAATTTATATTTCTTGCTTAACCGGGGACAATTATATATCGCGAAAAAGTATGAGGTACCTTTTGTTACTTTTGTTTTACGAAATATGTTATTTACACAAATTGAGGCAGCATATATAAGGGAAAATCATGTACCGACGAAGTCTCGAATGTTTAGTCGATTCGTATGCATCACATTCACTTTTGTATGAATTATGTTGTACATACGTACACCTAATTAATTATTGTATCCAAGACAAGCATATCCTTTTTAATTCTTTCAGAATGTTTCTTTTTATTAAGATCTGAAGGTTTTTATAATGTAGTATGCGTTTCTAGAGAAACACTTCTCCTAAGAGTTCCTTTTATAACACTTATTTTATACTGGTATACACCTTCCGTAGGATCACTGACATAAACTAAGAACAATACATACAGCTCGTCATTAAGACGGCGAAATGAGATATTGCATTAAAAGAACTATATTGCATCCAATGCATATTCTGTTGCTGAAGCATACTTAATATGTCTTTATTATAATGGAACAGCCTTTAACGATGATCTTGTATTGTAATTTGTTTTGTTTATTCGAGAGAGGGAGAAAAGTGAGAGAACAAACATCAATGTCGTTATTTTGGTCCTCTATCAGCGTACATCTGAAAGACTTAAAAGATCTCAAATGAAAGTCTTATGCAGGCTGTGAAGGACTGTTTCTATGGCTCCTCTTAGAAATACCAAGAGCCGTATCGTTTACTTACTTTAATTATGTAATAAAAAATTTCTATGAAACGATACTTCAAAAGTGATTAGAATATGTATATGAAATGTAATATTTGAATACTTGTAAGTGGTGAATATACAAAATGATAATATAAAATTTAATATATAAATATATATATATATTATATAGATAGATAGATATGTAGGTATTAAAATCAGCATACTTTTCATTGCAACATATTTCATTAGCAAATGTTTGAGCATTAACTTAACAACAAATCAAACATTTCCAAGGACAAAAATTCTATAGTCCGTAGCCTATTCTGCCACATATTCACCACTTATGTGTACTATTTGGAAACACATACTTATGTACAAATTTTATTAACATTTTTTGCATTGTGATATGTATATATATAAATATATACATATATATACTGTCAGGATTTTGTAAGATTGCATGTGGTAAATCTGTATTATTTTAGTCACAACATACTTTAGTACGAACGCAGAAACTGTGATTATAAAGCAAATTAAATAGATTTATCAAATATATTATTCACAGTTAAGACACTTTACTGATTTCATAAAAGCTTCGTATTATCTTGCTTTCAAATCTTTTTTTTTTCATACGTGTCTGGTATATTAATTTGTGACACCTCCTTGTAAAAACCAAGAAAAATTAAAAAAAGAATTGTACATGTAGTTTGTAACGGTATACGTTACAAATACTTATAATACATCGGTTATGTAAAACAGTTCACTTGAAATTCAAGCTACTTCTTCATTTGGCACATTTAACTTAGCACAGAGAGAGACTGTTTTCTAGATTTAGAACCATTTGCTTATCCAAATCGACAAACTTAATTAATGATTATCGATTCATTACATATTATCGATGACACGGCATATTATGCTAATTAAAAGCAGCTACTTAGTTTGTATGCTTATACTTTTTTGCAATAAAATCATTAAAAAAAATGTCCTAATACGGAGCATATAATAATAGTTGTATTAACACGTATCATGTAGTTATTGGATCTGTCAATTCGGATGACATGCAATATTTAAATCATATTATTAATATTTTTAATAGCATGTCTCGTGTATCACAGTACGAAACTGTTTTCTAGCAGTAGAAAAAGAAAAATACGAAGACTAGTAAATTTGGCTGGTTACAATGTAATCAGTACATAAATGCCTTGTTGCATACAACTTTGAATTTTCATGTACTCAGATTGTCGCAAAGTTGAATAATATTTCAAGATAAGGTTCAATTTTTTCTAAATGATTTATTTTAATGGTACCTGTATTTATTTAGTAATAATATAATAATAATAGTTATCTAGGTTTTACGACATAAGTATTTGCAATTGTCCCTTACGTAATTATGTATATTAAAAGAAAAAAAAACAAAACAAATAATGAAATTGTCAAAAAGAATTTGTTAATATAGATATAAAAATACTTTGTAATATTTAGATGGAAAGTACTCGAATAATGTGTTTTTATTTTCAATCAATTATTTATGTGGTTGTGCAGTATATTCATAATTTCAACTTTTACGTTGGAAGATAAAAAAGTACAAAATTTAAAATACACAAAAAAAGAGAAGAATTTCATCCAAACTATAAGATAATCTTTTTCGATTAATGGCGACGTTTGTCTTTTGTAATTGCCATTTGCAAGAACAATGCACGATGGATTAAGAATACTTCTATTTTTTAAGCGAGTTTGAATTACTATATTGTACCATTGCCATTAAATACTTGCATTTGCGATTCTCATCTCATATCATTATTTCTGTATCATTTAGTATGTAAATGAAGCATATAAAATACAGATCCGTGTATTGTATATTTTTTCAAAATTTTCATATTATCCTCTCCCCTCTCCTCTTTTATTATTTTATTGTTTATACGCGATCACGGCACTCAGTTGTAACGATGACGATTAAACGGATGATAATAACGAGTGATATACAAAGGAAATATATTTGTTAAAAGCATCACCTTATATTTGGCAGCATATCAGTAACTACAATTTAATCTTATAATTATTTCTATATAAATTAGTGTTTGTCTTACAAAAGTAAAAAATTGATACCAATACATATCTCGTGGTGAAACAACCTGCAAAATTGCAAAATTTCACACTTTCTGCAAACGCTTTGACGTACTCCGATAGGCAACACCTACTATAACAGCTATATTAATATAAATAAAATGATACACGTCATAATATTGAGTGCAATTATATGTTACTGTTAAATACTCGTTGCATGTACAACATATATGTATATATTTTCATAGAGATGCAAATTTTACTGCAAAACATGTTGGTGCTATTAGTTTTAGTCGACATAACGTAAGAACGTTTAACGTAAAGCTAATAGTTAAAAAAAAAGAAAGAAAAACAAAATTTTTAGTAAATGAATGATTATGCACGACTACACACTGATTATTAAAAGTATGAAATTGGTATCAGTTTTTTTACAATATTACTTCTTATCGGCTATGTGTGTTACAAAATCATCGTAAACAAGATTTTCTCGAAAATGTGTACTCATATTTACTTATATACAATTGTTAAATACTTTGTTCTGCAGTCTCTTCATTCCAATGCAATACTGTTTTACTTCTTATTGCTTTTCTGTAAGTCTTCTCAATAGAAACTATTTTTCCCTTGCAATTGAAATATTATTTCTTTCACGAAAGCACAACAATATTCAATAACGTCATAATTTTGCACTTAAATAATTTCTCGTATTTGTCGACTCAAGAGAATATGTCGAACAAAGTATATGCAAAATGAGTTGATATAGCTAGAGCTGTATAGTTTAGAATATGTTAAAAAAATAACGTTCTTTCTGCGTACAAGTAGATCCAATTAGACTTGTAAATGAATCGGTAGGAATTGTTAATGTAATTTTAGTCTGGAAGATGTTAAGACCTGTACCTTAGCTGACTTTTATATAAAAGCATAACAAAGTATGCAGCAATATTATTGTCAAAGAATACATTACAATAAGAAACCGACATTAGTGTAACATATTGGTAAACGTTCAAGGCCTATAATTATTATTAAAATTACTTGAAGCAGCAACCTTTATATTCTCAAAGGTTTAAAGACATTTAAATACTCCAAAAGATAGTCACTCTGTTGCTAAGAGGTGTTCGTCTCTCGGATATGTATAATAAAGTGTATTAATGGTTAAATAGTCGAAAAAGACAACGCGAAAAAATCAAATTTGTTTTCAACATTTCCGTTCGCGTATGCATAAGTCTTCTTCAATATTGCAACATAAAAAAATATGAGGCCTTTGATAAGCTGTCGTGCACATATACTTAAATATACATACACCACTCATCGCTCAATATTATTTAGTAAAAATTCAATAAAAATTTATGTATATAATAAAAAATTTATATTTGTATGTCAATTGTACACATGATAATGAAAAAATTGGCATCTCTTCGATACTTAATTGCTATTGTCGATTATTAATTAATATATTAGAGTCACATTTTGCATTGAATTCTTCACTTGCAAAAAAATATATTCGTAATCATTATCGATTTACGAGTAGTAAAACATTGTAAACGTCTTATTTAAGTAAGGTATAATTTACTTAAATACCCATACGTACTTCATAGTGATTAAAACGCGTTCTAATCAATATGAATATTATCAAACGATGTATCATCAAATCATAAAACACTCTTATATCCTATGAAATATAGTTGACACTTATTAGTTTGTATGTATAATAATTCAAATCTAAATTTCGTATACATTCTACAAAAAGAGATTAATTTTGTTGAGATCTAATTAAGTTCCATCTGAAAATTGACATGGTCATTATAGTGTTCTTCTTGCTTTTCCAAACGTTCATCGATCAATAATTACAAAGAATATTAACATTTACTTTACGCAAGATATTTTATTTTCAAATAGTTTCATTATATTTCTGTTCGGAATATTTTCCATTTCTATCACAATTTCAAACGCGAAATCAATTCTTCTTTATATCTTATCATTTAAAATCTTTCTCAATTGCTCCTTTACTACGAGGTATTACAACTATATCAATACGCTATAATATGATTGTACACTGATGATATTTAAAATATGTTAGTAACACTTAATTCCGTCTTTTAACTTTCTACGAGATATCGTTTTGCAGAAAGAGTGTCTATATTTCATGATACACACAAGAAATCGTTAATAATGCAGATATTAAGTCTTTGAACATTGTATTCAGTAGAAAATAAAACATCTTGCTCGAATCGCTCTCCAAAGGTGATGCTGTCTATAGATTTTATTTTTATTAAATTACTTACACATGAGCGTTCAAACGCTTTCCGTAGGACTCTGAAATTCTGAGAGTGCATGTATCGGATTCTGCACTTTTTTCTGCGAACCCTTACGTACTTTGGCTCTAACTTCTTCTGGTCTCTCGGGTCGTACCAGCGGTTTCTTCTCCGGTGCTTTCATTTTCCACACAACGATCGGTGACTAAGCAAACAGAAAATCAATCAACGATTAGTGAAAAATGCAAACGATCGATGCTCAGCATAGCTACAGAAATACTCACATACTGTGTAATCCAATTGTTAGTTAGTAAACAAGTTTGAGTATTAATGTTAGTTGTATGCGAAAATCTACCGTGTATATATTATTACAATGAAATTGATTACAATATCTCCAGTGGACGAGCCAAAGAGTATTTAACATTTACGTTTTTATTATCAAAATTTGTCTAGACTCTTTTGCCCACCCACTACAGATATATCAACGATACTCACAGTTACTGTAGATTGTCGAGGATACTTTGTTGATGCAACATACGAAGCCTTAACAGTAAGAACCACCGCGTTCATCAAGTTCTTTGCTGCTTGGATGAGAGAAGTCGCGCTATCCAATCCGGACACGATCAATTCCCCGCTAATGTTTTGTACATCCGCTTTAACTTTACTAGTTATATTCATTTGATGACAATACAATGCTATACGCTGTAAATACGCCAGGAGATCTTTTTTGGTAGAACTCTCCGGGCATTGATCCGCAATTTGCCTAGTTAATTTATCTAATTTCGTTCCGGCTTCGGAAATCTTTTTGGCCGCGTTGATCACGTCCATGGTAGTTTTCAGTGGTCCACGACCTCTGGTGAAGTCCGTCATCTCCATCATGATCATACACATGTGCTTCGCCAGAACGATGATATCATTTCCAGCATCGTCCCATTTTGCAACCTCTTTATCGAACTTCAGCTTCTCGCTCTTGAAGAACTCCACCTGTTGCAAGATCTTCTGCTTATCTTCCTCTGGCATCTTGCGCATGGCTTCGCGCGCAGTTGTTATGCCACTGATTTCTGGATACTCGTCGACGCCGTGTTCGCCGGTTTGAGCGCTCGATTTACTACGGGTTTCTAAGGTATAGTGTTCGTCGAGCTCGACATCCTCGGGATCTAAATCTTCGTCCGCCTAAAAGAAAAATTATGTCAAACCGACGCGAAGAAACGAGTCTCTGTTTAAAACTTAAGGCTAGGATTAAACGCACAAGTGAAACTGCTGAACAGCTACCTATGTATAAGAAGTTGTCTTTTTAAGACTGTCCGAATATTATCGCGAGTGTAGCTGTTCTGCGATTTCACCCGCAGGCGTGTTAGTTCCGAGCCTTGGTCTGAAACTTGAGGTGTCCTTACTCTATTCATCAATACAGCGCGTCTAATTTCACGGACTCCGTCGTAAACTAATCTTGAAGCGTCTATAAAGTCATTCTCATCCACCTCTTTAGCAGGATTACTACCCAAAGCATCTACCGCGACTTCTACACGCTGTGCGAATTTCGGCATTACTTGTTCCCTCAGAACTTTCACGGCCTCTAAAACCCGCTTGGTATAGATACAGGGCTCGTAGTTGTCCATCTCGGCTTGGACAACGTTACAGACTCTAGCCGATCGGCCGCGGATCGCGCCCGCGGTTCTATCTAATGTGTCTGCATCGCCTTCTTGCAATGCCAGCACGCATTTGTTCACGTCCTCTAGGATATGATTCTCAGACACGGCCAAGAAATCATCGATGGTGGTAATATCATCGACCGCTTCCGTTAATACTCTCACTTGATTTTCCCATGCCTGCCGAAACACTTCCATGTTGTCCAGAGCTACTTTGGACCTGTTACGAGCCGCCAATACCCTGGCCGCATTAATTACTTGAGGGCACAAGTTACCAATTTGTGCTGCTGCATAGCGAACCATCTTCACGCCATCCTCGTTGCCGGACATACTGCACACCAGATTGGCGACCTGATTGCATGAATGAAAAATTAATCGATTACATCAGAAGTTGATTATGCAAGCTCACTTAACCGTACCATCTAAATTTACTCATAAATAGACTGCGGATTTGAAATAGTAAAAGGATCATTAGAATTATTTAAAAAACAAAGAAATTCCTGAATGGCTCGAATTTCTTGCAACAACTTTGGCAATACGCAAGAATATTGATTGCTGAGTAAACATTTACCTCTACTAATTTATTCGCATGTTCTGTGAAGACAAGCGCGTATTCCTCGACTTCTTTGTCACGACCGTTCCTCGCAGCTTCGATCAGAACCAGCAACGGCACGCTTGTTTCCAAAAAGCTGTCCGATACGTGGTCTACTACGGCCTTTCTTAATTGTCTACGAAGATCCCGTGTTTTCCTGCACATGTGATCAATTGCCCTCTCCAAGCCTTCGGATTGTTCTTTGACGCCCATCTGTTAAATTATATTTGAATTATAATCAACGATGCACAGAGATTAACGCAATGCGGGCATCCAAATAAAATCTATGGTATTATTTTACTAGTTGATTATTAGAGTGCAACATATGGAAATATTTTAATTAATATGATTATCAGAGATTACGTTATTTAGTATGTTTAATCGAAAGTAGTTCTCAATTAATTTGATATCAAGTAATTAAGACAAAAGCTATGTACACAAGCAAATATAAAAAAGAATGGGTGAAATCATAAAGTTGATGCAAACTATCACATAATAAAATAATATCGTTATGTTAAAAAATAAGTAAATGTGTTAGAATTTATGATCGACTTGAAATCAGTTCAAACTACATGTTTACTTCGATTGGAATGGCTAGCTACAGTCTGTCTAAGTTCAATAAGTCTCAAGTTACGTCTGCAATATGCACTATATGCATCTACTCTATTATACTTCTTCATTTCTATCAACTGGAAACTATATTATATATCGTGGAAGTATGTCATATTTACAGTTGTGCAAATAAGAGTAAATTTTATAGACACTCCACTGTTAAGTACGATCAAATTAGTGCTTGTAGTAAGACATTGCAGGAGAGTAGGAGCATTATTGTATGTGAGAGCTAGTACAGTGTTCAGCAATTAATGTATTTTGCTTCATTTATAGATTGTATGCAAGGAGAGTGCCAGAACACAAGGTTTTCATATTTACCCGTTTCCCACCCCGAGCGAGCTGTAACTGCGGTCATCAAAATAAAGAATAAATGAGTAGAATGAACATATTAAAATATAGATAAATCATTTTAAGCAAGTTCGTAAATACAACTGCGAAATGTAGAATATACAAGAATGTATCCGACGAATAACAAATCAAGAGAAATCATAGAGAAATTAAAATAAACAACCAGTCTGTTTTATGTGTGGATAGCTTGTACACGTATGGTCAGTAGAGCTGTGCCAGAACCCACAAACGTCGGATCGTATAATAAAGAAATTTTCGGGTTCCTACACACCTCTAACAATCATATCATTTTTGTATGAATTATTAAAAGAATTCCCGGAATACTTACATTATTCATATATTCACTGAGCAAATCTTGCAAGGCTTGCCTAACCGCGTTACATTCGGCAACGATGCGTTCTCTACGTTCGTCTCTGGTACACGAGGAGTCTGCCATCAGTGCAGCGCCGCTGATAATGCTCTCTAGTCTTTCCTCGAGGCTGGGTCTTGTGCGTACTTCGTTGTACGCTAGCGGAGACATGACCATTCTCTCGTCAAAGTCGTCTAACGCGGCAGCCAGTTCACCGGGTCCTTCGTAAGGATGTTGACTATCGAGAGGAGTCTTTCCTTGTGCGACATCATTGATTGTATTCACAGCTTCACATACTTGCTTCAGAACGTAATCGCGATTCGCTTTCGCCGCGGCTAGCTCGGGATGTCGAACGTAAACTTTGGAGGCAGTGAGAAGCATAGTGGAGTGCTTCTTAAGCACGGCTCTGGCTGCAGCCAAGTCATCTCTCAACTGAGGATCTTTCAGCTCTTGCTGACGCTTTGCTGCTTGGTTCATTAGCTCCGATGCATTTCTTCCGAATTGTTTGATGTTCTCTAACAGTTCTCCTTGCGAGGATGCATTCTTCAGCTTCTGTAAATCGTCCTCCACCACGTGCAAGGACTTCAGCAACAAATGCACATCCACCATATCTGCTAGAATAAGTAAACGGGTCACTGCGGATAAAAGATTCCTCGCAGCACGGACCATGTTGCCTCTCTTCAAGGAGGAGCAAGGATCTTCGGAGAATTCCCTGTTCAGATTTGCAACAATACGAATATATATTTAAAAACGTGTGCATGCTACAAGAATGAGAAAAAAGAATGAAAATGATACCTAGCAGCAATGCTCATTGCTGCACCAGTCTTCTTGACTTCTTCGACAGCGCTTAACATCTCAGCAGTGATATCTGGATTCTCGTAAGCAATTTGTTCACCTTTTTCGATAAAATTACTAGTTGCCTTCTCTACAGTTCCTACGAGAGCACTAGCTCTCTTCGACTTTCCTTTCTTCTTCTTGCTGGGGCCCTTTGTGTTCACAAGCGTGGTAACTTGTAGAACCAAGGGCTCTAATGTCTTCTCCACAGACATGGTACGAATTTCCAAATTCTTGGGATCCCATTTTAAAGTGATTGGACCAAAATGATCTGACATCTTTGTTTGCTTTATACGAGTCAATTCTGAAAACGGAGTGAATCTAGAGAATACGTACATGCTTTCAATAGTTGTAAAATTACCTGTGCCTTCAAATGTAGTACAGATAATCAAAATTTATTTTTTCAATGCATTTTTTATGTACATTTTCGTTAATAATTTTTTTTGCTGAGACATAGAATACGGATCAGAA
Source organism: Lasioglossum figueresi (assembly GCA_028455805.1). Classification (NCBI taxonomy): domain Eukaryota; kingdom Metazoa; phylum Arthropoda; class Insecta; order Hymenoptera; family Halictidae; genus Lasioglossum; species Lasioglossum figueresi. Next base: position 11,645,940 of record CM052201.1, on the reverse strand, counting down.
TTTCGTAATTAGACGACGGATTTATTCGTTTATAACGAACGTTCCGATACAATAAAAAATGCAATGGGGCTGGACAAGGCTCTTATCTAGTTTCAACTCTGATAAAAGCCTCGGTGCGGCGAGCCCGTTTCTGTTCGATTGGTTTCCGCGCTTGCATAAACAGCCGCAGTCCGCTAATAACATTACGATGATTTATTCTTTATGGAATTAACAGTATTTACCGTTCGCTCGCGAAACTCACTGAAAAGGTGTGATCCCGATATCGTCCGTGGTGCATGCGTTCAGGGAACATAAAATTTCGGGGAATGCTCCGTTGGGTTTCTCGAGTTTTGACACTTGCATACGGGGAAACCTATCGGCAGGAAGAAACAACAGATTCTTACCTTCATAAGACCACGGCTTCGAACCTATAGATTCTCGATGAAAACCCAAGCGCAGCTATCTCTAGAATGCTTTCCCACGGAATCAGTCACATTGAAAAGCAAACACTTTAGCGTGTACACAATCCCGTATCATTTCGATGTATCATCCGTTTGTCATCGACACTTCATTCATGACGTCATGATTTCCGCCACAGTTGAAAAGTTAACGATAGCCAAGCGAAACCGGTCTACGCCCGAAACTCGGAACTCGGAGCACGAATGTTAGAGCGATGCTCGCGGAACGATTCCAGCACCGTGTACAGTACAGTGTACACCGTTGAAAACAATAGTTGTTCAGCCTACGTTCGCTTCTGAATAGCGCTGTGGAAAACAGCATTACCATCTGTGTTCGTGAGAATCTGTGACCGCGAACCGTAACGCCACGATGCCACGCCACGACGTGTCTGTCCTACATATTAGTGTGCAATCGAATTTTTTGAATTTCTATCCCCTGATTTCATCGAATTTCTTCGACTTCGTCAGCACTTTGTCGAGTGTGACATTAGATAAAGAAAAATGTAAATAAAACGGGTTTTTATATGTATTTGGTTCTTCCTTTATTTATTTAATTGTCTCATTCTTTAGTTAAAAACAAATATAAGTTCCACAAATATAAATTACAACAAAGTTTGAGAGCTATATTTGATGTGATTAGTAAACAAAATTGTTTAAAATAAGTAGCAGTCAAGGAACTGTCCTTTGAAGTAAATTTCAAATAGAACACTTAAAATAATAGGGAATTGTTAGCAACAAAATTGAAAAATAATTCGGAGTAACACTGATATCAATAGGGATGTTATACTTTTCGCAATCTATGAAAAAACAGCCTTAGGAAATTCTGTTCTCTACTCGCTTTTTCGTTTCATTATCTCCGGAATAAAAATACTTATCTGCGCCCTCAAGTAGATTTCTTTAGAAATTTTGTATTTCTTCAATTTTTAAAATAAAATTTTGAAATTAATCATTTTTGACCCTTTATCATTTCGTTTTATATGTGCTTGTGCTTATGCACAGCTAATGATTGAAATATATATTGCTTGGAATATTTTATTATTTTATTCATTGTGTATGCGACATAAGGATGTGACTCTTTACTGTGTATGCGACATAAGGATGTGACTCTTTACTGTGTATGCGACATAAGAATTTGATTCTATAAATTCTATTCTCTATGCATTACAATTTCAAAGATGGATGCTTTCGATTCAAATGAGAATATTTTGTTTATAGAGAATCGAAATGCATCGAATAAAAAGATAATAGGAAGAATTATTTTCGTTTTAAAAGTCTGGTCAGATGAATACGATCACCGAGCTTAATGTGGCTAAAGTATCTTCAAAAATCTTTTCTCTTTAATTCTTTATGATACATGGTGCTATTACCGTTAATCTGAATTTTGGTTGCTGTATTTGAGAATTTGCTAAATTATTTTAATAAAATGGCAGACATCGTCGTGCTCAGTGATTCGGACGTATCTATTACTTCTATTCCGAATGATAAAGTCGCGAATATCGACGAGGACGATTTCGAATTTCCTGAAGTACAATTTCACCATGTTGCAGATGTAGAACTGTCTGAAGCAGATGATTGTCCCTATAAGAATCATGTACCTAACGTTAGTCCCTTCAAATCAAATAGAATCTGCTCGTCATTGTTATCTGTAGGAACGAGCATCCAGTCTAAAAGACGAAATGTTCAAGCATCCTCTCGTAGTACATCCATTTCTCCTGAACCTGCTATAGAGACCATCGGAGAAGACAGAGGAAGAAAAGCAACACAAGTTGGCAAAGCTAACAAGAAGAAACCTAAGAGTCAATTAACAGAGGAAAGATTGAAAAAGCAGGAACAATTAGCTAGAGATAGGGCACTAAAAGCGATAGCATCAAAAAACTCCAAAAATATTAAACCTGGGGAATGCATGAAATTTATAGAAGTTGTTCTAGACAAAGGTATCGAACAGTTTAGTTGTAAAAATGAAATTATAACTACATTATTGGATGCTAGCGTCAGGTACAGTATTAGGGAAGAATTAATTCCAAACAGCATTACATGGAAAAGAAGTATTGAAAATAGTTATGTCGATGAAGCGAATGAAATACGTACAGTAACAGATACTGAAAATGTTAAACAAATATTGATTATATGGAACTGGGATGAGGGGGTAATAAAAGTAGCAGATGGCAGCTTTTGTACAACTATATCCAGTATCCAAGCCACTCTACCAAATTACAATATGATGTTAGTTATCTATGGTATAGAAGACTATTTTGCATATAGAAAACAATCAAAGAACTCAGGTAAAAATGGGGAAAAAACGCGGAAAACTAAATGTAAAAACAGCTGTGAGTTCAAAAATTATCCAGAAATATCAAAGCAAGAGCTTGAGTCTTCTCTGAATGAGATTCAAATAATTACCAAGTGTAGCAGTAGATTGATAAATACATCTGAAGAGTTGTCGTTAATGCTATACCAATGTACCAAAGCTATAGCAGAGATTCCATTTAAGGCAGAGAAGAATAAAAGTTTAACAAACAAATTTGATTGGTATGTAATGGGAGATAATAGAAATTCTGTGCGTGTGGATAAAGATGGAAATGGACTGAAGAGATTATGGCAACAGCAACTTTGCCAATTTAATTTGAGCAGTCTCGAAATCGCGGAAGCAATATGCTCCATATATCGATGTCCTGCAGATTTGATGGAAGTAAGCATTACACGTTTAAACGTGAGTTAATGAGTATAACTTTGCTATATTCTGTTTGATTTCAGGCCTACAATAATTGTACACAAACAGAAGGAATGAACCTGCTGAAGGATATTCCAGTAAGATATAAATTTCAGTTGTCTTTTAATTTATTAATTAATATTTGGACAAATAAAACAGAATAATTTTCCTCCAATTCCGCATATATGTAACATTTAAAGTCATCAGGCATGGAGAAAATTATATAAATACGTTTAAAACTTATAAAAATGAAGTATTTTATTAGGATATTTTGACTTAAATTTCACAAGCATACGTCTGATGTTTTACAGATAAGAAGAGCGGTCGGGCCTCTTACAACATCGCGAAAAGTAGGCCCCGAATTAAGCAAAAAAATGTACATAATGTTCACATCTGAAGATGGTGAAACTTTATTAAGTTAAGTGATGTTATATAACAATGTTATGCTAAACGAATGAAATCTATTGTTTCTCTCTATATATATTTATCCTACTCTTCTATTTATTGTTAAATTAATATAAATAACCAAACGAAAAAATTTTAATGTACACATATATTTTATATAACTTTCTGATCATTCCAGAGATATTAAAAAATGTAGGTAATTTTGTTCATATTTGTATGTTACACAACAAATGACATTAAGATTATATAAAAGCTTTAATCATGTTTTATATATATATATTAATATTAATTATTTTAAAAATCTAGCGCATAATTTGACTGAATGGAAAAACATATGCAAAATGATAATTAATATATCTTGTTGATGGATATGGTGTCATTAATTAGTCTAATTCTGCGCTAGATATTTGTGAACATCGTGTACAATATGAAATGTAACATTTTTACTATATTAAATGTATATACAATGCATTTGTTTACAGCAGGTATTCAACTGAGACACACACACGGTTTAATAAAAATAGTTTTCTAACATTTTGTACAAGTATTTATTAAACATAAAATGTCTAAAAGTTTGTTATAAAAAAAAAATGTCAGCCGCTTCGTAACACAGCTGTTTTCTACTATCTTACAGTAAAAAATATATAAATTGTTGGAATCCAACAATAATATTATACAGGAACAGGCTATGGTACGACTCCGGCCGGAGTCGCAGAGATGTCGTTGCCTGGCCTAAGTGGTTTATGGCGCCCCCACTTGGGAAACAAAAAAGATCTGTCGTCGTTCAACTGCAGCGCAGCAAACATCGCAGCATCATTTTTTACACTACAGCATTAGCTTTATCCTATTTCATATTTCAACATAGTATTTGCCTTTCTACTGCTATCCATTTTTATCACTGTTTTTTAATTCATTTTTGTAACCTTGTTTGCATCAGAAATAATAAAATCTTCTTGTTCAAGCCAAACAGAAATATTCAACATAAATGATTTGATGCAACCTAAAAGAAGATATCTTGTAAATATTCAATGTAACTCCTACTAAATTAATAACTGTATAAGGATTAACATTATACAGATCTCTCGCATGAGTTTCTTGCACGCACTCCTCACACATATCTTTATCACTGCTAAAATAGCATTAAAAGGGGACAGAACATGTAACATCTCAGTTCCAGACAATCGACGCAATGATGTATCAAGAAGATTTTAATCTTGATAAGAATTATGTTTATGCTAAAGATAAGTGTGTTTAAGGAACTAATCATACTTAATATTTTCTCAACAATTTTCTCCGATCATTAAATAATATAGTTAGCAGTACAAAAGGCTGTAAAAAAGTTTATTATAGCTTTTTTGTCCGAAAAATATTTTAAAGACTGTTTTGAAATTTCAAAAGTCTTTAAAATATTTAAATAAATAAAATGTAATGTTAATAAAAATATTGCTAGTCTTCTACTGTTAACATGCGTTTAAAAAAAAGAAAGAGAAAGATGAAATAAACAACACAGACAAAAAGGAATTAGATAAGTGTAGGTAACATGAAATTACGTTTAGCACGACTTTTATGTTCACTGATAAAATGATTTTTAGTCTTTATGTAATGAAAATGTTTATTATTGAAATTCATCATTTTTTTTCACTAACAATATACATGATTCGTAACCTTAATACAGAAAACTAATTTGTTAAAAATATTTGACGGTTCATATTTTACAGGTGTCCAAAAGATTTTAATGCTAAAAATGCTTACAGAAAAGTGCATCACGTATGGTGATACCAGAATGTACATGTTAACAGTTAGAAGACTTTTAACAACTTTCTGCAACATATGTTTAATACCAACTGTGTTTTAATAAAATATTATTAATGACAAGTATAATTTCATGGTGATTGTAATAGTAACGAAATAGATTTAAAAGCGAAATTTTGCATTATCAGTTTAAAGATGTTGAAAGTATTGACACTGTAAAGAATGCACTTTTAAATGATATCAAGATTTTTCATATATTTTCGATGTTGATTCATTACTTTTGAATATCACCGTTGTTCTTAAAACTGTGGCCCATATCTTGCAGTAAAAAAATATTTAAATAAATGGAAGTCGGCTGCATGTAAAAGTAATATGGAACAAGATATATATGATTGTAATCCATACAATTGGCTTCCTATTCTAAACTGTAAATTTTTAATGCAATGAACAATGCACACTAGATCTGAAACCTGACGCTTGAAGTTAAAAAGAGAGAGAAAAAGAAAAAAAGAAAGACAGCCAGTGAATTTTGCCTGCAAAATTTTTATAGATAATACGTGTGCACAATTATCGATATTATATTAAAGCGGTAGGAGTACAAAGGTAATAAAGACAATTCGTTTTTGTTTGTTGGCAAATATTATTAAAATATTATTATAGGGTCGAGAGCGTTTTAATACTAATTTTAAAAGAAAAAACTGTAAGTATGAAAAGATATATTTAAAGAAATGAAGCACGAGTTTCGTCATACCAGCTTAGAAGCGGTTGTGGGGTGCAAAAAAAACGTGCAAAAAAATGTACAAAAAAAGATAAGATAAACTCACAAGAGAATAGGAAGCCAAACAATAGTGATTTTATAAAACAACGGTACTTAATTTGTTATCTTTATACTCATCTAAAATCATAATTTTAAATCCATCATAATTTATAGTTTCACTCGTACACACATTCAAGCATTTTGGCAGGCAAGAACCTAGGAGAATCTAGTAGCAAGAGAGCGGTATCACTGCAATGTCATCATATTATCATTGGTAACATACAGAGACGAGTAAGGTCCTTTCATGGTATCATTTATATCTTTTATAAGCAACGACAAATTTTGTGTAAACCTAGAATAAAGAAATTTGTTAAATAATTCCTCATGAATGCATCTTTACAATCGTAAATTAAAAATATTAGAATGCGTTCCGTACACCTAGTGTTAAGGGTATCGATCTTTCGCGTATTCGAACACCATCACCACTTATCTTTAATAATTCTTACCTGTCTCTATTTCTCGTAAGTAGATTCCTTTCGATTCCCTCCATTAAATTTTCAAACCACTGCGCCATTGTTGCCTGCTTATCGACCGGCTGACTTCTAATAATATTTTCTCGTAACTGATTAAAATACTGAAACAGTAAACATTTTTTTATCAATTCGATTGCTTAAAAATTTCATCATAAAATGTTCAGCGGCTAGCGATTTATGCTCACCTCCTCATTTAAGAGAATCAGTACCAAAAGGGGACGTGACATGCTCCATTGATTTCTACAATCCTCAAACATTATTACATTTAAAACTGTACTTAATATTTGCTGCAGGATTTCAGGATGTTGTTTCAGAACTTGTAGAAACAAATCTCCGCCTCCAGGGACTACAGCATTTTTCCGCCTGGCATAGTTTCCTGTAAATGAAAAGACACATGTTGCACGCATGAATTTATGCACAACGCAATTACTAAATACATGATACCTTTTGGATAAAGATGTTTGAATAAATACGTCACAATGTGATCGAGTGTCGAGCAGCTGCCAGTAGAAATCATTGTATCTGCAATAAGATATTGTTGCTGTTATTACAATAATTTCTATGATATTGGATATAGAAATCTAATAATGAAGCAAACAATGAATAGATTAATTATTCAAACACTAATGTCTACAAAAACATTCGTTAATGATATGATGCCAGCTGTGCGGCTGACTATGTGTGCTAGACCCTTATGCTAGTGAACTTTTATAAAACAAAACGTGTGTTTTCAATACAATACAGTATCAAAATCACAAAAATTCAAAATGAAAAGGAAGCGATACATTACAGTCGTGGCAAATAGAGTCTAGATTATACAAACTCCAATCCTCTTATTACCTGTAAAATCATACAGATTCAATTTTTATTTGAAACTGGTTTTGGAACGTTTTAACACGGGGTATAGAGGATAAGAGATTGATTAGACGGTAGAATCAGCCACACAGACCTGTATAATAGTCAATTTGCGCACCTAGTGCTGTAAGGCCTTCGCTGATGCTTGATAGAATGTACAAAAAAACTCTGGGTTCCAAGGTGGAGAGGAATACCATATGATCCTGTGCCAAGTACTCAAGTAACAGATAGTACGTTGCTGACAACTTTGGATAATGCTGTGAAATACAATAGGATTATATTAAATTTCGAACTCCTACTCGCTAGTGGTATGCGAGAACCCGAAAAGGTCGAGGAAAATTTTATTCGGGATCAGTACGGGGTCTCGAGAATTTCGACTCGTCTTGACTTGATACCTTCCCGATTCGTCTCGATTATCGAGTAACCAACATTTTCGGGGTCTCGCACACCTCTACCACTCGCAGAATTTATTTGAATGAAATTGCGTACCAGTAAATCACTCTGTGGTATACTAAGAAGTAGTTTGATAAATGTGTTAAGAGCATTATCCAATGCCTCGTCGCCATACAATCTGAACGCTCCGAAATTCACATAGTTCCCGCACAAAGCTGCTTTCAGCATACTGAAGCATATACTTATCCCCTTCAGTTTTAAAGGGTATATTTGTTCCTTTGGAACGTCAACATTCAATATACGATTACCGTAACTACATATCACTTTACTAGCTTCGCGAAATAATAAGATTCCGTTTGGAGAAGATGCGTCGAATTGTAATCGTTGACTTCGATTTTGTGCTAATTCAGCAAACAATTTTAGGACGGGTGTTGTGACTTGTGGTTCGTAATGCCATAATTCTACAGCATGTAATAAAATTGGTGTGTAATTTGGATATCTACATGTAAATTAAGATAAATATATATATATATATATACATATATATCGAAAATATTTTGTTGTTAGAGATATGTATTAGGTCAGTGAAAAAGTTCGTGCCCGATTCCTTTTACTTTAATACGAAGTCGGGCACAAACTTTTGCACTGACCAAATATCTATCGAGTTACGTTTTATCAAAGAGAAAGGATACATCCAATCCCAAAGCATCATGTACGATGTTTTCGTGTTAAATGCATAAGCTAAGCCTCTTAAATCTCTCGCTAAACCGATCAAAGCCTTTTTCGCTTCCTCTGCTGCAAAAAGTGAAGGATCCGCGGCCCCCATCAATTGTCCCAAACTTTCCAATGCACCTAGTTACAAGTACAACAGAAACGCAGAGATTAAGTTAATGTATAATCGCATCGCATTTTATGTAGGGTGTCCCGCATACCGTGGACAATCGATTGGGAAATAATTCTATGTTTCGTTTTCGAGTAAATTGAGTTTCAAAATTCAGCGAATACTTCTTGTATATACTAAAGCCACATACCGTCCACGGTATGCGGGACACTCTGTGTATGAAATAATCGGCGCACCTGTTAAGGGTAGCATAAAAGTGTGAAACCTTTCCTCATCTTCTCCTAAATCTACCATTAACAATCTACCCAAGGATGTGTAAAACATTGATCTACAACGCATTTCCGATACAGGAACATTGTTTCCCAGAAAGGGAAAGTGCTCTCCCTATTTGTTAAAGGAAACGTGATTAATGTTCTTCCCCTTTACACGCTTTCCAGATAGCAACGCTACACATAGATATTTAATACGTACTGTGTGATTGTTGAGCATAAATTGTACTTCCTCTAATTTTACAAGTTTCCGAACGCAGCTAAAACCCACGGATAAATCATTCAATAACTTTAACGTTTTCGAGATGATTTGCTCGCTACGGCCCCAGTACTTCAAATTTGTTATACTGCAAATGAAATACCAATAAATTAATCTGTTAAATTTTTTTTTGGCGCTAAACCTACCGCAGCTGGTCAAATGATCGGACACTTACATTTTTCGAATGAGAATACCGAGCGTCATAGATTCATCGTTCACTCCCAGTACATCCGAAAGTCTTCTGTAAACTTTCGGATTCTTTTGAACTTGCTCGCCTACATATATTTTACGAAATTGCTCGAAGAAGCTCAACATCGCTAGTTCCAATTTTTCACAGCCACCTTGTGCAAGTCGTGAATCGGTCAGATTCATTAATTGAAGTACTCTGCAGACCAATTCGCTATCCACTGCGTCATACTCTTCGTTATTGTTAAATGTTACTTTCCCACCAATGACACCACCTGAACGTTTAAACGTTAGATTATTATATGTATCTTGTATCACTCGTCGCACAAATATTATTATTTGTTGTCAGCATTTTTAATGAAATTATAAAGTATAATAGAAATAGTAATGTAACTGAAATAAGCTCGAAACCATGAAAAAATAACTTTGTCTAGCTAGCGGCAAGCGTAATCGAACAATTGTGGATCGATGTATTAATTTTGAAAATAATAGTTTACCTATAATGTATACAAGCCATGTAAGTTGGCCCTCCCTTATAGTGATATCCATTTGCTGGCTTGGGGATGATGTTTGAGTCAATAATTCTTGGTATGCTCGTGCAGCTTGATCGAACAGTTGTACTAACAAGGTATACGTTTTCTGATATTCACACCTCCCAATCACCGATATCTGCTCCAACTGTTGATGTACCACCCCTAAATCGTCGAGTGGGTCCTCCAAACGTTCCCTAACAACTACAGCAACCGAGTCAAATCGTGAAGTAATGTATGCGTTCACAACTTCCGGTGTGTACACATCTAACAGATGCCGATCTCCGGATTTAACGTAAGGTAAAGACGCCACCATCTTTTGCCAGAGAGTTAAAAGATAATGCAAACTGTTCGGAGAGAACTGCCACATTTGCAGGCTTTGGACTGTGAACTTAGCGATTAATTGTATATCCTCCGGATAATGTTCTAGTAAAATCAGTTCTCCCAATTGAAAATTGCTCTTTAGCCTTAAGATTAGTCTACAAAATTCATGGTAGTTCGCGGGATCGCTTAGACCTCGTGGATTTTGTATTATATTGGTCACACCATTTACCAAGTGTGTTAAAAACTGTGTCCTTTCGAGATTAGAAAATAAACTTCTTCTGACAGATGCGATTTGGACCAAACATGAAAGGGCTAGCGATGACAATGAGGTAGGTAAACTATGATATAGGTCGAAGAAAAGTTTTAACGAATAAGTAGAATTCAAAAATATAGGTTTCCAATAATGTGGAATCTGTATTGCACAGTAGTCCTCAGAACTCTCGTCTGCCGATGTTCCGATGAAGTCAAACGTTAAACAGTTCTGTGCCAGTTTTAAAAGTTGTCTGATCAGACCGTTCTGCAAAATTAGAAAAAATATCGTTAGTGAAGTACTGAAATAGATAAGCATAGAGGAGTACAATACACATACCTGAGCCTCATCGTTAAAGTCTAAATTTTTACAGTTTTCACGTGCTGTACTTAGTAAAGTACATGATAACTTAAATATCTCAAACAGTTGTGTGTCTCTGAAGCTGCTAGCAATTTTTCTATGCTTTGTGAGAGACCTACTCGCGTCCACGTCTGTTACTTGATTCATTTCGTAGGTCAATTGGGAAAGTAACTGGACTCCTATCATGTAATGTTCCACCGAACCCTGTATAGAATAAAAACATTGCAAAATCATAAGAAATTGGTTTAACTTGAAAAAAAAATGGATTGTCGAACCTGAAGAAATTTTGTCACATCGCTGACCACATTTCTAAAGACAAATTCATCTTTGTCGGAATCAAACCAGCCAAGCTTTGATATCCTAGCAAATAATGTAACCAAAGCTTGTATCACAAAGTTTGGTAATTTGGGTTGTGTCGCTAAATAGTTCAGCACATAATTCCCTGAAATAAATTTAGGTGTATCAGCAGATGTGTTTGTCATCTTCTTTGTTTATCAATGTCATCGCAAGATCTCACTTATGTCAAGCCTTTGTTGTAAACTGAGTCCACCAGAACGTGAGACCAGTTTTGTCAAAGTTGTGGCTGCCAACAATTGCGCGTACGCAGAGTCCCCTCGTGCGAGCAGCAGCTGGCATTTTGTGAGTGTGTCTGGTGCATTTTGGAATGCGACGAGTGCTTTCTCTGCCTCTGCACGGTGAGTCGAATCTTGGGATTCATACAACTGCTTGCAGAGCAACTCCAGCTGCCGTACTTCCTGTATGTCATCCATTCTTAATGTTTCAAACGTATACCTCAATATTTTCACTTAGGTTCAAGTCTATAAGCTTTTGAAACCATTGCTTCACTGCTCAATATTTTTTGAATCCCCTATCAATCTTTATCATAGTGTGAACAAAGAGTACATAATAACAAAACGTATTGTTTATCTAAGGAATATGAAACACAATTCTATCTAGATACTTTTTTTTAATTAGCCTTTATATTACAATAAAAGTAAACATAAGTTCAAAATAATACCATTTATTTATAATATGTTTTGATCTTATGAAATAATGTAAATGTAAAATTGCACGTATAAAGAAAGAGAAAAGTGCGTCCGAATGTAACTTTTGAAAAAGTTAGATCCTAGATACGTAGCATCATTTACGACGATCACAATAACATAAACGAAAGATAAACATCACAAATACTCTCGGTCCCTACATTTTCGAAATACACACGATTCTCGTGATTTCGAAGATTTATTTGTTCGCGTGATTTCATTATTTTACTGTTCCTTCGCTTTCCACTGATAAGTCAGCGATAAACAACAAATTGTTTCTTTGATTTTTCCAACGCAATAGTTTGAGGTTACGCGGTTTCTATTTTGTAAATAACAGCCGTAGAACAACTGTCTTTCAAACGGTCGGGGAAATTCGATTTGAAAATATCTCAAGAATCCATTCCCGTGTAACGCATTCGATGATTTTGAATGAAAGCGAAACGTAGCGACTCGAAATACTAACAACGAATGTTAGATAAACAACTATCTAGCGTACTGAAGTTGCAGAGAAAACAATCTTAGTTTATGTTGCAAAATCTGAGTAACAGATAGGTTATGCCGTATTTTTTCGAATAATTCAGGGAGCTAGCGTCGATTTGTGCTCGTTGGAAAGGAAACGATACTTTTCCCGAATATAATGGTCAAACGTCTACGAATTCAATATTTCCACCCATTAATTATCTGTTTGAAACTTCGGAACTGTATCTACACAAACTACAATTCACGAAAACAAGGTTAAACTTTTGCACAACGGCAACAGGATCTCGTCGACGAAATAGAACGTCAATGAATCTGTTGGCCGAGGGATGGTTTAGTTCGTGACTGCATTTTCATTGACAGCGGGGCCGAATAATAATCACTGTGGTCCGGCAACAAACAGTGCAATAGCATTGGAGAGCGCTCGGAAGTTTCACGTTTGCGAAACGTTTTGGTAACACATCGATACCGCACAACTCACGACAGATTTGCCGCCGGCCAATTTACCACACGGTTTTTCAAATCACTTCGTCGTAGTATAACACCGTCTCGTTTCAAGGTTCGCACATTATTTTGATCGGCAACTCACCTGTTCGTCCGCCATTTTCGCAGCTTCGTATATTATCTACAGTGAAGGCAGGATCACATGCTTTAATCGCGACTGCCACAACATGTTATGTAGAAGCGACGTTTTCTACGTCGGGAGCATCGACAACGCCACCTTTAATAACAAAAAGAGAAAACAAGGAAAATAGTAATCGCACCTCGCTTATCATCTATTGATGCTGCATGACAAGCTGCGTTCCCACTAAATATATATATTATGTTAATTGACAATTTCGATGACAGCCGTATACAACATTACAGCCAACGATTAGGCATTAATCGATTCAAATTTATCAATTGATCGATCAATTAATGTTTACAACCCAAAAGAACTAATCGCCCAAAACTGCGATCGATTAAAATCGACTGATGAAACGAGTATTAGTCAATATATATATACACACAATAAATATTAACTTTTTATGGTCAATCACTGATCATTGTATCGACATCCTCTGTGACTTATACTCTTTTAGTAAAAATTACGCACAAAATTATTTCAATAAATATATACGAAGATACACTATATAGTAATATTATATTACGCGTAAATGTTTGCAATCTATAATTATAAAAAAGACAAAATTACAATAAAAATATTTTATAACAAATTTGTTATCATCTTAGCATGATATATATTTCTGAATTAATATTAGAATAATTTTGTGTAGCCAAAAATATTGCATTGATTCTTTTTAAATGAAATAAAGGAGGAGATTTGTTGTATTTTCTTCATATCATTTATTTATGTAGATTACTGTAAAAATTACGATTTTTAATTGGCAGTTCTATTAATTCTTATATGTTAAAGAGATCATTCTCCAAATTAATTCTGATGATAATATAACAGGAAAAAATAATGGATCTGGACAAAGGTGGTTGTCATGAAGTGTATACTTTCTTAGTGAATATGCATCTGTCTTGTTGTAAATTATATACCATTGTTCATGATAATACATAATAAATAAATAGCAAAATGCGATTGTAACATTCAGATTGGGGCCTTTTAAATGTTTTATGGAAGTAGTAACATTTTTAAAAGAATTTTTTGTTAAATCATCGATGATCAAATTTTCATGAGAAAATGCATTATTCCTTATCAGAAAATGAATTACATATTAGTTATTCGAAGCATATGTGAAACGTATATTAATAAGACTTCGTAATTTGTATATATGTACATGAGTTAAAAATAGAATCACTAATAATAATGTCATATAATTTCTTTATATATATATACATGTATATATGCATATACATATGATGTATACAGTTTATTTGAATCTGGAATAATGCAAATTGTAATCATTTTAAAAATTTATCAGGAACTATACCGTGCAATACTCGTTCTAAACAAAGATACTTAAATGGATATGATATATGAATTAAAAATGTTTTACATGTTGCCTAGACTTGCAATGTAATCGTTCATTTTTATCGATATGTAATGGCTTTTGTCGTTTAAAATAGATTAAAAAACTTCTTTTTGTTTTTTGATAATTTGGCGAACATTTTGAACGTTGAATTACTTCATATATTTAAAATAACTTACAATTGCACCTGTAACTTTCAAAAGCCTTAAATTCAAGGGACAATGATGAATAAGTTTGTCTATTAAAATTCTTCCTCTTCTTGCATAGGTATTGTATTTCAAATATATACCTTTTCCACAGCCTTCATTCAATTTTTATGTAGTCAATTTCGTACATGAAACTTTCTGTTGTTATTAACAGTAATCATCACAATATTATCTTAAACGTATTCTTTTCGTACTATTATTTTTGATAAATGTAAACCTCGAGTTACACTCAAGACACATTATTCGTCGCAAAGTTTCAAAAGAAATATCAGTAACCTTTCTCGATTATAGACTTTTACATAAGGAATCTCTTTCGTTTTTATATAATAATGTGTTTATTGGCTCAAATCATTTAAGACCCCAATCATTTCTTTTTCTACATCCCTGTGTGGAATATAGGGAACAGCAATATGTGATGTTACGTCCATAATACCTATGTATACATACGCATTCATAGATAGCTGTAATATAACAGAATATGTGCTTATAAGGAGTATGTTAATATCTTTTACTATTTACTATTAATATGCTATTCTCTTCATTAAAGTATTTCATGAATTCAGAACATGCTGCATACTACAAAAGTATAGTTTGCATCTGAATCCCACATATACATACCTTAAAGTTATAGAAAATTGTTCATGCCATCGTTTTAATTTAAAAATCACATTTCTTTGTACCCAATTTGACTACATACGATTCACAATTTTCTAGAATTCTTTTGTTGTTTTTTTAATGTAAACATTTTTATAATACTTAGAATATTGTACAAGTGCTACTTAACATTACTCCTTACATGTTTAACGTAAAAATCAAGTGGCTCCACATGTTTTACCAATAATCATCTAATTTCTTTTCTTTGTTTCAGCACTTCTCACGTAGATTTATCCTAATGTAAGATCTACGTTGTATAAAAATTCAAAAAACACCTATCGAAATCAAAACCAGGAATTTCGTAATTATGTTACTCGTGCGAGATGTTTTTTTTTGGAGGTCAGAATATTTAAATAAATTTGGCGAATCGGCGACATGTTTCTTCTGCTTTTTTAATATATCGGCAAGCAAAATTACGTTGTCTTTTAATGTCGACTGTCGATACAAACGTATATTGAATTATTCGAAATGTTCTTATAATTTAAGTGCAAAAAAAATGTGACTAACAAAAAATCTTAAACGCTGCAAAATATGATCTATCAGAGATCATCAGTCAGAACATAATAAATTCCTTTACAATAGCTAAGATTACTTTAGAGTCACTATAGTGCTTTTATATGAATTAATATTTACATCTTGGTATAATGAAAATTTATATTTTAAATGCAAATGGTATTGTACCAATAGCTGTATACAGACAGTTAACTTTTCGTGTACTTTTCAGTATATAATATGAATCTCGTAAAATTAATGTCTATGGAAATTGCTACATGTTCGATTAACGGCTGTACATTTATAATGCTAAACATGGGTATAATGATTCACATTAGCTAGTTTTTTTTTCTCTCGGAAATAATGAAACGTGATGGTTATATCATAATCCTTCCACATATTAATACCTTATTTTTTTGTTTCACATTCACACAGAATAAGTACTCCAATCAAACGACATTTTACAATTTTCTTACCATAAATTAATTACACAAGAAAATTATTAATTTACTATAATACAGCTAACATCTTATTAAGTATATCCAGCCTCCCTAAAAACGTTTTCATTTTGTGTTTTTACGTATCGTAAGTCTTTTTTTTTTCTTTCATAGTAGGAAAGTGGTCAACTTCTATCATATCATAGAGCGTAGAAGAATTCCAGATATGGCCAAAGCAGACAATCATTTACATCCATGGGATGTATTTATGTGGTTTCGTCATAATGTTCATTACTAAACGCAGTGCGTCAAGCGCGTATAAATTAATTCATAGTTTTACGTGTCACTCCGTGTGTCTCCTATTTTTTTAGAGGATTATGTTTGCTTTTCACAGCAAATAATAAACAAAAGTCAATGACCATGTCCTTTTGAGATTCTGTTTCTGTTTAGCCGCTGTTCACAGTGGACACTGATTCTTCATTCTTTGCGTGCACTATCGTGAACACATTGAAACTCACTCACTAACCACTTGTCTGAAATAAAGTGCACACTATTAACTTATTTAATAATCACGTACGCTTTACTACGACGAACCGAATTTAAGAAAGGCCGGCTATTAATACAACAAGGTAATGGTTATTTATAAAACGTGATTTATACAGCAATATTTTTACAAAAAAAATTTATATAAATCTTATCATCCTAAGACAATAAATAAGTTTCTACATAGTATACTTACAGTTATATCACAATGAAGGAATCTTCGTGTTACTTGCATCACTCAAATGCTGCAAAACAGCATACACAAAACGTTTAGCAAATATATTTAAAGCATATATTGGTAAAGTCTCTTTCTCTATCTTTTTTTTTAAATACTCACGAGATGGAGATCTGGTGTCTGTATGAGTTGAATTACCAGATGCATTAATTGATGGCCCGTGTGATATACTTCCATTTGATGGAGTAAAATTGAGGAAATCCCAAATTAATATTGTATCATCGTGCGATGACGAAACTATTTGGAACTCGTCGAACTGAAGGCGGAATACACGTCCTGTATGCTCCTATAGTCCAAAGAACACGACGTAAAGATTAGAATGAATTTCACCCATTATTAGTAGACTACAGATTTTATGCATTTATGACAAAAATGGCTAGAAGAAATTCAAAACAGTAGAAAAATTAAAAGAATCAAAGGATATTGATATGTAATTTTGAAACAAATTCCTGAGTACCTCCTGTGTCTTAGAATTAATGCACACAATTTTGATTTCGCATGAAGATCCGCAGTTTAGTTATTGATAAAGTAAAATATGTAGAATATCTTACCACTAATGTACGTAAACAGAGCGAGTTGGCTAAAGCACGCGGGTCTAAGGCTGCCACTAAATCCCAGACTTTAATCTTGCTGCAATAGAAAATGATCAAACGTTGGTATATGTTCGTACATGTTACATACGAGACTCGGCATAATAATTATACTTCTCACTCACCCGTCGTAGGCACCGCTAACAATGTGTTTACTATCGAATCTAATACATCTGACCAATTCTTCGTGTCCTTCTAGAACACGCAAGCACGCACCACATTCAATATCCCATAATCTGATTGTGTTATCACTGCTACCACTAACTACTAAGCAGTCTCTATACTGCAAACACGCTATACCACGCCTATGTCCATTCAATGTTCGCACAAATTCGCATGTGGACGTACTCCATACTTTGATAGTCCTGTCACCACTAGCAGACACGATATATTTTTCATCGAAATCAACAACGTTAACTGCTGCCCTGTGTCCCACTAACACTCTTCTTAATGCAATTTCCGTTTGCGATGTCATGTCCCATACAGCTATTGAACGATCCTGAAAACGAGGCAAATCGATCATGTTTCCAAAATGAACAATTCCACAATGCAAACGGGGAAACGTTTAACAATAGTTGTACGAAACGTAAATTTTTGTGTCTCATGAAACTAAGCGAGACCGCCACTAACATGCACAGGAAAAATTTAGTCAAAATGTCGAGATTTATAACGTATCCAAAAATCATCGAAAACGAAGAAATCGTGGCTTACCTTCGAACAGGTGACCATCATTCCATTGTTAAATCTGAGATGTAGAACCGCTTCGCAATGGTGTATCAATGTATTAAGCATTTCACCAGTATTAGCATCCCAAACTCTTACAGTGCTATCAGAGGAACCAGATATTATTGCTTTGTCGTCGTACTGTAGACACAGAACAGAACCGGTATGTCCTGTTAAGACTTTAATACATTGCAGGGTATTTCTGTCCCAAATTTTAATGGTATTGTCTCGAAGACCAGAGACAATCTTCTGGTCGTCGTATTGCAAACAGTAAACGCCTTTCGAATTCTCACTTCTACAGTTTATTCTTTGAAGATTAAATCTTCCCATTCTCCAATTGTTATCTATACTATCAATGTCTTTGACTATTTTAGGATAAAGAGATCTATAGAAACTGTGATTTGGGTGACTTTGTCCCGGTCTTGGTTTGAATAAGTATTGAATCCTGAAAGTAAAACCAAACAAATATACCTGTGTAGTGTACAGTAAATTTTAGAGTTTCATATAGATTTTGCATTCCAAGTTCAGCCATCAACGAATATCGCTATCAATAAAGAAAGTATAACAGGCATCAACAAACCATCCTCTCCTCTCAGCGAGTCCTCTCCAAATTGAATCGGTCCGCACTTTCCGCTCGATTAATTTCTTCCAAAGCATTCCCTCACTAATCACTCTGTGCCATTCTTTACATACTAATTCGGTCGCAATTAACGAGTCCGCGTCCAGGTAAGAAAGAATACTTTCAGCCACATGATCCAATCCTTTTTCTAAAAACAGAAAAAAACCATTGTGCATTAGAATCGTGATTGGAGTATTGACTACGATGGATCTACACAATAATGTAAGCATTTACTTGGTAATAGAGATACAAAATCTCTCTGTAACATTGGCTTTAGATAGACGTTGATGTGTCCATGCTGATAGTGAGTCATTCGGGCTAGCAATTGTTCGACAAAGTTGATTTGTTCCGCTTCACTCCATCTCTCGAACAACTTCATGCAAATTTCTTTTTCCTGGCCATACTGTGGGGACACCCCCGTTGGCAATTCTTTCTTGCGAGTAGGGTCGTAGAGTATTGTTATTGGATACTGAAAAAACATTGCAAAAATTATAATAACAAGTATCAATGAATAACGAATATTTTTTTTTCGAATTTGTACACATAGGTCTTCGAGTTTTCAATAAAAGGAACAATTCAGACTACTTTTCTTCCACCTATTGTGCAAACATCACGTGTTACCAGGGACGTGGATAAAAATACTCGTATACAATGGTTCAACGTATATTTAAATAATTTTCTTTCCATACATCTGTAAAACAAGTGCGACATCGTACAAAAAATCCGCGATCGCAAGCCTGCTACACGACAAACGTATCTTGAGGTAGAGCGAGGTACCGGATTCTTGACCTCAGATATACTACGCTCACTCACATGTACAGGACATCGAGCATGCTTGCAGAAATAGATGTTTAAACACGCGATTCGTTTCTTTGATTTAGAACGTTTTCTATTGTGCGCCGATACGATTTATCTGCGAATGAACTCGCTATCGGCGAACGCAAAGGAACGAAAGCCCTGTATTTACCGACATCGTAAGCGGAACCAGATTACAGACACCCCAATCATCCGTTAAACACAACTTATCCTCGTGTTTTGTGTGTTTTCGGTTTTTCCATTTTACTCGACTAATAATAAATAATCCCTTTTTATCACGGCACAACGTCTATATTTACTATAACCTACATTTTATTTATGCGTTACAGTTATTAGTTCTGTTCGCCTTGGATTACACGCCCTTGTGAGCAGTTTACGGTGGCAAAAAAGAATCAGCAGGTTAACAGGTACGAGTAACAGAAACGTCTCCCGGACCTTTATAAAGATGCAGGTTTTTTTCACGGCGGCACGTTTGATTAATTTGTACGAGAGGGAAATGTACCGAAGGACCGTGGCCTGCCCGCTATAATCCAATATTTCGTGTCTGACCTACTTGTCACGCTCGCCACCTCTGGAAACGAAAGCCCTTATAATAGACGCATATCTTGTTAAGCATTCCGCAATTAAGGTTGAACATTTCTATCGGGCCAAACGAGACCATCAAAACTGTCTCGACGCGATCATTGACGGCGCTACCGCGATTAATTCATTACCCGGTAACATCGTCGCTGCTTAATTAATCGCTAAGTCTAAGGAAAACTGCGAATCTATGGTTTAACACTCAACGATTTCTCGGTAACAAGGCCTTCCTCCTTCGCTCAAGATATCGTTTCGATATTTAATGTAATATTCTACATTACAACGCAGAACACGAATATTTCTTATCATATACTCAAGATAAAACGCCTTCTCATAGGTCATTTCAGTGATATAATAATACAGGGTGTATCTCGTAAGACTGTACGGTTTTTATGCAATTGGGGTGAAAAGAATTCTCCGCAAAAAGAAGACAGATACTTGTGAAAGATGCTCTACTATATATCTCCTAACAATTAGAATTAGATCCTCGAGTTAACGACCCCTGCGACGACATTCTTCGAACGTAACTTAGTTGGTAAAACAGTTTTGTTGTGATAAAAAAACTGGTTATCTTATGTCATTCTCGACTACAGACTTTTCAATCAATTTTTTAAAAACTTATCGGTACATTTTTAATTTCATAAGAAAATCTTTAGATATCTCGAAACCTTCGCGGATTTAACAGATCTTGATGTCTGCATAATATTTTTTTTTGCGGAAATTGATAGGAAAAGAACGTATATTTTACTGAGGATTTGACCGTGTCGGTGTTCGTTTTCAAAGTGTAGTGCAGAACAACTGCTGCAACGATCGACAACTCTGATTGCAACACTTTCTGCGAGGGGAAGAGTACATCGCGCAAGAAAACGCTCCTTCGTTCCGAGATATCGTGATCGCTCGACTGTAAAAGGTGGCATAGCAACATTGAAGAGTCCTGGCGGCCAAGGAGTACCTCCTCGATCACCTGAAAATGTTTCTCCGCGGTGCTCCCGGCATAACGGGATTGCGAACTTGTGTCGAATCTATGCTTCTCGTATTTCTTTGTCTTCGCGTCGTTACGTGTTCTATTTTCTTGGGCTGTCCCGAGTACTCGAGACGAGTTTGAGTTGCTTGAAATTCGAATTGGGTAACGCTCGAAATAAAACCTTCGATTCGAACGAAAACGCGGCAGTCCCTTTCAATTCTGTAAATTCATCCGACTACACTAACAGTATTCCTACCGTTTGTTACCATCTAACAGAAACTGTTCAATAAAAATTATTCAAATAAAATTCTATTTCTCTCTGCCATCGATATTCAACGGTTAATGAAAATATAGAAAAACATGAATCTTCTTTTTCTGGTAGGAAATTGCAATGGGTTAACAATTAAGATTAATTAATTTTGAGTACACGTCTAAACGCGTGAAGCTACAATGTGCAATATTAATGTATGTAAGAACTAATGGCAAATAAAAAGATCTGATTTAAGTACAAATAATTTTGCTATCAGTCGAAGCAACAATGAATCGAATTCTGAGAAGGTAGAGTCTCCTCTTGCTCCCCTCGTCAAAGCCACGAACAGTAGATAACCCTTTTCTTGAAACTGAAAGAAAAGAATGAAATCTGTCCGCGTCGGTAAAGCAGGACTAGCGGGAGTCATGACTCGTGGCGCGAAAAAAAGCATAGAGCAGCCATTATAACCTGTAGCGATATTTGCAACCGGAAAAGGTTTCGAAATTTATCGTAGTCCTTGGTCGTTCGTATCTCTCTTCCTGTCTTTCTAAATATACAGCTGAAAAAGCGGCCAAGATAAAAAACGAGTTTGAAGAATACGTGTGCGTAAGTACACGAATTTTATCCGGTTCCCAATGACCATTGTGAATTCATAGTCGGTTCCTCCGGAGCCTCGAAGAGCGTGTGGCTTCCTCGGTTTTTGCCGCAAATCGGGACACAGTTAAAAATGAAAAATTAAAAGCGCGTCTGGCGGTTCTTGGTAGTAAGTAATATAACCGGAATGATGAGTCACTGGCACTAAATATGAGGGCTACGCACATTTCTTTTTTTTCGTCAAGTCATGTTTCGTCCAACGACATAATGCGCAGAGTTCGTTTACATTGGCGGATCGTGGACAGACGTTTTTATCAGCTGACCGAAAACAGGATTAATATTTTACTAAACGAAATAATTGTTCCGGAGGGGCTACGCAATGTGATACATTCGTAACCTTTGTTTCGCTACAGATGGTAAATGGTGGATCGTCGGAAACGCTACACTCAAATTCACAAGACCTTCTGATGCAACACAACTGTAGCTTATTCCTCTTTCTTCGACGATCTCGACACGAGTTCTCAACACTTGTTCGCTCGGGTTCGTCTCGAGAAATAAATTGCTTGCTTTTTCATCACCTACGAGCAACGCCTGGGTCCGCCTTGACCCATTCGATTTTGCACAATTTTCTCATTTTTTTTTTACAATAGTGTAATATAAATTTATTGCAATCGATAATCGAGAGTTTGATCTGGATACGACCGATGGAGGGAGAAGAGAGATCCAAATGTTTGTACGCATAATTAAACATTTTTGGCTTATACCCAATCGTGTGTACGAATCAATATCGTTGTAACGACACGCGATGAAACAGAATATTAGCTTTTCTTTAGTGCGAGTGTACGTATCCTATTAAGAAATTAAGCTATCGTGGAATTAATCAATTCACGCCTATTTATATATTTTGCTGTCATAAATTTTTAATTTCAATTTGCTCTTCATTTTTCATTCGAATACAAGAAATTCGATTCAAATCGAACGAAAGCAAATTCTATTGCGGATCTTCGCCGATCATTTATTATTGGCGTGGACGAAGCATTAAAAAAGGGTACGAGATCGTGAAACTGGAAAAAACAGCAGAAAGAGAGAAGCGGGAGTTAAACATTGATTATGTAGCAAGCTGTTCTCGGAGTTCGCCAGGAATCGAGATTAGACGTGTATTCGAGTCATCTGTCTCTCTTCTTTGTTCCAGTAACAAAGCCGATTATTACCTGATCGAATTAATTACCAATTGAACGTTATCGAGCAAATGTGATTTCCAATTGGAGATTACCGCCTGTGCTAGATTTTACGGAAAATTGATCGGCCGTGTAACGTTGACAAATACATAATTCGATCAGATGTGTCAGCGTATCGATTCGAATTTTAGCTTGCGAATAAATATACGCTATATGCCTTTATAAACATACAAGATATAAAAAAAGCATAGAAGGACGCACATACACCGAAGACACTGTATAAACATTATTCGGTTCATGACGCAAAATTGTTAACGGCGTGTACAGAGTTACACTGTAAAAGAGAAAAAATATGCTCGATGACAGAAGCACATAAATTGTACGATTTCCGTTTACAATACGTATTTTCCTTGATCCGGATTAAAGAGTGGACACTTGTCGTAACGATTACCGTAAAGCTATAGGATGATTTTGCTTTCGTTACGGGAAACACCGAAATAGGCGTGCGATAACAAATTTCCGAACGACGATACGATAACTGTCACCGATAGATACAGGTAAATATACTTCTGATAAAAGAAGTTCCGTCGAACGATCACAACCATCGACGTGGGTGACAATAGCATGCGACAGAAACCTGCAACCTTTTGCGTACAATGTTAATTCACGCCGATGATTTTATTTAGCCGAGAATCAGACGCGACCAATAAAGCTTTTTTCCAACAAAAATTAACGACTGATCGTGAAATGTTAGCGAATTTCTATGTCATAAGGAGACATAAGATGGCGGTAGAATGGCGGGTCAAAAATACTAATACATTTACCGAACCTGTCTACGGGGGATAAGATACCTGGGAGGTTCGCGAAACTGGAACATTACCTGGCAATAATTCTGAGAAGAATCGAGAGGCTAATCGGTTAATTAATTTGGTAAATCAGTGGTTCGAACGATATTTCATTCAAATAAGCGTACAGCTCCACTGTATATGTTGCATACCTGAAGATTTGTGTTTGTGTCGCCGATAATCTTATCCGTTTCCATGTTGATCATTTGCACACGCAACTGGCACGATCTCGTCGATCTGGGTTGCGTGAAACAGGTCGATACGATGAATGGTTTTTCAGAAAGGGACGAAACACCTTTCGAACACTGGCGTTTGACTATTCAACACGGTCGACGACGCTCACGAGTCTTCGCCATGTACAGGAAGTTGAGACAACATTTCACCAACACAACAGCTCGTAAATAACTATGTCACTTCACGGTGGCTGAGAAACCTGATACAACTGTTAATTTCCGCGGAAAAAGGTGCACGGCCGTGTTACACCCGTCCCTTTCGCAACCGATCCACGAAACCCGATGTTGATCCCTCTTTGACTAATGTAGAAGATATTCGTCCGAATTCCACGATGCACAAAGACACATACGATCAACCGCCAAGTTAAAAAGTTTAACGAGAAGCGCTAACACCATCAACTCGACCGCTGGCTCCTCTTTGACTGAAACCAATGTGGTGGCGCGTCATGCGCGACACCTTCAAAATGGCGGTCGGCCGCGCGATACGATTACTGTACGGTTTCTGCGCACTTTGAACCGCGCCATTTCAAACGATTTAAAAATTACACCGTCCGAGAGAAATTGTTATCCGATAAAACTGATTGATTTAATAACCGTGCAGCTGAACCTCGCTCTTCGAGTACGTTTATTTCTATTTTACTTTTTTCCCCGTCATTATTCCGATATACATTCATTAATTGTGTATTTGTTGCGGAAGTAGCATTACTAACAAATTTTTTATTTCAGGAAAAACGAGTTTAATTTTATATATTTTTATTCAATGTTGTAAATGATCTTTTACCCCTGTTTATCACCCCTTAATTAATCTAAAAATTCAAACAGTACATTATTCATATGATAAAGTAAAGAAAGAAAATATAATCATGTTTATGACTCGTTGTTTGCGGTAAATGAGCGATATAATAAAGATGAAATAATAATAGAATGGACTGTTTTGCATGGTAAAATAATTAGTTTTATGTAAAAATATATATTTAATGTACATTTTCCTTGGAAACTTAAATAGCGTTATTATTTGGTATGTTCGTAAATATACATAACACAGGCATAAATTAAGAGTATGAAATTATTGAAAATACAATGGGCTCAAATACTCCGTCAAACACAACATGTTTGATCAATTTTGCTAGCCACTGTACTAAATGAGTACGGTTCAATTACATCAGAATCTATTTTTCTCAAATAATACATTAGATCCATTTGATCTGATCGTTTCTGGTCTTTGCGATTTCCGGTTGGAGTGTAAGCACAGCATAGGGTTTATAGCACACTTGTGAGTCTAGAGGTGGATAATAGTGTCTATAACACATGTATGTTAAACAGTATCCTATCACCGAGCCTGCGGCCACATCTAAAACTTCAAGTATTAGAATATTTCTTGGATGCTGTGGAAAATGATGTTTACCTTGCCAATGATGGTGGTAATCGCATGTTCTACTCAGAGCTATTCCAAGTGCAATACAAATCGGAAAAATAAATGCACATAATTTCCACGATTGTCCTTTGCCTACTAGGCTAAATGTATGCAGCTTGCCGGCTACATATAAAGCAATAAAACCAAAACTTGCGAATGCGACTGAAAAATAAATAATGATCACTATAGAATCGACGTGGTTTTCTATAGTGATACATACACGAGGAATGTCCACTTGGAAACGACTTCTTTCCATCTCTTACAGCAACTGGATTTCCATTACATTTGAAATCTGGATTCATTTTCCCATCTGGAAAGCATCTCCAAAAGAAATCTGGTCTAGGACGGCCTACAA
Organism: Lasioglossum figueresi; assembly: GCA_028455805.1. Taxonomy (NCBI): domain Eukaryota; kingdom Metazoa; phylum Arthropoda; class Insecta; order Hymenoptera; family Halictidae; genus Lasioglossum; species Lasioglossum figueresi. The sequence continues at coordinate 11,619,853 of CM052201.1, read as the reverse complement.
AATGAGTTCGTTAATAGTATGTCTTCTTCGCTGTTTCTAAACATTGTTCAGACACGTTTGAAAAGCCACTACTCTTACCAACTATAATCTTTATAATGTCTGTTACAACACCATTGAGGCCCAACGCTAAAGTCACTGACAATAATGCTTGATAGAAGTCAGTTTTGTCCTTACAAATTATGAAAGTAGTTAAAATCACCGCAGCTGGCATAAGAAATACTAAAGGCTGCAAAAGTAGAAATGAATAATGCTTTTACCATTTGATATATGCATAAAAATGTAGTGCAACATTATGGTACATTACCCATAATACTGTTGTTGGAACATAAGAGTCGGTTCTTGGATTTTTATACAACCATAACTCTTCCTCATGAATTTTTCTTGAAAATGGTTCTGCTTTCTCTAACTCTCTATTTGTACAAAGAATAATAAGTGTGCATGAAAATGATAATAATGATAGCATCGAGAAATAAATCTTAAAAGAAATATTACATGAAGACTCCTGCTAAAATGATCCGTAACAATATATCGAACCAAAATCCTGTCAAGAAATCTGTACTACGTAAAGCAGCCATTATGTCTTTGGACAAGCAAAAGCGATCATAGTATAGTTATCATTTCACTTGTGAAGAGTACAGAAATAAATATGTATGAAATTACATAGATCTAAATTCACTGTACACGTGTACAAGCATACACATTATTGTGTATCTGTATGGTGTTGGTTAACAAGGGTCCATCCATTATAAAAATACCTATAAACATACGTTTCAAGTAATTATTGAACAAATTAAAAGGTGTATGAATAAATGATTTCTAATTACTAGATCGTGAATTTTTGCATATTTATGTCTTGTAAAAATTTATTCAAAATACGGAAGATAAGATTTGATATACCTTGAAGCCTTAATGTTTACTGCATCGATTTGTACAGAAAGCCTATACCATATGAATATTTAGAATCCCTATAAATGTACGTATGTGTACAAGACGTAAATTTGCATAAATACCTGCATTTTATTATTTACCTACCTACGTTAGCGATCTAACACTATTATTCTATGAAAACGAGTGACGAAAACCAATCATCTACATATGTTGAAATCTATTAAAATATGTTATGACACGATTGACACGTATTTAGTCACGGTACATACATAAAATACATTTAAATATACTATTGAAAAAACAATACTGAATATGTTACATCTTTGTCACATTAAAATTTCAAGTTCGACAGAATCATTTGGTTTGATGTTCAGCGATGTATGTAAGTAAGAGTACTTATGTATTCGTTGCTGCTACTTGCTGCTAAAATGTTACGATTATTGAGAATCAACCTTTATTGTAACACCGGCCATGTTGAAATCCAACCTTTAGATTTCTTGAAGCAAATATAATTGGAAAAAGATTAATGCAATCGATGTTCAATAATAAAAAGTAATTTATATATTCTCGTAATTAATTTTCAAGCAACATCAAAATTTGGCTTGATTTCCTAATCCACGATTGGTCATCGGTATTATTTAGCAGAGAGAAAATTTTCTTTCTGGGATTAGTGAACATCTGTTCTGAATGTTGCACACTACTTAAATTGTAATTGTCTGCATCTGTATGGTAATTTATGTTTTCGTACAGTTTGTTCATTCTCGTACGACCGAATTATATATAAATATGCGATACTTGATCCACGCAACACGTATGCCAGCGTCTGGGTCTATTTCGACCCATGATGCTTCTACATGTCTCAATTTCTACCATTAGAAAAGCTAATTTCGAGTGACTTTATTATATGCAAAGTAGTCGTCCAATCGATAGAATATTTTCGACTTTATCGAATATTACATGTTGAATGATAAATGTACAGCCTAACGTAATAGACTCGTGCATTATTGGACGACAGCTAATTCGATCCATAGTGCTTCAACCACAACCTCTACTGAATTCTGATGCTATACAGCAAACATCTTCGATACTGATGTATATTAAAGGTTAGTTTTACAGGAAAAATAAACTACTATATTTATGCATACACCTATATACGTTTTACTGCAAATAATTCAAATTTACGCAGTTTGTTTGTTTCGATTTTTCGAAGCGTCTATTATCGAGGTGACGAATACCGTTGTAATATACGTTAATTACATAAGACTCTAATTATTTCTAGGAATGTACATCTAATGAATGTCATGGATTAAATGGTTTAAACGGATCCGGTATTATCAAATAAACATTAATTATGCTTATGGATATATTTTGTACTGGAAATTTATAATAACAATGTTGACTCCAATGTCAGCAATACCTTCCACGTCGATTAGTGGCTCGAGGGTACCAAGCCCTATGAGTGATACATTCGATGATAATCCGAACAGATTAACAACGTATTTACACCAGCTTGCTGGCTGCTATGAGATGGAAGTTGATATGATAACAAGGGATCATTGTTATGCTAGACCATGGAATTGGAGACCAGAAAACATATACGTGAAACCCTTGAAAAGACTATTTTTTCCTAAAAAAAGTTCATCAATGTAAGAAACTGAAAGTAAAGAATATTGTGCGTTTACTAAGAAAAAGATTGTAATATATAACTTTAATGTTTCAGGGAGAAACCTGGTCAGGATGAAGAAATAAATGTGGAAGAAGATTATAACGAATTATTGGTACCACCGGTTGATCTAACAAGATCTAGGAATCAAATGGACGAGCTTCAAGGTTTGGCGAATTTTGCACGCCCCGATGAGAACGAAGATTGGGAAGAACGACTCGATAAAATCTTGTGGACTCCTGTTCAGAATCGAATATTTACCAAAGTCCTTAAAATATTTAATTCGGAGAGGCTCGCAAGATTAGCCAAATCAACCAGTGCTATAGAACCAGTATTTCGGCGGACATCAATCGATACAGCTGCAAGAAGATTTCGAGAAACATTAGCTTCTGCGGGCTGGGACTGGAGACTTGCTCAATGGTTGCACAGCCTGTTATTCGATCATCTTCCTCAAGAATATCTTGGGATTTACCTCGACATACTACAAACCTTAAGACTGAAAATTCCTCAACTTGTCGACAAGATGATTGCTGTGCAACCGAACATTAATGCGAAAACAGGCTCTATAACATGGGAAACCCTTGGATCGCTTCTGAAAAGATCGTGGGATCCGATTGCTCCGAGCTTAAATGGCAACAGACTTGTAATGAAATTTTCTTAGATTGTTACAACACGTACCTAGTAAGCAAGTCTGCTCGATTTTGGACGGGCCGCTGCGCGAGCATAAGTAGCGCTATCTGCTAGCAGAAAGATGAGCAGAATGCCGTCCGCTCGGTCCGGGATTCTGCCCGTTTCCAGGATTTGCAAGGGTACGGGATTCGCGTTCTCATTTCTTGATAATACAAACACGGGGTTTTTCAGTAGTCAAAAACGCTAGATAAAAGATTGATCTAGGGCGCTATCTCCCTCAAAAGTCCTATTTTTTCGTTTATGGGACATAATTTGCATTATTCGGCAGCATGTAGTTATGAAAATAACTACATGCGCATGTTTACGCGTAATGCGACCGTGCTGCCCTCTTAAAAACAGGCAGCTCAGTCCTGAATTCTGCCTAAGCGTCGTGCTGCCAGCATAATGGACGTCACTGGCTCGACATGCTGGGATAGAGGGCAGGCCTTGTTGACTGGGTACTTGTACATAATATGTTCGCTAATGTAATTGTTAAGCTTATTATTGCAGAAAAAATTACCAGGAAATCCAATTTTAATAATAACACCCACCGGAGTTGGTTCCACCATGTCGTCGAGACAACATAAATGGATATCGCAATTAGGAGCTTTGGGAATGGTTGTTACTGTACATACACACTTAGGTTTAGCGGCCAATAGAATGACTATGATGGTGTGCGTTGATCAATTAGTTCAAGCCACTAGAACAAAAATACAGGATATCAGAAGCGACTGTCCTGGTCGATCGATCATATTAGTTGGTTTCAATGCTGGGGCTGCTCTTGCATGCCAGGTAGTATCTACACTTTATTGCAATACTGTCTATGGTAGACTTCCTCTTTTATATTTTTAGGTAGCACAAATGGAACATGTGACTGCAGTTATTTGCCTTGGATTTCCTTTCTCTACAGTGGAAGGGAAAAGAGGTACGCCGGATGATACGTTAATGGATATTCGTTGTCCAGTGATGTTCGTCATTGGGCAAAATGCTACGCTCGTGAGACCCGACGATCTAGAAGATCTACGGGAAAAGATGTTGGTCGAGACAAGCTTGGTGGTGGTCGGGACCGCGGACGATCACTTGAGGATATCTACGGCAAAGAAGATATCAGAGGGTATTACGCAGAGCATGGTGGACCGATGTATTCTCGACGAAATCGGCGATTTTCTGGGCAGCATCCTCCTGCAGCCGCAACCGTTACCGTTAAGATCTACCTTGCTGTCGAGTTTCGAAAATAAAAACAACAGAAAAGAACCGCGGAAACGAAGAAACTCGACAAGCAGCTCCGTCGAAAGCGAACCGAATTCTCCAACAGTAAAAAAGTCTCGACCAAACACACCTATCTCTTCGGCGGTGTCTGTTGGACAAAATACATCGTCGCCTGCAGTTTCAAAAGTAGGGACATTCAATGCACAGTCGAATTTAGCAACGTCGAGTGCAGCGCATACAGGCCACACCGTGAAACGGAAACCTCGTGTAATTAGTAATCAAAAAGCACACTTCGTAGAGCATTTAATAACGTCTAGACTCACTGGTCAGGTAAGTAATGAAACAATTGCATACAGGGTCTCTCATTGAACGTCCTTTGAAGAAGTAAATGCAATAATGAACATTTTTATTACAGCAAAATTCGACGACAGACAACGGTGGTATCACATTGAACATTGGGTCCTTGGCGAGTTTAGCACCGATTGGCCCAATACGTTTAGCACCGGCATCGACTGGTCAAACCATGTCTCCAATGGTCAAAAGTACCGCGAAATCTTCGATCTCCTCGACTAAAGTGCCTAAAATCGTACCGACGAACGTTCAGCTGCAGAACGTTCCGAAAATGAAAGCGATAGTATCGTCGAGTAAAGGGTTTTCGAAAGTAATATCCAATAACTACAGGCACCTGAACATGTCCGATAAAAACGGAGACGCGAAATTGGTGAACGTGTTGACAAGTTCTGGAAACCAAATTAGAGTGACTACTCCGACTACAGCAGGTAAATATTATGCAACGGTTGTACAGTCAACCTACCTATAACGCGATTAATTTGTACCGTGTTATATTGTAACCGCGTAATAGGAAACTTAGAATTCATAGAAACCAGATCAAATTAAATTAAATTTGTCACAAATCAACTCGCAATTTTTACTCCGTGTTATAGGAGGGTTTACTGTACTTTGTTTTTATCCTACAGTTGTATACTATATTGAATGAATGTTTGATTTTTCTTGTACATAGTAATACATAGTAAATCTGGAGTTGGTACGTCGAACGGGAATTTACCAAACATGCTGCAAAACGGCAAAAGTTCTCTCACACTTGCGACAGGTTCATCGTCCACGCGTGTACCAGCGTCTAGCATTTTATTGACCCCAAACAATTCTGCAGCAAATAATGTAGCACCAACCTCGTCCACAATATCAAAAGGTAGATTATTATTATCTAATCAAATACTAAATAATTTGCCAACATCGTAATACGTACTTCTCTCAGTTTTCAATCAAATATCAAATTTAATTATTACTTTTAAGGGTAAATTCGTACAACGAAATTATTGTAAAAATTTGTCCACTAAAACGAAACGATCAATTCTTTTTCTTTTGTTAACTGAAATATTCTACCCTAAATTTCATCAATCTTGTACATATGTATAAACAGTTACGCAATTGTAATATGTATCTTTGACATGTATTTCGTACATCCGTATATAATACACGTAAAAAGGAAAAAATAAATAAATTTTCATATTTGCTTTAAACTGTTTACAATATTGAAAAAACAAAAATGAAATTAAGAGAAAAATAAAAATATAAAAAACAAAAACAGTATAAACAACAAAAATCTACTGACCATTTTCAGTATTAAGATATTACATTTTAAGAGATAAGAGCACTGGGAGGAGGCTTCCATGTCATCTGCCCAATATAATTACAAAAGCTTTTGGCAAAATTGTTTCTTTTGTAGAAATACCCTTTGTACACAAGAATATGTCATGTATAGATTAGAGCTTCTTCTTGATATATTACTATTTACACTTTACTTCTCGAATAGCCTTTTACTTTATTGAAATAATGATTAGTTTGTGTTTGTATCTACAATTTGTTTTATAAATTTAAAACGACTCCTATCTTATGGGAAAATAAAACACATTATGCATGAACACCATTGATAGAGGAGTCTCGGAACTTTCAATTTTTTATGTTGCTATTATGTTCATAGATTGTGGTTCAAACTTTTACCTGTTTTTAAGTAATTTTCACGTCTTTATTCGAAATGTGTTTCTGTAGAATGACTGCATTAGTCCAATAACTTTAACTGACCATATTTATTTCTAGTCGTATTATATTTGAAATTATTATTAGTGTATTTAACAACCTTTCTTGATTTTGTACATATAGAATAAAACAATTCTTGTAAATTATTCTTGCTGCATAAAGATAACAAGGGGATTACGTATATATATATATATATATATATATATATATACACATATATTTGTTATAAAATATAGCATGTATTTATATTATTTTACAATTAATATAAGTTTATATATTCAAAAATATTTAAAGTAATGTCTTGTACATATATTAGCGCTACCTTTTATTTTGTATTAAATAAATATTTTTTATGTAATTTGAATTTATTTGTTTCCTGACCCCGATCCTATGTGCATTAACGATTTATATAAATTTTTATTTAATTCATACGGTAATATTTTTCCATTCAAGTGTTCTATACAGTATACAATGTACTGTTCGTACAAATAATTAATTAAGTTATTATCGAATTTTTGTTGGTATGTTGATAGTTTCTTGCATGGTTTACAGTATAGTAAGAATGAGAGTTTCCCATAATTTCTGAACATATCTATATCATTGAATGGTGTTCATATTAAATCAGTGAAACACTTGCTGATTTATATCTGAAAAAATGTGTTGATACGTTACCTATATATTTTGTAGTGATGGACGACATGCCAACGACCAGTAACTCTTCGCATGTGATGCTCAGTTCTACTCATTCATTGGATACGTTCAAGATGTCACAATTACCTCGACAAGTAACAACCTGTAACAACAACGATAACTCTCATAATACATCATGTGGGAATATAATCATGGTTGAAAGTTCTCTTAATGCTAAACCTACTTGTACGTCAATGATAGTACCATTAAATAGTCATAGCTCAGGTACTATCTTGCCACTGTCTAACAAGTTAAAAGCCACCCAACGATCTGCAAAAATAATGCCAAAAATCACAGTGAACACGTCCAGCCTGCAAAGGATTCACAAAGCAAAACCACAGACTGTACAAAAGAATTGCCTTGCAAACGATATCGACGATGATTTAGGAAACATATTGGACATACCGATTATATTCGCAAAAGATGACGAAAATTTGAATTCCATTGAAAAGAATCCATCTTTGTCGCAAGTAACTGTACCTATAGATGTTCACGAGAAAAATACATCAAAATTGAATAGCAACACTAAAGTTGTTCTCATAAGTAACAAGCAAGACAAGCAACAGACAACTAACAAATTTATCACACCCTCCGCTCAAACTATCATATGTCCTAACGTAGCCATGCAAAATTTAAATCATGTAATACTGCAGACAAGACCTCAAAATCCGACTATATCGAAAACTAAAACTACAATTCCAATGCAAACTCGTACTAACCAACCCACCATCAAGTACACTAAAATAATACTTGCTAAAAGAAATTCACAGCCTCCTCATCAAAACGATAAAAACGAACAAGTCATCGTTACAAAGACCATTGACAAAATTAATGCATCTAAACTGTTGAGCCTCGACAAAACCGCACAAATCACATCCAAGAAACTGATAAGGAACGAAGAGAAGTATATAGACGAAACGTTAGAGATAGAAGACGCTATAAAAATGAATATTATAGAACGTAAATATATACCTGTACAGAAGATCGATTTAACGTCTCCAACAAAACATGACAATGTAAAACAAATTCCGTGTGAAATGAGACTGGACGAGGAGACTTATTCAGAGAATTCCAAGCTTGATGATGGAATCGATTTCCAAATGTAGATTATCTAATTCCAAGTAAAAGAATGTGTCTGTACAACTAGCATAATTATGTAAATGTTATCGGTTAAACAGCTTTAATAGTAATTAATGATATACTGTTCCTTATTTTATAGTATGAATGTAATAAAAATGCAATGCTAATTTGTACAAAACAGAGTGACATATATATATAGGAACATAGAGCAGTTCTATGGATTTTCACAGAAACTGTATAGAATGCATTTTGTAGGTATACAATTATTAGTCAGCAATCTTTTAAACTATTTCAGATTTTCAAATCTCACATTCTCTTATTGTATACATTTCATGAAGAATTGAGGACAATTTATCGTTTTTTTTTATTTTAGAAAAAAGTTTACAGCTGTAAGCTGACATCCTCAAACATTCTACTATTTTTAATTAAAACAAGTTATTTATTCTGAACTTATCTTAATAAGTTGCTAACGTTTTAGAAGTCAATTATCTTATATTATTTTCATTTAATCGCGAATCCTATCGGTTGTGATAACAATGGAATATGTATTGCAAATACATACATAACAACGGTTCGTGAGCAAGCGGTTTACGATTATTATTGTACATTTGTTTCATTGTTAAATCTTCTAGTATTCTAGTACAATAAAATTCTGTTGTTTTAATTTATTTACTCCGGAATGCTACTTATTTTATATAGTTGCGTACAAGACGTCGAGGATCGTAAATAATTATTTACAAAGTATGCACAGTTGAAAATAATACACTGCTCGTTTCATTCTTTGTAGTTCGTATTACAGAATGTTAACTGCGATATGCATTATAAAAATCTACATATCCGTCTGCAAATAATTCATTATCGTTTACGTTGTTACTATAACATTTAAATTTGCCGTTAACATAATCTCCGAATTTGCTGTTAACGAAATGGTGTGATATTATTGTCCTCTTTGTAGTTGTCTTTTTGGGAACTGGTACGGCTGGTTTGAATGCAACACCAGCAGGATCGTACTCACTATACAGTTCCTCTGGAGTTCTATAACAAATTAAATATAAACATAGATCCTCTGGAGTTCGAAACAAGTTAAATAATTTACTTACAATTTTGCAATTTCGGGGGGTAAACTACCTTCTCCACTTGGTGGCACACCCCAAGCTATATTTTTTGCAACTTTCTGAACAGCGCTATGATAATGTCGCTGTACAGACAACATGATAAAATTATAATTAATCGATAGAACTTCAACGATACCTATTGTTATTGAAAAACTCTATGGGTACGTACTTGCAAAGCTGCAAGCTCCCATAATGCGGTACAATGTGCATTACAACATTCAGGCTCTTCTAATTCTGGTTGATAAAAGCCGTCTCCGGTACTACAGTCTGTGTCTAGCAAAATGTTTGCCGTTTTTCCAAGTTGCATACTTTGTTTTATTATCCCGAGGATGCTGAGTGCTGTGTTATGCTGAGATTGCAACGATACAATAGCCATTCTCTTGAGAAACGCTATTAAACGATTCTGCGTGATCCTTTTCCTTCTTTGAATTAAAGCTTGTACTAAAATTTTTATAAGAATCTCCGACTCGGACTGAGTCTTACCACAATGGATATTCATTAAATTTTTATATAGATGTACATAAAACCTGTAAAATTACACTGTATGTCCAACTTTTTTCCTTAAAAACATTAGTTAGTTTTCTCCAAGACACGTACCTATAAGGATCGAGATTTAATGCTGACCCTTGACCTGATAATATCGTGAGCACGCATTGAATACAATACAATTGATCTTTTAAATTCAAATTTGATTCTTCCATTAATTTATTTATGACAGTTACTAAATCCTGATAGAAGTCCAAATTTATGCAATGCGCGAACCTATAATTATCACATAGAGTAAAATATCATATAATGTGACATATATAATTTAATGTAGATAAATGTTACTATACTTTGCAAGGCCTTCTAAACAAATAGACAAAATTTTACTATTCGGAGTTTGTTTTAAAATTCTGAAGTATATGGTGAATACTATGCTGGTAATCTCGGTAAGCAGCTTCTGTTTAGTCTGTTTATTCTCTTCTGCTTTGGTCTCGAGCAATTCCTGCTCTACTTGTTCTAGCTTTTTACTCTTCTTTCGTTCTCGTTTACTCAAAGCAAGAATCCTTTGTTTGTGAGACATAAGTTTCTTCTGTTTACTTTCCTCTTCTTTCTCTTTATCCAAATTCACGTCTTTTATACGAAGGGATAAGAGTACAGACAGAACTTCAGAGTGAACAGAGTGAGCTTTCGCTTTTATATATTGATTTAGCCTACGTACTATCTGAAAGATGTAACAGAATAAGTAATATTTTTCGATTTCGTCTTAGAGTAGCTGTAGCTTGAGTTTCTTACTGTAAGAGACAATTCAGCTCGTCTATCTTCCTTGAATATTTGAGAGTAACATTTAGCCACTTCTTGTCTTACGAATTCGTGTTTATTGTCAAGAAACGGTATCAAAAAATTAGCGATATTAACGGAGTAATTAAAGTAAGGATGCGTCGTTAAAAGATCGCACATACACGTTATTCCAATCTTTCCTAACTCAATTTCCTGTTCTTCTAACGGCCGAGTATCTCCTTTTTTTCGTTTTAACACACCAGACATCTTCTCCAATTTTTGCAAATAACGTTTATAATTACTCAACAGAGTGGCTTCGTAATTTTGTAGCGCTAATGTATCCTTCTTCACTAAAGAAGTAAAAGACGTTTATTGTATACGTTGTAACGTGTTATTACAATGTAAATAATAATGTTACCATAGCTACATACATTTTACACCTTCTTGTTGGACTTGTAGAATATGATAAGACGGCAGCAGGTCTTTGAAAACTTCTAATAAAGACACTGTCGCCAATTTTCTAACAGTAATGTATACTTCTGGATCCGATTCTTCCATGAAGTCTAGCAACGCTTTGAAATTTTCTGACTTAGCCTCTGGTGCTTCTAGAAGACTGCTAGCGAGTATACCAATTTTTAAACGTTTGGCTGTTCGTGCTTCCCTAGAACATGCTAAGAGTTCTACCATAGACACAGGCTTCAAATTTCGATCTTCATTTTCAGTTTCATTCTGAAATATCGATTAATTTATAGATACATAAGGACTCTTGTTTTATTAGACTCCTGTTTCTCGACTAGTTATTACGCTTACATCTGCTTCCACTTCCATGTTCTCATCTTCCGCATCCTGTTGTTCAGACTCGTTTCCATCATCTTTGTTATCTTCGTCGTTGACTTCTATTACCCTTTTCTCTATAATCCCATTTTGAGATTTTGTGGGAAGCAACATACGAACTTTCTTATTGCCGTTCTCCTCCACTATCTTAGAGACATTATTCTCGTATACTTCCTCCAATGTTCCCTTACTTTTCCTTTTCTTATCGTGCTTATTATCTGCTCTGAATTCCACATAATTTATAAACATTTGTCCATTAAAATATCACAATAAACGGAGTAAAAAAATATATATTCAACGTACTGATCTAGATGTATATGTTTCAATAAATTATAGGATTTATTAGAGATAGCTTTCTCCAAAAATTGTAAGTCATCTTCTTCTACCATAGTCAAAAGATCTTCTCCATGGTCACTCTCTTCTTCTTCCACTGATTCTAGTTGCGGTACTACTTTTTGAACTTGCTTTTTAGGTTTGTGCCGCCTTGTTCGAAGTTTCCCTTGTTTTAGAAGTTTGGTTTTTTTCTGATTGCTCCTTTTAATCGCGCTAATTTTAAGTTTTTTCTGTTTTGTTAAAAATAAGAACAAACCAATTATATGACAAATTGCATTAATGTATTCATACGACGTCGATTAGGTTAAGTATAATTATTGTATTTTTTAATTGATTAATGTAACATTACTTACCGCCATTTTTACGCAGATTTACGCAACGTTGAATACACTTTTATTGATCACAATAATTAAACTGTTGTCGTGTTAAAATAATAATTATTATTTATTGTCACGCTACAGGTATGCATTCATTCTGTCAGCACGTGTTTTCGCATACTCGCGCGCCACGTTATATAGACATGGTTAGGCGGCTGTAAACATCGTATGCTCGCTTTCCTCTGATGATAAATTATCGAAGAATATTATTATTTATAATACGTTACAGTTATTATGGACTCTTAATTATCACTAACAATAATCGTATAATACACGATATTATTTCATTGAAAACTGTTAATTCCGAATTAAACAGCTACAATGTCTGTTCGAAATTTGCAATAGTATGTTGAACGCATAACGCATACATCAATGTTACAGTATGCAGGATTGTATGCTCATAGTTTGAAATATATTTCATAGTGTTTCACGATTAACTAAATGTTAAAAAGTTGGTCCATGTGAATAGAAGAATATTTTTTGAAATATCGTCGGAAGGTAAGCTACGATTTACGTATACATCTAAATAAAAAGTATACTTTGAGGGTAGGTTATGTTTTGCACGCTTGTCAATCTGATAGCGAAGATAAGCCAAATTAAATTTGCACGCCATAATCTAACTCTTTTTTATCTCAGTCTAAAATTATTTATAACAGGAAATGTAAGCGTTACCGCAATGGTTTTAGAACTGAATAATTGTATACATTTCTTGCACAATATGTTATTATTTTCAACATTTTTTTATGCACGTGAAAAAAAATTTCTTATGCAATTATTTAAAACATTTTCCGCAATAATTATTACGCATATTAATTTTGACCATCGTAAATCGATGTCTTGGACATCTATTCACCATTATAAACAATATCATTTATTATAAATTTTTATAATCTGCAATACTATTTACGTTTACTATTACACCACGTACAGTCTTTCATTGTAAAGAAATAGATGATTAAATAACTAATTTTGTTACTAACAATCAAATCGACTGTCGATTGTGGGACTATATCAGTTGATGGAAAAATGTAATCGTTAATGCGTTAAATACAATAAAATTGTTCTAAATATATAGTCAAGGTATAGGGACCTGAGACATCGTGAAAAATGTGCACAGTGCAATCTGCTACGTTCACCGTTTTGATTGTGAAAGCAACGCGTAAAGAAGAAAGCGTAGTCCCACACGAAATCGTTGTTTGTTTCGCGAGTTCTCCGACTACCAATGAATCCTTCTATGCGTACAGCCACAGAATCTTAATGCGGTCCTGTAAATTGACGCACAATAAAGAACCGCATGAAACGTTAATGGCTTTCAATAGGATTAATTTACGGGTTGCATGGAACTAACTGGACATCGGGTCACACCGATTCTGTGGCTCGAGAATGCCGTTCGTGTAGAGTGTAGAGTGAATCGTGCGAATGCACAGACCCGTTAAACAAGGAAGCTCTCCTCTCGATCGTTCCTTTCACACGTTCAACATTCCCGTAAAAATGTGAAATTTCAAATATCGAGTGTTTCGAACGAAATATTTAGAATGGAACCGGTTCAGGCCGCGATCGATCAGTGCGCGTTCTGTGCAATTTTTATTGTTCGAACTGTTTTTAATTCGAGTTGTCTTGAGGCTGCAGAAAATGCAGACACAACACAGTGGTGTAACATATGATTCTAGCTCGGCAACATTATGTCTTCTTCCACTTATTTATGTAAGTAAGGAAGGAGGTAATCTTTGTTGCACTATATCGATTCATTTATTTGTAAATTGAAGATAAATTAATCGACTATAGTCTAGTTAAAGAAAACATTCCGAGTTCATTGGTAAGAGATTAGCATGTTTACAATGTTTGTTGATATTCGTTCAGTTAGAGTAAATCAATCGCGTGCCCAGCAAGATGGAACAACAGACGTGGTCTGAATGCATTTTTTCGCGATTTAACTAATAACAATTTTTCGTGAGACGCGATTGGACGATCGAGAGTAACGCCATCGTTTATCCCGAATGGCATTGTTCACGTTCCACGTTGTTTCGCAACCGAGAAGCGCAGTACCGGCCCCCAAGACTGTTTCTGAATCGTAATCTTATCGTCCCTTAAATGACACTGATGGACGGGGTAGTGTGCTCGAAGGGAAAGAGAAAAGTGTCATTGCCGATCAGTCGTCAACGTGCACCGCGGAGAATGTTATTTTGCCCCGTGTACCACGTGTTCTTCTTGGTGCTTCGGGTGCAGTTATGACTCGACCTTTGTGGTGATCACATCGGTTGCCGAATGAAATCGAAACTGGCCGTTCGGTTCGAGTGATCATTACTTTTCTGTATTACACCTTTTGTCATCGCACGGGACAAGAAACGGATTTTCGTTGGTTAATCTCCCCACCCTGAAAAGTGTGATTCCCCTCCTCGTGGTTCGCTTTCAATTTTCGCGGTTCAACGCAATCGCAACGTCGCCGAGCATAAGGTATTATGTACTTCCCATTTACCGTGATCATTTTCAATAATCACTGGAACGTATATTATACATATTGCGTGCAATAATATTCGTCGACAGTTCACTGATCTCCCACCGGAATTTCGAATGAATGAACAGCAGTGGTGTTTCGTTACATATATGTAACGAGTATCAGTGGCGGCCCGTTTACTGCTCACTGTTTATTTACATTTAAACGCGTAATCGACGGGAGCTGTGTGCCGATAACTCCCAGCCGGAAGTTGAAGTTCACTGGAACTTCCTGCGGAAAGAATAAATCAGATATTGACTTCAATGTTACGAAATATTAATTGGCGTTTGACAACCTTTTACGAAATGTTTTAGCACGATGAAGACAAATGGAAAATTTGGCGGCGGAATATTCATATCGTTCGGCGCTGTATTTTCTCATGACTTTTTTTTAGCGGACATTATATGTTGCATATGTAGTAACTTGCATACTTAAAAAGTGTATTTCTTACGTGGTCGGTGAATTCGTAATTACAAGCGGACAAGTGGACGATTGAAAATACGGCGACAATCTTCGTTTCGAGGTATGGTAACGCCTCGATGTAACTTTTTTTCATGCATTATATTTTTATTAAATGGGACTAAATATTCCATTCTGAAATTTAGAAATTCTGTGCTTTTTAGGGTGAGAGAATTATTGCTAATCAGTAGACTGCGGATCTTTATGCAAAATAAAAATTATTGTCGTCGATTGTAAGAAATAGGAGCCGAATAGAAACTTGAGAATGTAAATGAAAGTATTATTGCTATTAAGTTTCCGCAACAGCAACAACGGAGTGTAAAGAGTTTAATTTCTCGGAAACTGATGGCGATAAGGAAAAGCAACAAAGTGTACAAGAACCGACAGTTTATTGCCAGTGTTAGGGCCGTCGCGAGCGAACCGTTCTTCTATCATCTTCACAATGGGGTTCCGGTTGCATGAGTCCGGGTGCGCGGATGCTACCTGCGCGTCACGGTAACGAGTCAGTGAACTGTCCCCAGCGAATATTATTGCCGGATACAGTTCCCGATGTTCAGGCTTTCGGAGCAAGCCGTGTCCTAGTGTTCGTCGACTCCCCGATGAAAATAATTGCACTAGGACACTGTTTATATTCGAGAGCCGAATTTGTCGTTCCGAAGATCCTCCACGACGAAAGTCGTCGAGAGTTGCTTGCCCGAGCGGGCGCCCTCGAGCGCCAGCCGCTCGTCCGACGATAACAACGTGTGCTCTCTCTGGGGATCTATGGATCGCATCCAGGTGGTACCCCCGAGGAGTAGCGAGGCCTTGAGGATCAAAGTTTACGCGATTGTCACCGGCGGAGATCGGGCTGGTTCGAGATAAAGCCAAGAAAAAGAGAGAAAAACAAACGAACGAATCGCCCGTCGATCGAAATCATTATGAGCACGAGCAGTTGAGCACTCGACGCTGTTTCACGGACTAAACGAGCATAATCGCTCGCTCTACCGCGCCGGCCCGCCCGCCCTGAAGCCAGTCGTTCGCATTTTCGAACTCGCATTTGCTTTTTTTCTACTCGGCGAGCGGTGCATCGCGCGATCCACGGCGATGGACGGTCTCGTTGAGATTTTCCTGTTCTTCGGGATCCTCTACTACTTCTTCAACTTAAGGTAACGTAGACCGACCAACATCCGGGGCCGGGTCCGCATGCTAACGAGCTATTAACGATCATTCAAACTCTTTTCTTCTTAAAGAAAGAAAGACTCTCTCGGTTGATTGAAACGCGATCGGACGATCGTCAAGGGTCGTTACACGCGCGAGATTTAGTATAACCACGCATGGTTTATATCCTCCAATCGCGATTACGTTTCTCGTCGAAAACAGATGTGTGCCAACAATGTTGCACAACGCTTTGTACCACTAATCGCAATTTGCACGCGCTCTCGATTAGGGGGTTAACCGTCTTGCTTCTTCTTCGCGCGGCCGTTAGATCTGCATGCTAAAATAACCGGTGCCGTCCGAGTCCGATTTGCAACACCTGTAATCATGTCCTCGTCGGATTAAGATGTGTCTCTCCAGGGTACATATTAATCTCGAAAACTCCTACTAATTGCCGAGTCAATGCAAATCGCAAAAATTCAATGCCACCGTACAGCTTATCGTGTTCTAAGTTTTTTACTGGTGACGTACATTAGGGCAAGTGAAATATACATGAAATATAAATAAACTCACCTGGTTTTCCTGTTCATTTTCAATTTTTCATCATTACCATTTTTTCGAATAGGTAATCCTCCGTACATGTGAGTTTCCTTCTATCCGGTGTAATATTCGTTTGCAACTAAATAGTCACTCAATTGGCGCCCACAAGGAGGCGTTGTTAATCTGGTCCCTTCAAAATCTTATTATCTAAGACTACGTCTAATGAAAAAGCAAATCCACAATTTGACCATGATTCCCGTAAATAGTAATTAATGCGTTCGAGTTGCTGGTAAAACTATGAATAGGAAATGAGTCTATAGACTACCTTGAACAATCATTAGTATTATAATTGTTTTTATCGACATGCATTGCACTTATCGCCGACGCATACAACACGGCTTTTGTTCTTAGCTGAAGTATTTCGATTCCTGGAAAAGTTACAGTGGAAATGAAGTCGATCATGGTTCGATCGGATCGGTTGTCGCAATTTTATTTTTGAGTCGTGCTGATACCGAGTACCGGGTTGGCAAAGGTTAAAGACATCGTTGACCATGGAAACTTGCATTTCGATAGAAACGCTACGGGCACATCGTACGATATTGCTGAAGCTCGTTTTTTTTTTGCGTATGCATAGTACGCAGCACATGATCGTCCGAATCGCGGGGTCAGGTTATCATGACGCAGAAACCCGTACAGGATTCTTGTGAAAGCATTGTACGATTAGGGGATATGTATTTGATGCAGATGGTGCTGCGAGAAAAGCGAGCAGAAACAGTGAATCCTTCGCTAGTTTCAAAGATGAGAGTCTATTCTTCACGGCTAATAAATTTACCCTTCGCGTTGTGCACTGAATTTGGCGAACGATTAAATCTCCTGGTTAAGGGGATAGACCCGTTTCCAGGATTGCGAGAGTGCGGGATGCTCGTTCTCATTTCTCGATAATGCAAAGATGTGGTTTTTTCAGTAGTCAAACTGTCGAACTTACGAGGCGTAATTTGGATTATTCTGCATTATACTGTCGCAGATTTATGAAAATAGCTACATGCGCAGCTGTATGCTTCCAAATAATGCAAATTACGGTGCCGGATAATAGAAATTACGCCTCGTAAACGTAAAAATAGAACTTTTGAGGGCGATCGCGGCCTAGATTGATCTTTTACCTAGCGATTTTGACTACTAAAAACCCCATCTTTGTATTATTGGGAAATGAAAAAGCACATTCCGGACCCTTGCAATCCTGGAAGAAGGAGTGTACTCCCTCTTAAGGGAGCAATGCAATGTTAATGTTTCTGCAATGTTAAATTCGTTTTTTTAAGAAACATTTGGACTCGTCGAAAGTAAACGTCTTAAAACTGAAATCCAGAATAAAACGATAAGATCTGTAACGTGATAAAGGCTGCCGGTTATCGGAGCGCAGGAAGAGAAGTGAAAATTCACTGGGCAGTTATTAGATCATGAAGTAGGTGTCGGTCATCGTGAGACACGAGCATAGAAAAAGTGAGTCCGGTTTGCTAAGGACCGGTATCCATGATTATTAATCATGATTATCGTGTGACTGCCACTCGAGGTGGACACGGTCACTACTCACGATCGTTTGATGACTCCGGATCAGCAGCATCGCACGCGATATACTCTTATCGGTTTGGACTTTGCCGATTAATCTTAGCGGCATCTTACCACGTGCTTGCCATTCGACAACGGTAGCTAAAGGTAGTTGATAGAAATTGGTCTTGATCGATACGTTTTCTTTTCTACCCTTTTAGCGACTTATTGTCGTTTTCTACGTGTAAATTGGATCAGTTTGGAAAAAAGATCGTGTAAAATAGAAATATTCTAGGTCGGAAGAAATATTTCATTTTAGAATGTTTATAACGTATTTCCGGTGGCAGTAGCTCGTTTCCAGAGATCAGTCTAGTCTTGTTTGTCGATTTCCCTCGAACGATACCGGTTGTATTTTTCATCCGGCGACGGAAACTTCACGATTACACGCTTCTGCCTATCGGGACGGGCCGCTAGGAACATTTAATACTCGTTTATGTAACCGATACTCGATACGTTCGTGTGCACTTAGATCGGCTGCAGATCGTATGGCGCCTGGGTGTTCCTTTCCTTGCCAACTATCTGTTCGATCGCGTCGCAGAACCCGCCACTAATAATACATATTTACAACATATCGAACGCCTTGATTCCGGTGAAACGTTGTTCTCGAGGTCGTAGCTCAAAAGCGCCGCATCGTGTTAAACGAGGAATGATAGTATAAACACGAAGTCGCTACCACGGTTTAGTAGGTTCACGATTCTCTATGGTCGCCGACACCTTTCTTCCTGTTTTCAAACTGACCGAGATCCATAATAACCGCTAGCTCGTGGGAATATCGATATTCAGTTAGCTAGGCCGGTGATACAATAGACATGTTTATGGAGACTCATTGTCCGTCTCCTTCTATCTCGGAAGTGTGTTCAACTCGTTCTATCTAGAAGAGATATCTTAACCCGTTACACTTCAATTTATTTCACGAGAATAGTTTTTAAGTGGTAAATAAATGCTCTTATCATCGATTCGAGATAAGTAATACGTTTCGCGTATTTCCACGACCTACAGCAACGGCAACTCGAATCGGCCTTGAAGAACGTATTTGACTTGCAAAGGATGTTCCAAAGAGCCTCTAAATTAACCTCGCACTCGTTGCACTTCAACTTTGGACCTGGTGCACGCGTTTCAAGTCTTTGCACACTATTGTCGCGTTCCTCTTTTCTTTTCTCTCTCCGAGAGTATTCCACTGAACAATGCGAATTACTCCGTCATCCTAAGAGCCGTGCGATCCTACCGAAGGGTAACACCTTGCAGTTTCGTGCCCACGGTCATTCCTGTGCGTACAGTCCCACTGAAAATCGTGGAGAACTATTATATACAGATCGCAGATTTGATGCATTTATGACAAAACTGAGTAGCTGCTTTGTGGCTGTGTCACTGATTTGTTGCTGAAACGATCGGTTATTACCGAAGGTTTCATTTCTGAATAATTTCTGCCGACGACTGCAATTGGCAGTGTTCATTAGGCATAGACAGCTCGCGAACAGCTGCACTCATAATTTCGAACGTAGTTAGCATGATTAAGATGTCATCTTGAGCGAGTACACCTGCAATCAGTCGCTCAGAAGAAAGTTTAGATTTGATAATTGGTTTTGCGTGTCGGTATCTCCCGGTGATAAACAAAGGCGCGGGAGATTGATAGGTGTACAGAGATCACATTGTTGTATTTTTGCAAAACAATCTTAACTGTTGATAAATTATCGATTATCGGACGGGAAATTCACCTCATCGTTGATTGTAGAACACGACCGATCTGTCTTTATCGAGCTCGGTGCGGGGCGGTGGTTTCACGCCCCAATTGAATCTCTTAATCTCTTAGCTGACCTTTGCTTTCCACGGCCAGATCGCTGGTATCGATCGATATTTGGATCTTTTCTTATTTCATTCTCTTGTCATTCTCTTTGGAAACCTTTATCACTATGCAACTCTTTAAGCTCAGACATTTCCGTACTTCGTATCATAAGTTGAAAGCTGTAACGATTTCGAAACTGAAGTAAGGGAAACATTTCATAGGAATAATTTTAAGAACTGTTTTTAAAAAATTTTGTTGAATTCCGATCACTATGTCAATGGGCCTGATCATTCATTGAGGCCCACACAGCAGTTTCTTCCTTGCTCGGACTTACCGTTGCACACGAACGCATCCTGTCGTGCATTCGACCCGAGGGGACAGGTTCGGAAAAAGAAAAACCGCATCCGCTCCACTCAGAATTGCACTCGGCTGTATCGACTCGTTAAATGCATCGGAGATCGAGCGTGAATGATCTTCGATTGCGTTCGGAAGCATCACCCGTAAAATTCTTCTCGAATTATATTTGTGATTGTTCGTTGAATATCATGATGGGGGATCGTCACTAATTGCGAGTCACCAGGATCAAGTTCATTTCGTACCTATCATTTTCCCTTCAAGTTATGCTACAGACAAGTTCTAAGATCATTCAGAATTCACTCACAGTTCGTCGAAAAAAATTGTTCCTTAAGAAAAGCTAGGCCTCGTTCCTAATAAGAAACAAATATTTTTATTTATAATTGCAGAGCGAACACCATGGTGGATGTATTATCAACGCGTCTGCAGGAGGTCTACGCGAAATGGGAGAGTAGAACGGAGGTGAAGAGAAAATCGGAGCCGACCACCAATCGTTATTCTGTCGGAGGTAAGTTCTAAACACTATCCACCCCTAACTTTGAGTTTCGATGACCATCACACAGTAATTGTTACCACAAGAATATCTTGAACTCTCTAAACGTTGCTTATACAACTTATTTTTTGTGAATGGCAAAAAACTGCTAGGACAGTCTGCCGATCACTGAAACGCAAAAGAAACTGTGTTGGGCAAACGAATTTGTTGGACGGTGTAATTATCAAATGATCTGAGTTTTAAGAGGATCATTGCGTTTCAGAGCTTCGTCGGACAGGCTTACAGCTGCACAGGCGGAAGATACAGGACAGAGAACAGTCGAGAAAAGTTCGGGAGAACTCATTGTTCAAGATCAAAGAGACCGAGCCGTTGATTCCTCTGGTGAAAGAGAAACCCTCGTTCTTGCGCTACTGCTGTCGTAGTTGCACTCCGTCTTCTAGAGTGAGTTTTCTGTAAAAATAGGACACTGATCGCTGAAGCTCCGCGAAAGATGTACTTGAGAATGATTCTCGCCTTCTTTAACACGTTGATTGCCGTGCCATCCACATTTTGCTGGCGGAATCAACTTTTTAGATGATAGAACAAGTGTACCGACGAGTAACTAATAGAAATGTTTGTGTTCTATTAAATATTAGGTAGAGTAACGAATTCAATGATTAGACTGCGGCTTTTATGTATTTATGGCAAAAATAGGTAGATGCGAAATTGGTCGCCGACTTGGCAGTCAACGTGTAGAATGAATTTAGGTAGTTTGAAAGAATGCTGTTCCCCAGCCCGTGTCGCTGGGGAATTATTATAGATCCACTGTTCTGTACCGTACGACCATCCCCACCAGTGATACTGTCAAAAATGTCAGAGCCAATAGATTTATTTAGATTGTTGTATCCGAATTTTCGAATAGTTGTCTATCGATTGTGTTAACATTATGTAACATTGTGATAACAGTTGCAATATTACTTGAGAAGGGAACACTGTCGTTAATAGCGGGTAGACTCGACGGAGACAGTTTGACAACGTCGACATCGCGTGTTCACATTCCTGCAACACTAAAAATATATTTAGCTGAGCCTCTTGCGACCATCGCACGCGCAAAATTCGGAATATTGTGGTTCTACACGTGCGTCAATGTGTCGAGTTTAGAATGACTCTGTTCCATCTGTTCCAAATAATTGCGAATAATTATGAATGTTCCAAAAAATATTATAACTGTGTTGATACTGTGATTGATTGATCTACAAAATAGTTGCCGAAATTAGCGAGAATAATCGATGATAAACGCATTGGGACACAGAGTAGTGCGGCTCGTGTGCTCTGATTCGATCAATGATCATCGATTTATCCTGCAAACAAATTATTTAATAGTATACGGTGTCTGGTGTAGTTTGAATTTCAAGCACCGCGCAACAAGCAAATCTCTCGTTACCTAATTAACACCGCCATCTTTCGACGCGCATTTAATTACGTAACCGCTGCATCGGATTCTGTCAATTCCTTTGATAACTACAGCAATTGTAGCCGCGCGTAATTGCACGACACACATGCACAAATTGTTTTATTGCATAATCTTGTCGCGTGTTTCACTGCGCGGTGTTTGAGTATAATATCGTATAGTTTACGACACAACGGTGATCATTTTTTTGTCAGTGAGTTGATACATAGACGACGTGAAATATACCATTGAGTGCAATGTACCTTTATCGGATGTATAATCACGGCTGTTGATGGCAATGTACCGGCAATAGAGAGGGTCGATCAATTACTCTATCAAATTATTCAATTCGAGAAATCTGATTCAGACTGACTCCGTCATGCATCTCAACAGATTCTCGGTGACATTAATAACGATAAACAACGCGAGCATGCGATGATACGAAATTATTTTAGAAAATAAGAGGAAGGTCAAAAAATGTATGACGAACCACGTGGAATTTTTTCACGATGGTTGCGTATCATCATTGTACGGGGATACCCCGAAAACGTGAGTTGACCAGAGAATGTTGAAACATCTTCGCGGAGTACTTTATTTAACACTAGCTGTACGAAATTCAAATATTGAGCCAGTTTTAAAATAATCAAATATTGGAACTGGTCTCGTAAACCTAGCGTTAAAGAAAAATTCGGAAAATGAGAAAGTGCGTTAATTACTTTCGTGTTCGTATTGTTACAGGATTCGTTGGTGAATAATATCACCAAACAGCTCATGCCCTTTGGCTTGAACATACTAGTAGTTAATCCAGGTCCCACGCTGTTCTCGAAAGTGTTTAACTGCATCTCGCACGTTTGCAGTCGTAAAGAGTTCGATTACTCGAAAGTCACGCAACTGGTACACAAACCGAGCTTTTCAGAATTTGTATTTTAAATACCGGGATTATAGACACTGTGTAGAAGATATTTATGTTTAGGTCCTGAACGACGAGAGACTAGAGGAAGCGATCAAAATGACCGCTTCGGAAACTGTGCACAACGAGGGTTGTAGCGAGAGCATGGCTCTGGCCAAAGCGAAGGAGAGAGCCAAAACGATTCTACTGGAGATGGAGAGCAGAATCAGCAACCTTTTACTTAAAATCACTGCTTGGGTCTTGTATAAATTGCTGCCGTGTTTTATACAGTCTGCGGTGGTATTGCCTTCGCAAATCGAGATGCTTCAGAAGGCGAACGAGACCGGTCTTCCTTTGGTGTTCCTTCCGTTGCACCGCAGCCACTTAGATTACATTATGATCAGCTTCACGCTATTAATGAACAACGTTAGGAATCCATTGATCGCGGCCGGAGATAATCTAAAAATCCCATTGTTTGGGTACGTTGCAGAGATATTTGTACACCTAATACTCTGCTAAGCACCCGGTTTAACATTAACCATTCTGTCGAACAGGTGGTTACTGCGGGGTTTAGGCGCGTTTTTTATAAAACGTAGGATCGACCCTGCGGTGGGCCGCAAAGATGTTCTTTACCGTACCACTCTTCACACGTACATCATGGAGAACTTGAGAGCAGGCCATAACATTGAGTTCTTCATAGAAGGTGGCCGAACAAGAACTGGCAAGCCATGTATGCCGAAGGGTGGCATTCTAAGTGTGATCATCGACGCGTACATGGACGGGACTGTGGAAGACGCTCTGCTAATACCTGTTACAATGAACTACGAACGTCTTGTCGATGGGAATTTCGTTAGAGAACAGTTAGGTCAACCAAAGAAAATGGAAACCTTTAGGTCTACGATTAGAGCCATATGGGAGACTCTAAAGGGCAATTATGGGATCGTCAAAGTTGATTTCTGTCAGCCATTCTCTCTGAGGGTAAGCTGTCGGTAGCGACACTGTTCAACAGTGGGCTGGAAACTTAATTTTGACCATGAAAAACAGGTTTCCAGCCCACTGTACATCGGTTGGATCAAAGTATGTTTGTTAACTCGATTGTTTGATCAATAGGAAATGTTGAACTCGTTTCAAGCACAGCAGAATAAGTTAACCGTCAATAAAACACCGCCCTCCGAGAAGACTCTGAAATATACAATGTCCAGTTCGTCGCTCTATGGTACAGACGTTATCGTGGAGGAGCACCGACAATTAGTGGAGAGTATCGCGCGACACGTTGTATATGGTACGAGAAGAACGAAAGAATTTCGATTGCATTGAAATTGCATTGAACACTGTTAAATACGATAAAATATTCTCTAGATTGCTCTGTCTCGACGCCCGTCATGTCTACCAACGTCGTTGCATTTTTGCTTTTAAACAAATTCCGTGACGGCTGCACTTTGGACAAATTAGTCGAGGCATTTGACTCGATCAGACAAGATTTGGAGACTCGGAAGAAAGACATCGCGTTCTGTGGGGAGAGCCTTGATGTTATCAATCATGCTGTGAGTGGAAATGACTTTCTAATAGTATTCTGTTGAAACAGAATAATACGATTCGTATAAGTTTTGATGGATTATAAAGACTAATAAATTTTAGATGGATATTCTGGGGCCCGGATTAGTGCAGCAGCAAAGACAAGAAATCACTGAGATGGTCGATGGCCAATTAATGAAATCGGGCTTCGTTACCGCAATCCGTCCTGTCGCGATCCTACCAAACGTAATCGAACTGTCTTACTACAGTAACACGATGCTTAATTGTTACGTTATGGATAGTATAGTAGTGTCAGCTCTGTACGCTGAATTGCAGTCACAGATCAACGATCCGGTAGCGGTTGCTCAAAACAATATCACAGTATCTCAAGATCTCCTGATTCAGAGATCACTTAAATTATGTGATATTCTTAAATACGAGTTTATATTTTGCAAACCGTGCCAGGACTTGGAACGCGTCGTCGTAGAAGCTATAACGAATCTCTCGTATACCGACATCATTATGTTACAAGAGGTACGTATACGGGCATAATTATGTTACTAGCCTATGTTAATAGCCTATTGACAGCGCAAATTATTTTCCAGCAAACATGTTTAGAAGACGAGGCATGGAGCAGGAGATACGCACAGAAGTTCGATGATAGTTCAGACGAAGAATACGCGATCAGGAATAGATCTAAGAAAATCGAGTATAAAGTAAGAATGCGTTTCGCATAGCTGATAATATTTTGCAATGAAGATTGTAATTTTCGTTTGAATTTTCTTGCAGCTAAGTTTAGTACCAGAACACGCGAGACGCATGGAATTTCTACATACGATGCTGCGACCGTTAGTCGATACCTATACGTTCAGTGCCTTTACACTTAAGAAATTAGTAGGACGATCACTTACCGAACGAGATCTAGTCCAGGAAGTTTTAGCTGAAATAAAAACGAATTTAGACCGGGATATAGTAAATTATGGTGAGTAACAACAATGAAATCTAAGCAAATGACAGAAAGGGAGAAGTAACGCAGGATCAATTTGTTTGTAAAATAGGGGAAAGCTTAAGCGTTGATCCGATAAAAAATTCGTTGAAATTATTCGAAAAATGGAACGTTCTGGAGTGCCACCCGCAAGAGAACATTAAACTATACTATCTGAAGGATGAGTACGACAGAGATTCCGCTGTAACGGGAATCTACGAAACGATGGCAGCTTTCAAATGGACCCGAAATGTGAATTAAAAACAAAAAGGTTACCGAAAAAATAACGTCTGTAATGTACTATTCTTTTATATGAGACATTGCTGTAAAACCTTGTACATATATAGTGGTTTCAAAACGTTAAGTAAGATATAAGTTTAAGGAAACTGTGTTGTTTTCACTGCACATTAGAGTATGTAAATTAAAAAATTGACCAGCTCTGTAGATAAGTCTCTTGCTAAATATTTTTACACAGTCATCGTGTTGTACAGGTAAACTTTATACTTCAGTTATTCATTCTACTGCGCGTACAAAAAATTTTATATACATGGTCCATGTGATATTACTATACAATCACCATTAGATTATTATGAATTTATAGTTACTACATTAATAAAACTAACCTTATATAATAATGGTTTTTGGGTATCAGTAAATCTTTCATTGATATTTACAAAAGATACGTACTAAAAGAAGCAAAACTATTTTTATTATATTTTTATATAAAAATGCTAATTTTATACGAAATAGTTGCGTTCGATGTATATTATTAGAAAAAATAAATACTGTAATAAGAGACTTCTAGTTCTATTCATACAATTAGAAGCATAACTTAGAATTTAATGACTGATGAAATTGGGTAGGTTCTTCTCATGCCCATGCACTTTTCTCTGTCAATGAACAGCGCATCGACTTTTGATTTCAGATCTGTCTCGAGATTCGATCTAGTGCGCAATAGTTGTTGATGCTGAGCTTCAAATTTTTGCAACTTCAAATTCATTTCGTTTATCATTGCATTTATGGTTTCAACTTCCAGGATCATTCTGTGAATCCAAACCATAAGATTAATGTTCCAAGAATACGCACCATAGAATTGTTCTTTACCTGAGCTGAGCATAGTCTTTACATAACTCTGCCTCGGGCCGATGCGTTCTACTTTCGAGACGGGTGTGCGCAACTTTCAGGGCTGAGCTTTTGTCTGCAATAGCTTTTTGCATTAGTTGCAAATTCTTTTCGATCTCGAATATCTCTTGTTGGATCTGTATCAATTAATGCAGCATTTTATATGTAGCATTATCAGTAGACTGCGGATCTTTATACAAGTAAAAATTGTCTGTATCAATTGCAAGAAGCTGGAATCAAGTAGTAAATGCATAAAATCCGCAGTCTAATTATAAGCATCTTAGATGATGCGTTGGCTTCAATTACTTTGTACAAATGTATCTGTAATTTTTCTTTTGCTTCAAGCATCTCTGCAGCCCTTCTGTCTAGCGCATTATTCGTAAAGCCCCATGCTTCCCACATTTCATTACCAACCGCGTTTATAGCAATTTCAATGTCGCTTATCAACTGACTAGACTTTCCTCTTTCTGTCTGTGACTTTTTCACTACGTTATTGGATGCTTCAGCCCACGATGCAGCTTGCGTGACACTGAATAGAAAATTTAGTTTACTAACGATAATCTAGTCAATTTTATAAATGCACAAAAATTCGTAGTCTAATCGCAAACTATGCTGTTACCTATTATCATATTTTTCAATGCCGCTGTAGTACTGTAAACCGCGGCTAAAATTATTCATCTGATGACAAGTGATATCAATCCCCAGTGCAGTCTCTTTGTTCCTTATGTCAATCTCTAATTGATTCTGTACCGCTCTACTATTTGTAAGCTAAGTAAGTATAAACATTTTCTATAGAGCATGATATTCACACTTTTACATAAACTTGTTAACTTAAACGTACTTGATTGACACACTTATCTGTAAAGTTCTCTAACTTGTTCTGACAATTTCGGACCACTTCTACCTCTTTCAGAAGAGCGTGTTCAGTTTGATCATGTACCAAGTCAGAGCCTGTTTGCATTTCGTAGTGTACAACAAAATGAGAGAAATAACAATATAAAGAAGTCATAAATCTCGAAATTCGAAACCTGTTCTGGCCTCGCGGTAGTATAAACATTCTTGCGCAATGTGTAACTGCCCTTCCAAGTTTTGTATAGCCGTCTGCAAGTTCCGTCGACATTCTTGCATCTTTGTGTTTGCAATTATTAAACGTTCTAGTTCCGCAGCCACTTCGTTCCTCCAGAACGTCGTGTCCGTGATTCTTTCTCCCAATTTTCGACCCGTTTCCGTTTGACCATTTACCACTTTTTCATCGGCCTCTCTAGGACACCATCAAATTATAAAAATATAAAATATCACCCTTAAGGGAGTAGACTCGTTTTTCATTCCTCGTTTCTCATTTCTCGATAATGCGAAGATAAAAAAAAGATCAATCGAGGCCGCGATCGCCCTGAAAAGTCCTATTTTTACGTTTTCGAGGCGTAGTTTGCATTATTCAGAAGCATAAAGCTGCGCATGTATAGCTATTTTTATAAAGCTGTGACAGCTACACGCTGTCGAATAATGCAATTTACGTCTTGTAAACATAAAAATAGGACTTTAACTAGCGATTTTGACTACTAAAAACCCGCATCCCGTACCCTTGCAATCCTGGAAGAAGGAGTCTACTCCCTTAACTAGAATAAGTTGTATAGCTAGTGCAGATCTGTAACGATTTTACCGCATCATTCGAACAGTGTCCTGGCGCAAGTTCTCCGAATAATTTCGATTGCTGTTTGACTCATTATACAGATTTATTTGGTTCTGAACCCATTCGTACGGCCCGTATCTAGTGAAGAGTGCAGCTCGAGCTGCATGCGCAGGATTTCGATCGAAACCGGTCACCAGGTTTGGAAATCGCAATGGTTCGGTGGCCATCCCGTTCGGCATGTAACAGGTTTCGGTCAGCATATTCGTCATCGGTTGCGCGGGTCTAAATCGTAATAAAAATGTTCTTTTTAAAAAGCCGATTTCAAACGAGGGTGTTACATGGCTACCGGAACTTCTTACAAGGAGGCGGCTTCTACCGTTTCGTATCCCATGGTAGGCCGCCATGGGTGAGGTTTCGGGATTTTATAAAATTCACCAACTCGAACAGGAACAGGTGAACCAGCTATTTGTTCCATGCACGGCAACGCGCCTACCGTGCTCCAAGGTTGGAGTTGCTAAAATTAATTCGATGAAAACATCATACACGATTTCAAGCTGTGGCGTACGAACCGAGTACATAACAGTTTCTCTCTTCCTCTCGCTTTTATTGCTGTCCATGTTTGCTTTACGGTACACGAACACACAGTCAGGGAAATCAGAATATATAACAAACAAAGATTTCCTTGTCAAATCACTTCGTTTAATTTGAAATAGGTGACTCGGTTTAGGTTCAAGAGGTAACTTTATTTGAAAACCGGAAACAAACTCGTCACGTGACGTCTGTCATATGATTCCAGATCTAGTCAGGTGCTCCGCTGCCTTCTGCTCGATTGTAGGTTGATCCAGTGTCGCCAGATCGGGGAAATCGAGGGGAATAGAGTTAGTCCCCACTTCTGGCATTATTGGGTTAGACACGTGACTTTGTGACAGATGCGCAACAGAGACGAAACGCGTCACGTGACCGGGCCGTGGTGGAAGCATGGTAAAATGGCGTGGTAGAAGTGGTAAGGTAGAGTGGGAGACAAGTCTTGATCTGGCGACACGGCCTGACTGGTGACTGGGCTGATCAGCACTCGTTTGACTCGCCCAAAATTATTTCATCGGAAGCATCATGACACGATACCGTAGTGTTTTAAATATAATCTTCGTGTTAATTTTCTCTGCTCAAATTTCACGGTTGTACGCGAACAACGCGGTGCCTGTACTAATATGGGGTGGTGCGGGTTCCGATTCAGAAAGACATTCGACAAATCCGTTCACGATAACGACTCGCAAAGAATTCGAGTCGTTCCTGCATGAGAAGCTGGAGGACTTGCCTCCTGTGGTATTCTTCGTGACACATAATCTCTGTGTCGAGGATTTAACCAAGCACAAACAGGTTAGTGTACGGGCGACAGCTCCCAAAAATCCTTTACTCGAACGTCCAAATGATAATGCTTTCTCTTTTAGCTTCTTCATTGGATTGTCACTGGCGACTCGTACTATTATTTTCCCGCAGTCGAATCGGCAGTTAACGTTATCGAAGATTTGCCTTCTTTTAGTACAATCTACGGAAAGTATTCGAATGCTACATCCAAAGTGCAATTGATGTACACGCCAATCAGCAGTTTAGACTTTGTACAGGAGATATACGATACACTGAAGGAAACTAGTCCGAATCTCACAGCTATTCTTACAGGAATGGTGTGTTCTTACGGACAATCCAATCGTGTTAAAAGAGAAGCTAACGACAATGATACTGGTCCTTTTACTGTGAAAACAGGACGAGCACTTTTGTATGCCAGCGAACATTTGCAAATGAAGGTAACTGCAGATATATTATTTTGCTAAAACTGGTTAGATATAATCGTATAATACATTTGTGTTATAGATTCCAGAAAAAGATAATGTTATCGAGCTTCCTCTAACGTTTACGTATAAGGATATCGTGGAAGATAACGAGTTAACATTAAAACTACAGTTCACAGCAGACGCTGACATAGTTAAACATACACTCCTCTTTAAATTTGAAGATAAATCCGGTTACTACTATCTCAGAACAGTCAATTACTATTTTACAACAAAAAATGGCAGTAGCACAAATCATAGCTTAACACCGAACACAGACATTGTCTTTCCATCGAAATTTTCGTACCATTGTTCGCACAATCTTGTCTTCAAGGAAAATGATAGTTATTTCTTAACTATTAAGGATTTCCAAGTACAACTGTTTAATAACGAAGATTTATCTAGAGAGCCAAGATTTGGCAGCACGTATGATTGCGTTGGTTTCATTACGATTCCAATTTGGACTGGAATATTTGTTGCCACTATATTAAGTTTCATTATGATCTGGGGTATTACTATGCTTATGGATATTCGTATTATGGATAGATTCGATGATCCCAAAGGGAAAATGATCATGGTCTCAACTCTAGAATGATATGTTAAATTAAAGCTAGTGAAATGAACGTTCTTCTGTACATATATAACATAAATAGTAACCACCCAATTAATTGTTATACCGTTAGTTCCATACTCATGTGTCGTACATACATATACATACATATTATAATTATTGGTAAAAGCCACTGGTAAATACATTCTGAAAATATTGATTTCTTTTTAAGCCTGTTCAAATGTAATTTCTAATTTCGTTCAATGTAAATGACATTTCACTATAGAAAGATGATATCTAACCATTCCAATTACCTAACATTATGTATTTTTTCAGTATTTGTATATTTGTTGCGATCGAAAGAACTTAAAGTTTACGAATACGTTCACACGGATGTCGTTTGTGTATTATACTTATAGGGTGTTACATGTTGACGATAAGAGGTAGTTGCTATACGTATACGCGTACACACATATATAAATATATAAATATATAAATATATATATATATATATATTTATAGTTACGTACAAATTCATATAATATAATAATACATACATGAATTTAGTTCTTTAGTCATTTTATTGAGTTCGTAAATTTTTCTCGTTCTTACCAAGAAATTGTAAAAATATTTTAGGAGACCGTATTATAAACTTATAATATAAAAAAATGTACTATACAAAACTGTGTATGATTCTATTGATCTTTAGCGCAATAACTATGTTTTACATTCCGGGATCTCCACTCCGTGTATTACCACGAACACCATGGAGTAGGGTGGCAAAGTAATCTTTTCTGTAGGCTCTAGTATCACAGGCCAGAACGATGGTAAATTCCCATCAGGTTGCAATTTCAATGTTTTACCATTCATCTTTATAACTCTGAAAAGAATCTTGTACAGAAGATTGCAATGCATTTTATATACCCTTGTAATCAATCATGTTCGCATACCTCGATTGAAGATGATCAGAGGTAAGCGCGTAAAAGAAGATTTTAGCACCTTTGCGAAGTATGGGAAGGATCCCATGAATGGTTATTTTAGTAGGAACTTTGTATATATTGACTCCGTATATCGTGAATGCTGGGACTCTGTTGATCAATGCTTTCTCAGGGGTACAGTGTGCATAGAGCCGTATGCCGCCCAAATCGTTCGGCGATGATATCTTCAACACTTTCTCCGACACGAACTGTTTATAAACAACGCTAACCCACCAGTCTGGATTCGGTATCAGATCTGGTCCGATCATAGCATAATTACCACCGAATAGTGACTGTCTGGTGACAACGTTTACGCCTGTGCTAGCACTGTACCCTAATTTATCGAGCCATAGAAATCCGGCCACAAATCTATCCGACAATTCCGGCGCGCCTCCGCCAAACGCTGTACTGGTTTCTGCTGTAAGTGACTCGTTCAGACTTGGTTTTAATTAGTGTTATTCATTGTTAACACTTTATCTACCGGAAGCCTATTAATCAGATATTCAACAATCGTGTTGCACCAAAAGAAAGCTTAAAAAATCATTTCAGTAATTACGAAATAATAACCGGTAGATAATGTGTTATACTTAATTAATGTAATCACATACATAACCACATGAGAATATCTTTCCCCGTTAATGCAATGGCCTGCTGCATAGATCTAATTTCTTCTGGTAAATGATTGAATGTAGAAACATTAATAAAATCTGCGACCTTAGCTTCTCTCCCATTCAGATAATACTGATGCCAGGTAACATAATTCACGCTGTCTTTATCGTTCTTTAAAAACGTTTGAGCATAATTTTCTCCCGCACGTTTAGGTTCCCCTACATGGTTTACTTCTGGACCAACAAGGATGCTTACATTGTATCCTTGTTGATTTAACAACAGTCTTAATTGATAATAATCATTTGCGAGTTGCGTCGCATTCACTTTTCTATTAAACACATGGTAAAATGAATTTGGTTCTGCAATTACATTTCGAACGTAGTTAGAAGGCACGGGTAAATTATTAATGATTGCGATATTGTAACTCAATTCTACCATTTCCTAATTGCCAATCCAATTTCATACAATTCTCTTTGGCAAATGAGATTATATTCCTGGCATTTATATCACTCCACTTATTGGTCCCATCTCTAATTAATACATTTAAATCGAAAATCATGCGTAGCTCCGATTTCGTTGCGAAACTGTATAAATTTTCGAAATCTACGTCAGTGATTGTAAAGTTACTTATATCTGCACCATCCACCGGACTTATCGTTGATGCATTACTTATCGGCATCGTCTGTAATTCAGATTTATGCGTGAATTATAAAAATTAATGTATAAACTATATTCAACATTTTTTAATTGCATATATGGAAAGATTAATAAAACCTGATTGAAGAATAGACAGTCTGAGGATGTGCCGCCTACGCGAACGTAAGCGGGTGCAAGATGCCGGGCTAAGTTAATAAACTTTTCATTTTTAATTGGAAGATTTTCCATATCACGCAGTAAAGATGTATCGAGTCCAAAAGATAAGAATTTGTCCGACACAACATATCGTGGTGAACGTTTTAAATTCAAGTACCACACGTGGACGTTGTTCGTTTCATTGATCGCATTGTTAAAATTCCATGCCGACAATAATAAAAATATTATACAAAATCCCAGTATAAATAAGCTCAAAATAGGGCATAACGAGGTATCTGAAATTCGGAAAGAAAGAAATGTATCAGTATTTGTATTCAAAATTGAATTTTCAAGCATGCGCAATACAGCGCGCAACACGGCGGTAATGTCGCACACCGGTAAAATAAATATAATGTAAAAAAAAACAATGCGCAACACATGCCTTGCACAGTTCTAATTGCGAATTCGTACGTTGTAACATAATTTACTTCAAATAAGTTAAAAGTGTTACGATTTACCATTAAGTGGAACAGTTATACTTACGAATACGAACTTCACCAAGATTCTCATACTGATTTTTCCCCCGTTCGTTGATTTTAAAGTAGCTCATAATTGTCTCCGATTTTCTAAATGATTTCAGAGATATTCTTATTTAATTGTTCTTATTCTGCGTAAAAGAGAGACACGTTGGTTAAGTAATGTTACTTCTGTTTATAGCAACCGCCGATAAGAAAATGAATGCAAATTGTACACGTAACAGTGCCGAATTCGCGATGAAAAGCGCCCTATCGATAAAAACGTATACACCAAAATTTTCTTTAATCTTGGAAATTTCAATTTGTAGAATGAAAAAAAATTACTTTATTACGCGTAAATTTTCTTCTCACAACGTTACATCCAGGTTGCAATTTTCCCGCATTGAATCGACCTGTACAATGATTATACTTTTTCTGCCTGGCAACTGTAATAATTATGAAGATAATGCGTTTAATTAGACTCTTTGTAATGTACATTCAGAAAAGTTCAATGGCAAGGTACCTTTTGGAGATATTTGACCAGGACCCGAGTCTAAGCTAGAACTCGATGACTGAAAGAATACAGACTTACGTCGGTGTTTGGCAAGGCGATTACGATAAGACAAACTGCGACGACGTTTCTGTCTTTTAAATAGTTGTTGTCTCGATTCCGAGCTACTTAATTCATTCTCAGCCCAAAATGATTTGTCGCTATCGTCCGATGCCGGTAGTATTAGCTCTGAAGGCTTGGATGTATATGATCGTTTAAATGAAAAATAACATTGCGTACACCAGTATTACTAAAACAACTTACTATTCCTGCACGTTTCCCGTGTTGATAACACGAGCTATTTCTAGTGTCTGGTCGAATCAATGCACCAAAAGACACTGCAGAATAAAATGATTGGCGGTCATAACCTTCGTCGTCTTCGGAGCTATGCACCATTTTGCGAACGTCACCACTAGCGTAATGACCCATCGCTCTTCTTACTTATTGTTAGATTTTCGAAAATATAATCGTAACACGTTGTTCTTGTAAATTAGTTGCTTATGTTTCTGTTAAACTAGTAAATTTGTAAGTGAATTGGGGCTCCAAAATAATTTAAATGTTGTTGAGAGCCATTTGGAATAGTAGGTTCTTTTTTGTTGTGTCAGTGCAGTTCCCATTGCTTTTCAAAATTTTATTCGTATATAGAATAGGCACAGATATTTTGTTGTTCAAAATGTTTTTATTACATTTTTGTCAAAGTAAAAACATATATTTCAATGAGGTCTCATTTTTGTTAAGTAATCAATTATAAATGGAGTTATTAAATTCACTGTACATTTACAATACCGCAACAGTATGTTATAAAAACAAATGAAACCAGTTTTATACGTTCAATGTAGAATATCCTTTTTTTATTTATCACTGTTATGAGAAAGTAATGGAATAGAATCGAAGTCATTGTTTCATCTTATACACATTATATATATATAAGCGTCTTTCACGTCCAACATTGTCCTTTGCTGTCAGCGAGATAGATTTGTCTTGTATTTCGCTTCCTCTGAACAGTTCCTAGGAACTTTAATATTAATCACATACACCTACACAAATAAAAAACCTTAATCATTCTCTGATTTTCTACGTTTTTTCGAACGTGGACTGTCTGTGTCATGTGGGCTTGGTGTAATGTGACTCCTTTTCCTTTTTATGCTACTTTCACTAGCCTCACTACTACTGCTTGCTGCAGTTCTTGTTTCTCTTCTGAGTGTTCCCTCTCCTGTAACTTGCACCAATATCTAGAACGAGAATCAAATAATATTCATCATTTACAACAATAATTACATTTAGCATGCACAACATTTACAGCTAGATTTACATACTTGCATATGCTGTAGGCATTCCTCCTGCATCGAAACTGCCATTTTATAAACAAAAGTATCGTGTTTATTGTACATAATTGCATTTTGAAACATTAGCATGACGTCGCGCTGGAAGTGTATTGTAGACCTAATCGTGCCATTGTCAATATTCTTTTTAATCGTCGATAAGTCCATTGGTCTAAAGATTACTGAATGATAGCCTGGTGCTTGATCTTCTGTAATGGGTCTCAAAAATACAGATGCATACTTATGCGTGGCAAGACGATTATAAAATAGCATAACTGCCTTCTTCCACGCTCTATAATCCGCACCTTCCCCGGTACTTTCGTTCTCTGGTTCACTGTCAATAGATGCATTCTGTTTTTTGGAGTAAGTTTTCATAGCACGCCCTCCGCTTAATTTGCTTAACGAAGATTCTTCCTCGTCTAATTCAATTGTATCTTCACTGGCGCTCGCTATCGATTCTGTTTCCTTTTTTACATTCTGTTCGTTGTCTACGATCTTCTTGTCTTCTTTTTCTTCTTTTATATCCTCCTTCTTTATGTCCAACATAGTGACACTCTCTAACCGAATTTTAGACTCTTCCTCCATTTTAGATTCCTCGAATGTTTCTTCTTTTTTAATAATAGGAACATCGTTTTCGGATTTAATAGGCTCCACGAATTCTTGCTTCGATATTTCAACTTCTTCTGGAGACACCAATTGGCCAGAATCTTCCACGATGGTTGTTTCCTCTATTTCCTCTTCCTTAATTTCGATGTCTTGCAAAAGAGAGCTGGTCGTATCTTCCGAAGAATCCTTTGTGTCTTCCTTCTTAAATTCATCCGTATAAATCTCCAGAGTTTCTTCCATGTGCTCTTCTTGAGATTTGTCCGGCGATTGTTCGGTCACTTCGATGATAGTTTTCTCTTTAATTACAATTAGAGGATCCTCTTTAAACGACTCGATTGACTCTGTGCTTTCAATTGTATTCTCTATGATCTGCTCCTCTGTTATTTTCTTCTTATCTTCCGTGCTATGCTCACTTTCATCATCTTCTAAAATCAGACTAATGTCCTGGGACTTTTCAGTGTCCTCGTTGCTGGGAAGATCATTCGTTATCTCAGACGAAACGCTAACCACTTCTGCCGATGGAACATCTTGCTGTTCACCTGTAATTTTAGCAAGATGCATTTCTAGTTGATCTAATTCCATACTCCCCTTATTATCTAGCTCTTCGGATGACTCTCTCTGCAGTTTATCGCTAGGTGATTCTTTAGTCTCTGATACAACGACTTCTGTTTCCTCCTCCTCTTCTATTTCATCTTCTACCATATCATCCAGCTCTTTCATAGGTATTTTAGAGTCAGTGTCCTCAGCGTCCACGTTTGACGCAGAATCCATAGTATCCAATTCCTCGACCATTTGTTTCTCTTCCAACGGTGCATCTTTACTGCTTTCACCGTCGTTTGCTTCTAACTCGGGAACAAGTTCATCAGGTACTGCCATCCTTTCGTGATTTGTAGATTCTTCAGATTTAGCTTGCTCGGACGTACTGGACGCAGTCTCGGATATTTCAGTAACAATGACTTTAGGCTCTTGTGGTTCGATAGCAACTGTACCTATGATTTCAGCTATGTTCGATGTGCTGGAATCAATTTCTTCGATAGCCATCTCACTCTCTGGCGAATTAGAGAGTGACACAACTTCATCCACATCTCTAGGCTCTGGTCGTTCAGTAACTAGCGGTACTTCTTGAATTTGGGGTACAGTGAGAGTATTAATTGTTGTAGTAGTTGTGTCTAGAGTCTGCGGACTCCCAGTTATTTCTTCCTTTATTAATTCCTCTATATCTCCAATAATCTCGTTAATTTCATCTTTGTCTATTACGTCCGCCATGATGTCTTTACGTATCACATCGTCTATATTGTCTATTATCTGTACCATACTTTCCGTGACTGGAATATTCGGCGGATTAATTGCAAGCGATTGAACAGGAACTGGTGTCTCATTTTGAATCGTTACTTGATGAACAGGCTGCGTCTGTAGAGTATGAATTTCGGTGGGCACGTTCTGTTGCGGTACGATGGTCGGGGTTGATTGTAAATTTGGTAAGGGACCTCGCTGTGCATTAGTAGGCATTTCAAGTAACATAGATAGAGTTGGTGCACCAACCGATGGTCTCTCTGGTGGTGCGTTTGTAATTGTTGTGGAAACTAGTTGATGCAGTTGTGGAGAAACAGTCTGCGCCAATTGAGAACTTGGGACCTTAGGGCTGGAGCCAAGTAGACTCGTAATCGTAGGAGAGCTTGCTTGAGCCGTTGTAGTCGATGTCTGAATTTGCGTGGTGGGACTAGGCGATTTCAATAAACTTGTTAATAAAGGCGATCTTCCACCTTTACTCTTCTTCTCATCCTCGTCAATTGTTTCTGTTGTTTCTTGAACTTCTAATGAAGTATCGGCGGATCTACGTTGACTGATAGTGGGTGTTCCTTGTGGTGAACTCAATTCCTGTTTTTGTTGACGTTTAGCTAGCCATGCCGAATGAGCCCTGGCTTTTTGTTCTTGATCTCGTTCTTCCTGTTCGATGCTGAGCCACATCTTTTGTAATTTATCTTCCGAAATAGCTCCAGTTTTAAACATATTCATTTCAGTTTTGAGTTGTTGATACTCTTCCCTTTGTTCAGCCAACCTTTGTCCCAATTCTGTTATCCTCTCCTGCGTCAGCTTCCTAACTATAGATTCGCCAGTTGTTTCTCCACTCTCCCTCTTCTTTCTCTTTGGAGTATCCGCATTTTCCAATAAGTAGGCATATTGACTGGCACAAGACTTTTGTGAAAACCAATCAGGTGGCCTTAATGTCTCTTTCTCTACAATCGCCTTCAGAGACCGTGACACGCTCATCCAATTTTGATCACCAGATTTCAACACGCTAGATGCTAAACATAGCTGCTCTCGAGTACTCCAATTGTCATAGGTTCGTTTTATTTTTAACCCTACAAACAAATATTTTAATAGTTAGCATAGATAATGAAAAAAACATAGCGATCTTGTGAATAATTTTGATGTAACAATCTCTACCAGAGTAGTAACAGTTCAATCCTTAGCTTGTTGTTTACATTGTATAGGTTAAAAAACGGCGTTGACTTATTGTTTTATAACACGCATAAATGGAAATAATGAACATATTTGACATTGGTTAGCAACGGGAAACGTTCGTGGCATGATGCTGCTATAATATGCGATCGTTTAAACGTTTAGGAGACGTGTATCAAAGTTAAATAGTTTTCTTAACCTCCAAATTAGATACAAAAGTAAATCATTCAGAAACTTACTGTCCTGTACCGATGCCATTTTTTCGAGCAACAATTTGATCCTTTCTTTAATATACACGCATAAACATCGGAGGTTGAAAATAAATTATCATGAATTTATTCGTTACTAATCACTTGTGTTTGATTCATGATAGATGTAAGTATGTAAGTACTTATTGTTAGATATGCAGTTGCAGTACTACACTACTACCATAGTACCATACTACGCACTCCCACCGTTCCCTTCCGATGGAACATGGAACGCGTGGACAGCTGATTTCAAATCGGGAGGCAGGGAATACGAGAAACAGGAACTGTAATGGCGGATCCCAAGTAAGCTGTCTAAGAATGGTGCATTATAGTTTTGGTTTGATTCATGGATAGTCAAATGTAATTGATCTGGAATCGAGTGAAAAGTTCGTTAATATGTATTCAGTATGTGAATTCGTTGGATTAGCGATACGGCTGATGTAAATTGTATATATACATATATATATACATATAATATACATCTGAAAACGCGAGTGTATTGTACAGTAATTGTACATACCATCCAAGACCTCCTAAAACTGTTTCTACTTTACAATGATGAATAACCGAAGGCGAACGAATAACTTTACATATGTTAGCTCGTGCGTAAAGTATATGATATTTATGCTCAATTTTGTTTTTTGGGTAAGTCAGTTTCTCACATCTTTGGTACCTCAATCAATTTTCTTTAATTGTTCTAAGCAGCATCTTTGCAGAGTGCAATCATCTCTCCAGATTATTAGGTCGTCCCATAACACTTAATTTTAATTATTATTCTGAAAGCAAAATAGCTTGGAGTGTTAAGGGTTAAGTTTATGGAAGGACCTAGTACTTAAAAAATTGGAGAGAAGGTTAACTACAGGTGATATAATCTCATATACGATAAAATATTTGTTATGCAGTTATTTGGAGGATTGTTAATCGGAGTAGGCTTATACGCATTTGTGGACAAATGGCAAGCCACTGGATCTGTTAGAGTGGAGAATGTGTACGACGTGGTCCTGAATATTTCTCTTGTAATGGTCATAGCAGGAGGAGTAGTCTTTGTTGTTAGTTTCGCCGGATGTGTCGGAGCACTGCGTGAAAATACATGTCTTCTGAAATTTGTTAGTACTATTACAAACATGTTGAGTATGTGCTTTCATAGACACTTAACACATTGTCATCTTATTGCAGTATTCACTGTGTCTGCTGGTGTTCTTTCTCCTCGAAATGGGTGTAGCAATTGTTGGTTTTGTCTTTCCACATACGTTGCAATCATTGTTAGAAGAATCTTTCACAGATAAGATTATACAGACGTACAGAGAAGATCCTGATCTACAAAACTTTATTGACTTTGGCCAACAAGAAGTAAGGGCGAGATAAGAACCTTTACAATTATACATTGCGAGGATCGATAACATCAATTATATGAACATTTTCATCTGTAGTTTCGTTGCTGTGGTTTGAGCCAAGAAGGATACTTGGACTGGGGAAAAAACGAATACTTTAATTGCTCCAGTCCTAGTGTGGAACGATGCGGTGTGCCGTTCTCTTGTTGTATCAACGCTACAGACATATCGGTATGATATTTTC
This sequence comes from Lasioglossum figueresi, assembly GCA_028455805.1. Classification (NCBI taxonomy): domain Eukaryota; kingdom Metazoa; phylum Arthropoda; class Insecta; order Hymenoptera; family Halictidae; genus Lasioglossum; species Lasioglossum figueresi. The sequence goes on along the minus strand of CM052201.1, from coordinate 11,579,212 downwards.
TACTGTTTCAAAAATGCACAGTTGCATAAAATCCACAGCGTAATCATGAAGATGCAGAGGATTAAGATATCTTTGAAATTTTCAGAGTGGTCTCGTTAATATAATGTGTGGGTACAAAGTTCAAATGTTCCCAGTCTCTGAAGCAGGCAAAAAGGTGTGGACCAGCGGATGCATTGAAATTGTAAGAAGTTGGGCAGAGCGAAATTTGTATACGATAGCTGGTATCGCTTTGGGCATAGCCCTCAGTCAGCTGTTTGTGATTTATCTTGCCAAAACACTAGAAGGTCAAATTGAATTACAAAAATCTCGCTGGCATTCCTGAGCTTGACTTCAGGCCACCTACCGCTACCAGATTCACTGCCCTCCCAGCTGGCAGGTGGCCAGTGGCCGAACAAGAGGCCAAGATGTTGAAACGCACGTAAACGTTCGAATGACATTACTTGTTCTTTTCGCGATCTTTGTATACATACTATGCATTTTGTTCTTGATCAGGCTTGTTCTGTATTTCAAAAATTATTTTCATATATATTTAAACAAAGGCTAGCAACCTTCTCTTACAGATTTTCTTTGTTATTGTAAACAAGTTTTTGTTTTCTTTTTTTTCATCATTTTTATTAAATCGTTGAATACTTTAGCCATATATATTTATATTCTTTTTTTTTTTGACAAAATTTTATTCATATGGCAACAAACTGGTCACGTTAGTTCATTAAAGAAATGTGATCCAAGTCCGAGTCTTCGGTTGCACATGAATTTGCATTTACAAAAACCACTTGCATTTGGATAGAAGTCTTTTAGTTGATGTATAAGATTATCAAAGATATACCAGCGAGTGAATGCCAAGGTAATTGATTTAATATTAACGTGCAATAATTCGTGTATGATTTTCGGAAAAAAATATCCTTATACAATACTGAATCTCATACAATAGTAATTTTTGCATCAGATTTTTAATCGTATTGTCAGAATAACGTATTCATATATATTATAAGTACTGACAATTTAAGCTTTTAAGTAATTGATCTATGAAAGACTTATGACGACATTATGTAATTTACAAAAGTAGACATGATCAATTAGAGATTAAAACTCTTTTTATACTACTTTTTTGTTTCTGTATATGTACACGATTATTTGCAAAGATATTTTAGCAAGTATATCAATCTCATTTGAAGTGAGAGTCTTTCGCTTTGTTTTTTAGATAAAAAGTAATTATCAGACACAATAGAATACAGTAAATAAGTACACAGATAAAACACGCACATCGTTCGAGAAAATTAACTGCGAATATCTTTTGCTATGTATTCGTCTTTTTTCATCTTTATATGAGCATATTATAAAAATATCGTGGGATTTGAAGAGAAAGTCGGAATAGCGTCATTGCGAATTGAGATTCGTACGTCACCATCGATCATGTGCCGTAACGATCACAGGCGATAAGACCTTTCGACCTTTTCCTGGATCTCCTAGCTAAAAGATTCTTAGGGGTCTGGGGAGGTCTCTGATTCCTCGATATCAGTAAGCACATAGTCATTTACAAATCAATATAGTTTCGTTCTATTATATTATATTAGCGTAACTCTAATGTATAGATGAGGAAACGTCCAGTGCCAAAGTCAGAATATTGTCTAACATTTTTATTTAAAACAAAAACCTGACAATAATCTGGTGTAAACGATTCGTTTATTGAGTGCATATGGAATACATCTGCGTGACTTTTTATCGAGAATAAATGTAAAACTGATATATGAATCCATCTAGTTTGTAATAAACAAGTATTATTCTAATATTGTGTTCTTGCCATTACCAGTGTTCAATTATAAATATATATATATATATATGAAAAAACGGAAAGAGAAATGTTCAATAAATTGGCAAGGTGATTCATGTAAAAATGAAGGGAACAACAAGCTGGTGTTATTATTTACTGTAAATCAATTTATTTGTATAAAGATGTATCTATACACGTGTTATTCGAATATTCTAAAATTACACTTTGCCCATCGACAAGCTCAGAGCTCTCTAACAACTTTGTTAACAGCGTATCCATTTCTTTAGATACCAATGCACCGGTTGCATGATGATATAATTGTAATCTAGATGCATCCGCTATGTTATTATTGTTGGGCATTTTAAGTATGGTAGCCATCGAATCTATGGCTTTCCCTATTGTCCAGGTCATGTTCACATATATACCCCTCGAAGGTCCTAAATGTTTATTAATCATTTTATGCGATGGATACACAAGAAAGTAACAACGTTCATTCATTGGTACATTCTTAGGACCAACGGCAGAACCCTTTATACGCATAAGTCGTACCTATAAAAAAACATGTTAAATGTAAATTTCTTGTATATATAAAAATACCATTTTGCAAATCATTCGAATGCAGCAACATACTTTATTAGCCATTGCGATGTTCTTAGATTTCTTTAAGTTATCCGTGATTTCTTGATCCACTATTGCCTTTGCTTCTGCGAATTGTTTCTTTGGTATTTGCCATTTCTTCAGTTTCGCTGTCTTCTCTTCGTTCGACTGTTCCAGACAACCATGGTATCGGTGTTTCAAACAATAATGTTTCTTGCATCTAATGCAATGCATCTCGATAGGTGAAGTATCTTTGCATGATTCATCCGAGCAAACGTAGCTCAACGATTTAGTTTTGGTCTCCGTAACATTGTCGCGGAAACTCGCGCATTTGTGAGAATCTATCTGATAGTGTTCCTCGCAAAAAATATCGCTACAATGACTGCACACGAACGGCAAAAAATTCAATTGCTTGCATTCATCGACTGCACATCTTTCCCCTACGTTTGGAAATTCCATTATAAATCCTTCTTAAAGAGAAAAGGAAAAATGTAAACATAAGTAAATTAGTTGTAAACGCATTGGTTATGTAAAGTGTACAAATAAATACCCACTAAATTAATTGTGAGACGGTGTCGGAGAATGCAAATGATTTTCACTGAGCGCGCCCAGAGCTAGATTATTCCACTTTTGTTCCAATTCCTTCAGTGTCATATGAGAATCACCATTGTCACTCTCCGGATCAGGTAATTCTGCTGGTGGTACTATAATTTCGTCGATGGGCAAGCATTCATCTTGCCAAGCTTCATCGATCAGATCTAATAATCTACCGTCCCCGCATACTTGACTGTCCATTCCGTAAAGACACAATTAATCGAACAACACTAGGCTGCTCATCCAAAGGATTGCCAAAGAATTTTTGAACGATTCGATTGGGATATTGGGAACGGTAACGCCGAAATGGCTGAAATTCTGCGCAATAACACAGGGTCATTGCAGGTCATTGTACGCACGCATGAAGATAATGACATTGTTTCTCAAATGTTGCATATTCATGGAAAATAGCATATAGATTTTTTTAATCGAACTACATCGAAAACCTTGATTGTTAATAAATTGATCAGAGGTCAATATCTGATGATCATAATTATCAGAGGAGAACATATCCTCTCTGTCGTTATTTCATCTTTGTGTATGTGTATACCATTTTAATCGAAACGACTCTTAGCGTCATCTGCGGAAAAATGCGCAAACATGTAGCCGATTAGGTTCGTGCTTCTAATGCACGATGGCAGCATGATAACATTCTAGCGCCACTTTTTAAAATAAGATGGGTGTCAAGAACACAATATGTCCCGTTTCCAGGATTGCAAGAGTGCGGGATGCGCCTTCTTATTTCTCGATAATGCAAAGATGGGTTTTTTCAGTAGTCAAAAGCGCTAGATAAAAGATCAATCTAGGCCGCAATTACCGTCAAATTTCCTACTTTTACGTTTACGAGGCGTAATTTACATTATTAACCAGAGGGGGTTTCACTTAAAATAATAGAACATTTTTTACTGAAAAGTATTAATTTTATTCAGTGGTCTTAAACACTATAAGTACATTGCACCAAGATAAGCATAACATTCTTAAACTAACGATTATCCTCCGTCTACTTCACTATGATTGATATAAGTTAACCCGACAGCTCCTATCTGTTACTTTCTAGCTTAAAAATACTTAACGCTTTGGTTTCCAGATCATGTTACATTTAGATCACCTTGTTTCAATCATTTTCAATTACATTCCCTGTTTTTTGGCTGTTCGTGGCAATCGATTACTCTGCACAATGTTTCCCGACAACGCATCGCCAAGAACTCCACTGCAGAGATACGTCCTATGCATTTATCAGTCCTCTTTACTGCGGTTTTCATCGATTAGCACATTCGAGTCTGGTTTCCCGGCTGACTCGCTGCAGGTTCCTTGGTCGCAGAACAATCCGTCGGCGCAGGGACAAAGGATGTAATGAACGTCGGTCAATAGCACTTCAGCACCGTCAGGATAAAATGCTGTCATGTTGATAGTGGAAGCGCTGCTTGGTCTGCAAGATTCTCCCGCAGCTTGCATAGGTCTGCATTGAGGGGTGCTGTACCTGATCGCTCCTGGAATCGGTCATTTTATTAATTCGATACACGGGCTGCAAGGGTACTAAGCCTCTAGTATGCAATTTTAATTAAACTGTTTAGTTAATTTTTTTTTTTAAATTGAACAACCAATTTCTTGGAGGGACAATTATTTACTGCGGGGCCTCAACATTTGTTTAAAATGGGTAGGGGTGTTAGCTTTTTCTAATCGTGATAGGTTTAGTCACCTGTAGACTGCAGATCTTCATGCAATTATGGCTTTTGAAAATTTTAAAAAAATGCTAGGATATAAAATATGACAGAATTAGGTACGATTTTAATCTATTTCGGATCTACAAAGGCTACTATACTACGGAAAATAAGATTCTATTTTATTCCACTTTCTTAAAATTCGTCTACAAAAATTGAAAATTGCGTTAGCATCCGCGGTCTAGTCATCCCTTTTAGTCGTCTGTATCATGCATCACACTTCTACTGAACCCGCAGCACAAGATTTCTTTTCGATGGCGTCAATCGTCATACCTATGGTGCAACAGTGTCCGGCCCCGCATTCCAAATTATTCTGACAGTGAATATAATCCGGTCGACCCGTCGCGTGGGAGAGACAGCTGAACACGAGGAGGAAAGCGAGCAAGATCGGCGCCATAGTTGCTTTTGTTGTAGGACACCTGTAACGAAATAGCAAAAGAATGTTACCGTCTTGCCGCGGAACATATGTAGCTTCAAGAAACACGCTCTTTGTCCGGATATGCATTCTTGCAAAGCTGAAGATGATGCGCAACAATGTCTACGCAGACGAAGTCACGTAAGATCGTTATCTTGAACACTTGTGCCAGCAACGAGCACTTAATATTCAGATGCAAATTACCAAAGTTTCATTGCAACGAACGTATCTTTCTATTTCGTGTACGTGCACCGTCTCAGGAACGAGTCTACCAGGAAATCTGTTTAACAGCCTCCACGTAGGTTGATCGTATATGGACCGATCTTTTGTCCAGGGCTTAGTCACCCGTTAATCTCGCGGCAAAAACACGAGGCGTCGACTTTCGACCCATCAGAACCGTCAATACCATTAAATTCAATAAATCGTGAAGACCGTGGCTGCTAGAGGAAGTCTTCACGATGAAGACCGCTGATCTTCGCGTTCGTCTCGAATTCTCTATCATCGCTAACCCTCGTCTTCCACCCGTCCGTGATAATGTATCATCGACAATTATATAATCCCCGGCTGCAACGGTGTAACGATACACATTATTTCCGAGGACGCTTGTTCGATGTTTCTACGTTAATGACGCGCCGCGAACGGAATTATGAATGACTCGCGACGAATAGATCGCGGACGTGTGTGAGAAGTCACACGGTTCTACCGATTCACGAAAGTTGACTTCGTGTTGGCTCTATTTGGTAAAACGACACACGCCGTTGATCTTTGTCATCGCCTTTCAACACGCCTCGGCGTTACACAAAGTTTAGGCGTTAATCCTGCAACGATATTCTTTTCCCAAGTTTCCGGAATCGTGTACTCATCAATTATGCAGTTCTAAGTGTTCCGCTTTTATCGTAATACATACTTTGTACACACTGAGATAACAATGTACTGTTACAATGATAGCTGGAAAATGGAGTCAAAGAGGAGCGCATCAGACACACCACAAGTCTAAAGCAACAAGCTTCCCATAGGAGTATTCAATAAGTTATTATGCCGAGTAAGATAAAGTCCCTCAACGTTCTGCACGGTACTCACGCGTGAAGATGTATGATCGTTTTGATCTCGAGCTGGTTTTTTCTTCTTTGTGTATCAGGTGTTAGAAGATGGAGAAGAACGATGATGATTATATGTAGATTCGCGGATGCCAGCAGAGATCGTTCACGTTGTCCACGCTCGGCGAACGCTAGTCGGTATTTGATCGCGTGAACCGATGAGTCTGTTGTTTTTATATGAAGTCTTCCTCCGCTTGGCTCGCGCGTTCTTCCAAATAAACGGTTCGCGCGTTTTTCCTCGAAGAGAAAGATTCATGCACGGTCGCCATGGTCGGACAGATCGATCTTCGTGCCCGGATCCACGGAGATCGCTTTCGAACCATTCGAGCCATTATCCCGGAGGACGCTCGAGCAACAGCCACCGAAACCTCTGCAATCGCTAGGGTCTGACTCAATTCTGTCCTTCGGAATAAGGATTCAATCCGCTAGATAGTGGATTTTTATTTATCCACTAGACCAGCGAAAAATTTTTCCTTCCGCGTCTCCCTACCTTTTACTCTATAAATAGATATAATAATATAGACACGCTTTAAATAATAAAAACTTTATTACAAAAAAATGATAGCTACAAATTAATTTTTTGTTAAAAAATTTTGGCGCCTCCTCTGAAAATAGTCCGCGCCTCCCAGGTTGGAAACCGCTGCACTAAGACAATGCATTTATTCTTTCTTAAAATAATTTTAATCGGGAGATAATAATGCAACACGGTATAATGTTAAATTCTTTAACACGCTGACTGCCATGATTGTCAATGGTGACCGGCACCATTTCCTTAAAAATTAGTAGCACGAAGTATATAACGATTGTGTGTAAAACTTCATTACCAAGTAACTGATAATAATTATCAATAGACTGCGGATCTTTGTGCAAAATAACAATTGTCCGCTTCTATTGCAAGAGATGGAAATCGATGGAAGTCGTAGACATTTGAATTCTTACTGTAATGATTTTAGTAAGTCGGAAATAATATTAGTCTTTCTACTATTTTGAAATGCACCCACCCATTTTTGCAATAAATTTTTGCATAAAAAACCGAACGAGAAAGTTGTTAGAAGATATTAGAAGCAAGAGATGAGGATCATTTTATAGACTTTATCTATCATCTATCATCTACCTTCATTGATTAAAGCGACGTGAATTGTCTCAGTAATATGATCTTAATTGAATTAAAATGGTTTTGTTAGTCTAAAATTGAGTTTTGTTCTCGTCACCTTTGTAATCACATTTCAGAGACACGCAGATTCAATCGGGGATCGTCTGTTTATAATTACTTATTACGTAATCAATTGAATGGAAATCCCGCGATGCGAGATCGCATCAGATCCTGTAAGCCCGCGCGTAGGATTAATAATTAATGCCATTTGTTGTTCAGTATTAATGGACACAATGTCGTTCGTCGGATAGCGATGGAACCGAGTTCAATGCGTGCTCGTGAACTTCGATCAATTCGATTCGAGTACTCAAGTGAACTCGTTTTTTATCGATCAGGTGTTTATCGGTCAAAAACCACGCGAACGGGTTCACCGATCTCGGTTATACATTGTAGGACCATTAAATGTTGCTTCATTCTCAGCTCTATGGAGTTTCTAATTCACCCGTAATTGTGAGACCAGCATTTCCTGCGCAACCAATTCGTTTCCGATTATGCGTACCTGCGGGTATTGCAAATTACCAGATTGCGGATTTTATGTGTCTATGATAAAAATGAGAAAGTGGAACTTAAAATAGCAGAGTATTGTTGCAATCTTTTCGTATAGAAATCACTGCTAAAAAAAACCTATTACCGCGTAACATTAATTTACAAAATGGTGTACTCGAGCATACTCGAGAGTAATCGAGAAGAACCTATTTTTTAACATTATACACTTCTCGTTGAAATATATATAAATAAGAATGCACATTTTGGAGCAGCTAAGAATGATATACTATATACGTGTTTGTAATATATATGTGTATATTTCAATTATAGTTTAATTTAAATTTAATTTAATTTAATTTAAATTATTTTTTAGTATTTTGTTCATAAATTCTGATTACTATGATTAAAGATGATTATCTCATTAAGAAAAATTTGTTTCTTTAATATATATATATTAGATTGAAGTATTAAATCCGTAGTCTCGCGGAACCCCGCGAGATTGCAATAAATCCCACATCTATCCCGCGGGATTGCAAACTCTAAATCTAAATACGCTGTATGAATTCAAATTTCGCGGTATAATGAAAATATAAAAATAGCGCCAATGCACGTAGTGACAAAACGCTCAAACTGTTAGCCAAATGTTACCAACAGTTGATCATTTTCCCAGGAAATGGTAGCGCTATCTGTGACTGTAAGGCTGAACCACAGATTAGATTTATAGGACATCTGTCAGCGACTTCTCGAGGCTTCACCACAAACAGGCTAATTTTCTCTTACTATAGATAGAATAGGAATAACTGGAAATAACCCAAAATAACCTCATATCCCATGCAAAGGGTTACGATGTTTTCGGTTTCGCGGGGTTACAACTATTTATAAAACCAGCTATTCGAACGTGTGCCATTTAAAATGGTCGAACACGCGTTACCGGCGTTCTATCCGAGATAATTATTCGCTGTAACTTTCAGCATTAGTCGGCGATTTATCGTGGAATTACGATTCTCGTGATGGGACTTATGGTTTCGTGAGACCGGTGGATCCACTTTGGTTTTCTTTTTCTCAGTCCTACAACAAATTCAATCATGGTAATCTCTTTCGACACACCTGTCTAAAATTAAGTAACAATTTCGTATTTAGATTCTCGATCTTCTTTCGTAACAATAATCAATATTTCAGGCTTTCTTAGGAGCTCAATTGGTGATCACTCTTATTATGGTCAGTGTCATCCAAAAATTGACTCCGCATTTCTCCTTGGCAAGATGGATCTTATGTTCTACAGGGTACACCTAGTTGAATAGCAACAACATTGATTAAGTACGATACAAAGTTAATAGATGATTTTTTAATCGTTTAATAGGTTGACACGCTATTTGTATCCAACCGATCAACAATTGAGAAGCCTCGTGGGCGTACCCAAAGAGAAACCCAAGAAAGGCAAGCATATAGAGAATGGAAAGGTTGCTGACGTATTTCAAGTTCCTAGAAATCTGGATATTACATTGGAGAGCGTGAAGATAACTACCTTAGACGTAGTGCATTTAAAATATTATACAGAATATCAATGGTTGTTGGATTTTTCTGTTTATGCTGCTGCAGTCTATGCTCTTACAGAGGTTGGTACAAAGCAAATATAAAATAAAAAGTTCAAGCTCTTTTCTTCATGTCCTTACAATGCTTTGTATCGAACAGGTCTATAATTATTTCTATCCGATCAGAGACGAAATAAATCTAAGTATGCTTTGGTGCTCATTGGTTCTGGGTTTTGCATTGTATCCTTTTCTCTAGCGACTCGTGTTGGACGTACTTTCTCTTGAGAATGAATCTTGTGTATTGAGATTGACTTCCTTAATTAGTACTTAGCAAAGTATTGCTTTCCCTGTGGATAGAATACTTCAAAGGAGAGGAGAGCATAGGCGAAAGGTCTACGTGTATCGTCACTGGATTTGCTTATCTTCTACTAGCTATGATGATTCTTATAGTCGACGAGAACAATCTCGAAATTGGATTGGACAAAGCCTACTCAAGCTTTAATCACAGTGCATCTTTGTTCTTAGATAATCAAGGTCTTTCGTCTACGTAAGTCTGTAGAACCTTAATCAGAGCTTCCAGGATTATTTTGCCTCTATATATATACATATATATGTACTATGGTAATTTCCTTTGTAGAGGACCTGCATCAAAAATAGTTATCAAATTCTTCCTTGCCTTGTGGTGTGGTTTGCTTGGTTCTCTATTTACTTTCCCTGGATTGAGAGCGTCAAAAATGCATTGGGATTTATTAAGGTATCGATACTGTAGTAATCTAAAAAATATTCCCACTAGAACGAATGTTTAACAAAATAATATATTTCAGATATAACAAAGACAGAAAGCTAATATTATTGCTATCGAATATTAGTTATGCTTCTCCACTTCTGTTGATAAGCTTATGGATCAAGCCTATAAGCAGGGATTATCTTACAGTTCGAATATTCTCTGGTATGAACGAGCCACTGTAAGTGTCAACGAATTGAACACTTCAATAAAACATTCGTAGGGATTAGGGATGTATTCTTAAAAATAAATTCTTACAGAATGACATCTTCGGCTTTCGAGAGTATGAGGCTGATCGCGATCGTCGTTGCAGTGTTATTAAAGCTGACACTTATGCCGATGTATCTTCAATCATACCTGAACTTAGCTGTACAACGATTAGAGAATCAAAAGAAAGAAGCTGGTAGAATAAAGAACGTTGATTTACAGAAAAAGGTGCTCAAAAAAGAAACACTTACGACAATCGAACGTAAACATAGTTGTCGATTACATTAACAATCGTCTCTCGAATTTGTTTCAGATTGCAGCAGTATTTTATTATTTATGTGTTGTTGCGTTGCAATTTATTGTTCCATTAATTATATGTTTATTTTTTACGTTCATGTACAAATCGTTAGGTAAGACCAATTTCAAAAAATTGCTTGCATAATTTTATTTTTTGTACGCTAATGTGTTTACATATTTTCGTCAGGTGGTTACACGTGGGAAGGTATTTTCAGAGAGCCAGCTTTAGAAGAGTGTCCAGCAGATGAACCACCAAGATCGATACTGAGAGGAACCAATGACGATCCTGAAAGATCTGTTGTGCAAACCGCGCAAGATTTTCAACTCGCGCTGAGTTCTTTGAAACAGGTATAATTATAAACATGATATCGTAAAGAGTTCGCTTACATGTAATTTGTTGTTTTATAGATATTTACAACAGAGGTGTACGGAGGTTTATTCGGTCTAGCGACATGGTGGAGTTGCTTTACATTATTCGCGACTACCGCCATGGGCATGTTTTATCAGTCGTACTTCTCCAGTATGTGAAAAGTAACCGCAGGAGAGAACATTCTACGTCATTTCGCACAAACTTACGTCGAGCTTTGCAATTGGTCTATCGATTCTGCCGCCACCGGAATATTCAACGAATATTTTTCGAAAAAGTACCTTACACCGAGGTACGCACATTATCGACTGTCCAGAAGGAACCATTTGTACTCATTTTTCAAATTTGTAATACGTATAGTAATAAAAGCGCTGCGACTCTATTACGACAAGACAAATATTTAAATCTACCATATTATAAATGTATAACGTTTATACGAACAGCAGGGAGAAATTTATGGATGTTTTACTTTACAAAGTATGGCTTCTTGAGCGTGTGCGAGACAAAAATAAGTTGTATATCACTGCCAGTAAATAAGCTATTTAACATTCTACGAACGACTATCTGATTACCATTAATAACCTGTCGGCGTATCATCGCCGCTCTAGGCTGGCCGAAAGTAACTTTCTTCAGCTGCGTCACGATCTTAGATGAGTCACATAGAGATCTATTACTGCCTTTTATATATACATATTAATTGCAGCAACGCGATTCTTGTATACATTAATTCTGTACAGAATACTGTTATGCACGACGATGTACCAGTATTTTCAAAACGACACAGCGAGTGTTGAAACGAATTTTCAACAGTTTGTATCATCGTTTGTAAATAATCGTACAATTATGTACCATTACGTTGTATTATAAAGATTCGTAAAGCCAAAGGCTTGATATCGTGCGATTACGATTCATGAACTGTCCCATCTTGGCATCTTGGAGAAAGTGTGATTGTACCTCTGAAAATATGTCGATGTGATTCTACTCACGTATAAACCCGGCCGCTTCCGCAATATATAACTCCCCACGGGGTGTCTTAGCGACAGAATAGTTGATGTTCCGTTGATAATACCATCGTTCGTTCCTGTGAGACAGTGCTAAAGTTCTTATAAATTAACAACATGCTGGTGAGTACCCTGCGCAAGTTTCTCAACTTCAATGAACCTTCTTCTTAGAACCTTGCAATCAATGTATTAGGTCAATGCAAAAGTTCATGCCCGATTCCTTGTTGTATTTTAATACGAAATCGGGAACTATTGTACTGACCTCATATATCTGTTCTAGTTGCTAAGAAATCTATTTCTTTCAGAAATACGTAGTACTCGGTTGCATGGTGCTTTCTGCTGCATTTGCCGAGGCACCTATTCACGGTGTGAAGCCCACAAATGTATTGGGCACTTCTGACCAACACGCGTCGTTCAGTTTTGTTAGGCCAGGTTTAACGCAGACTGCCTTTGCATTCAGTGGACCCAGCTCTCACCAGTCATTTAGTTCTAGTGTTGGGAATCCTTACTTAGCACAGAGAGTGCTGCCTAATGTTGCGAATGCTCTTGCTTACAGAAACCCTGGCCTAGGTCTGTAATCAATTTACAAAGTGATGGTTTTAGGTCAGTGTAAAAGTTCATGCCCGATTTCTTGTATTTTAATACCAAAGTTGGCATGGAACTTTTAACTGATCTTGTTCTACTAGAGGAATTAAAGTAAACGTGTATCGTATCTCAGGAGTGTTCCCAGTTGGTCCAATTGCAAACGGCTATGCAACTGCACCAGTTGCACCCGCATACGTGTCTGCTGCAGCTGCACCTGCACCATATCCTTACCAAGCTACTGCAGATCCTGCAGCATTGGCTTATTATCAACAGTTGCAACAAGTTCAGCAACCTCAAGTGCAAGGATACTCTGCAGCTGCTTTGTACCAGGCGCAATTGGCCCAGCTTCTTGCCCTGAGACAAGCTCAAGCGCAATCGCAAGTACAAGCACAAGCTGTTCAAGCGCAACAGGTAAAACTATCGATTGTAAAATACTTATTTGCAATAATTTGCAGAAAATTTAAATGCGATTTCTGTTTAATAGTAATCGTCCGTAGGTCCCCGAGCAAGCAGAATTGCAGCAGGAGGAGCAACAACAACCCCAGCAACAGGAACAACAGCCTCAGAGTTTGTTGGGCGTCGCTTATTCCTCTGCACCTTCTGTGGCACGCGTGAAAGTTTCTGGAAATGGCTATAAATTCGACTTTTAAGCATCAAGAATTTATCAGCCGTCTTTAACACGTTGTACATTTATATATTTATATAATACATTTATTTATTTGCATTAACTTCATGTGCGCTTATATGTATCATTTTTATACTACCGATTATATGTAAGCATAAATACTGATTGAATAAATACTGTGAATACTTTATTGAAGTTATTTGTTCTATTAAACTGGTAATCAAATATGAAATTAATATTTAATGATTACTGTGATAGTGTGTTGCGCAAGGGAATTTGTTGATTAAAAATTCAAAAAAAAGAAATCCACTAGGCCCCGGGGGGATTCGAACCCCCGATCTCCTGTTTACTAGACAGGCGCTTTAACCAACTAAGCCACGGCGCCGTTGAGCACCAACTACGATTAATACATAGAACAGTGCCAAACGTACACTAATTTAACAATTAATTATTAATATTACAATTACTTTACACCTTTATAATGCCTACAAATAAAATTAAGTAAATATTTGTTACATCATGGAGACAATAACCTTTATGCCCAAAGATATTTCCTATATCTATAGAACAAACAATGGTTTCACTGCTAAAAACAACAAAACAATCGTTCACCTTTCTATCTTAGAAACGTAAAATATTGTTTTTTGAAGAAAAAAAAAAATTTAACCACATTTTCGCAGTCGGTAGGACTCGAACCTACGCTCCCAGAGGGAATCTGATTTCTAGTCAGACGCCTTAACCACTCGGCCACGACTGCCGTGGAGAACGTCCTCTAAATTTCAAAATTTAAACTAATTCCAGGTTATTGTAAACAAATAAACAACATCTGACATTGTTAATCGCGTATAGTATCCTTTTTGAAATAAACTACAGGAATAATTCCATTATTATTAGAACTAAGGACCAATTAAAGCGCGAATAGTCAAGCTGCAGGAAACGATGACACTGTCCAGATACAGCGATTTGTGAACTTTAGTAATCGCGACTTTACTCTAACGTAAGACGGTTCTGGGATGAATGCCGTGGAGTCTGACACGGTCCTCTCACCAAAAGGCACCCTGGCCTTCCCCACTCCGTGGCCAGATCCTCTTGGAACAAAGTCCCGATTGTTTAGGCCTAAAGTTTAGGGCAGTGCGTCCTTGAGTTGCATACCCTCGGCAACTTCCTTTCGTTACACACTCATAAATGTGACCGTACGATAGCTGGATGGCCCAAAGTGCCCATCCGCCACCCCCGACGACAACTCTGGTTTAGTCTTTCGCATCTCTATTCAAGATGTCACGTAGGCCAAGGCACTATCGTCAACCGTTACAATCCTAAGGGTCGCCTCGGCATCGGCTCTTGACTAGGCATAGCCTCTTGTCGACTTCCCCTCTTGCAGATGTCCTCACGAAAAAGGAGCTCTTGAAAGAAAGAACATGTTTCCTTTTTCTAAGCGGGAATAGAGATCTATACCCTAAAACAGTGATATATATGGGTTTTTCTCAGAACTATCGTCAATTTCAGCAACTGTAAAACGAAACATGTGAAATGAGTTATTTTGATCCAGAACAAGGTAGTAGTTTTAGTATTAAACGTGGAGCAATAAAAATGTCTGATTAAAGCATTCTAGAAAGCATAAATTAGAAGCAAAAGTTGGTAAATGATCAAAAAAGTAAATTGACCCCGACGTGATTTGAACACGCAACCTTCTGATCTGGAGTCAGACGCGCTACCGTTGCGCCACGGAGCCTTCGTTACATCGATCCTCTCAAAACAGAATACTTCCTTTTTTGCTTGGTCTTGAATCAATAATTTCCAAAGAAATACTTGTTTCAAGACTTTCAAATAAAAAATGCCTGAAATAAAAAGGACGATGATTATACCTTACTCATATAACTTCTGGTATATTCAAATGACAGGTTTCTGCTTATACACTATAATTGACTATAATATAGCAGACGTACAGTTTCCACGCATGTGTACGCGTAAAATGCATATACTACATACTTCGTTCTTTCGACGTAACACAACCTGATATTATTTACTCATCATTTCTCTACCTACAAATCAATTATGTCGGGACAGACCTGATAAAATAAACGGTGCATTTCTCGTAGAAGCAGTAGAACGTCTATATGCGACCACGCTACAGCTGTATCATCATTAATCATCTGTATTGTTGCAGTGTGTCTACAAACAGGCACGCGGTGCGTGCTCACATCCCGCATGCAAGCACCGATTTATCCGAGCAGCATGATCATGCAGGAGCTTGTCCTTCTCCCTACGTTGAAAAGAGTTTCGCGCGGGTTGTCTCACAAAGCCCCTCCTAGCACCAGGAGATCATGTTACCAAAGTTAGTATAACGTTCGGCTGTTGCGCTGTTCCGTCATACCTTGACTTTCGCCCGTGAGGAATTTTTTCAACAGGAACGCATGCGGTCAATAGTAATTTCATGACGCCACCGATAGAAGCGCTGGCGTGCAGAAACCGTCTCGGTTGCGTACGTGTGTGTATGCACGTGGGGGCCACGTGACGTGGCTGACATAATACAAGCTTGAAGGTGGAATCCCCCACCTTCGAGCCCCGCGTTAATTTTAGGGGAAAGCGTAATAAGGTTTGATCCATCCACGAATATAAGCGACGCCGAAGGTGGTCGTGTTGCGTTGCATGGCGGAGAGGTATGATAACGAATACGATAAACAATTTACGAGACGTGCCGGTTGCATACATGCGCAGGAGACACGTTATTAATTCCGATTTTGGGGAAAAACGGTGTCACTGTACCGTGATGATGCTTCGACCCATGCAGGTAGAGTTCGAATCACGATAGCAATGGATTATCGAGCGCGTAACAGAAGCGGGAAGATGTCCATTGCTATTGAGGACGTGTAGGACACGTGGCCCTGCCGAAATTTCAGCCGTTGCCCGGAGTCAATGAACCGATAAGCAATGGAAAGAGGTCGTTGGGGGCCAATAAAGTATTCTACGTCACAGAGGTGCTTAAGGCCCGCGCGGCTCTTCCTCAAAATTGTGTCTTTCCGATCCGCGGCCACCACGTGCGCCGAAGAGGTACGACATCCACGTCGCCGCGACTTGTCGGACATTCGACGACGTCCATGAGTTCATGCGCTCCTATCACCGAGTCGGTTAAATTGTTGATTATGTCCATTCTACCCGTTAACTACAGATTACTGGAGGCTGCGCGTAAATTAGCATACTCCTCTCGTTCGCCGTACGAAAGGCGAAAGATAAACGACGATGACGAACAGCGAACCGAAGTCCGCAGCGACCATGCGTACGTATACACACGAGCAACGTTCGTGTGTAGGTGCGTAGCTCGATGATTATTCAATGAATATTCTATCGTACGCCAAGACATATGAATTTAAGATAGCCCGATGTATTTTAAACAGTATTCGTTGCTTTTACCTTATGAAGTTGTGCTTGACGTCTATCTCATAGATTTTTTTGGAAAAAAATGGTGGTCGTCATCGTCATCACAAGATATGTGACATTTTCGGCACCGAAAATTTCGTGAAAATTGGTTAGATTCTTAGTACTTACATACGTAGCACAGTGATACGTATATATCTTCGAATTTTCCGGATTGTACGCGTCTAGTCGAAATGACTTAATTATATGTGTGTAACGTGCACGAGAAGATGTTTGAAGGTTTAATGATTAGCAATCAGAATCATTTAGGCTCAATCAGTTGGTGCATGGTAGCAGGGAAGCATGATGATGCTTAAAGTCGAGCCGTAGAAGATAAGTCAGATACGAAATGTACGTAGTCGTGTCGATGCGTAGTCTTGTTTAGCGATATCACAGTATGAAATAATGAATATCTTGTACAGCTTGCATTATGTTATTTTTATAAATTGCATGCAATACAAGATACGTAATCATTCTGTTGCGAACTTATGGCACCGACGATCGTCAGTGCACTGCTTATGGAATTGGCTCGGTCGGTAATTCGATGGAAATTATAAAACGAATTGTGCTGCCATCTACGGCAAAACAATCAAACTTCTAGCCGATTAGTTTCGGCTTCCAGTTCTGGATGGCACAATAAGTACTCTAAGAAAACGTGCATGCGGCAGCCATGTTAGTTGACCTCCACGATGAACGTGTTAGCCTAATCCAAGGAGGGGCTAAATGAGACAACCCGCGCGAATGTCGCTCAACAGTACGAGAGAGGAGAAAGGTGCTTCTTTCATGTTATCCTAGTATTTCGCGTCTTGTGTGCGGGATGTGAGCACGCTCCGCACTTCAGTGCAAAGGAAAACGCGTTCAGAACGCGTTCATTATAGTCCCCGCCATTTTTCTTTCGCACACATGCGCGCCCGACGTCGGACGGCATCAACGGCATCGCTCACCACATTGTTCGACACATTTAAAATACATGGTTCAAGCCGAATGTCTACGGAATATGTATTTCACAATTTTAGCAAGAAGAACCGATCGCTTCGAAGTTGTAAAATTATTGCGACGCTTGGGGAGACGGTAGAAAAGATTATCGCCAGGTAAATAATATTTAAAACATAGTAGTTGCAAAATGAAAGTTAGACATGACCCCGACGTGATTTGAACACGCAACCTTCTGATCTGGAGTCAGACGCGCTACCGTTGCGCCACGGAGTCCGCTTGAACGACGACTGCTGACAGCTGATTTTCTATGTCCGAAATAGTTGGAGGACCTAAGACCAAAATGATTTCGGTTGGAATTATCATCAAAAGGCATAGCAAATAAATAACAATGTCGGTGGATGGTTCAATATATTTTGAAAAATATAAAGATCACGATGTTCGAATTTTGCTTGATGTATGTTGTTCAAAGATTACAGACGCCGTGACAACGTATCTACGTATTTGAAGAATCGCATGTGTACCAACAGGGTGTGGCTCGTGGTGGCATCTTCAGAATGAAACACGGATCAGGCTAGCAGATCGCCGAGAAGCATACATTCACCGGTTCTTTTTCGGGATGGCTGCTCTGCTGTTTATTATTATACACCGTCGCGTCGCTGCTTCCCCTGCATAATCGGATGGCTGTTCAATAATCGACCCTGTTTACCAGAATGGTCAAGAATGGCTAGCCCCCGGTGATAACAATAGCAACAGGATTCTATCGGTTGGCAAGAGCATGGTATTCAAAGCCATAGTACTATACTATACGAGTATCCGCGATTACCAGTCTTCCTTTTCGTATTGCTGGAGACTGGAGACAATTAGTGTTATCGAAACACTAAAACCATTGAAAATGAACGAATCTTTGGGAATTTGTAATTCATTGATTGCTATACTATTTAGTTAGATTGCTGTACTATTGTAACAACTAAAAATATTTGTTTGGGGCAAAAGGAGCTATTAGGCCTTATTGTTAGTAGCAAAAATGAAAAAGGTGTATCATTTGTTTCAAATTTCATTAAACAATTGCAGAGAAATATTTTCGAAGGGTTATATTGATACTTATGCAACATAAGATCAATCTTTTCGATTCACTCCTCTTTAAAAATTCATAAAATTCTAACTTTGCTTATAAATAATGTTTTTATACAAAAACTAAGTTATCGACCGCGTTACAGGGTTAGTCGAATCATCGAGAGCTGTCTCTGGTTCAAGATGCATCATAATGAAGCTCCTGCAGCAACGTGCGCTCCTAATAGGTGTGAACCACGGCGCCGCGTGCCGACGCAACCCATTGGACCTTCAAAGGAGTCGCTACCACTGCCTTCTTCCGCTAATTACACGTCGCGGACCGCGAAGGCCGCGAGGAATATAATCCAGGAACGTTCCGCGTGTACCTATGATACTGTAAACGGAAGCAAAAATGAATGGCAGCGGTGGGATTCGAACCCACGCCTCCGAAGAGACTGGTGCCTTAAACCAGCGCCTTAGACCGCTCGGCCACGCTACCCGTTGTAGTTCCACCGCTTCCAAGGCCGTTATATATAATCCTTCATCGTGCATGATAAATGCATATCGCAAAGAGATTTTACAAGCTGCGTCTCTTCTGCAATGAAATTCTATTCATGCAAGAGAGACTTCTTTAGAGAACAACGATAGAAAATGATACAAATTTTACTTCAATATATTGGGATTTAGTTAATACGTTAGTAATTGTTTTAACAATCGCTGGAGGTTTTGATAGGAAGTAAGTACTACATACTGCAATATGTACTGTGCAATAATGAACGATACATCGTCTCTTGCGGAACTACTTTATTTTATTAGTTGAAGATGGTATTTATATTATAACTCTTTTTACAGGTTTCGTGGAAAGAAAGTGCGCTCCATCTCGGAGTATAGTTGGATTTGATTTCAGACTATTAGTTTTTCGAATAAATTGAAAAATGTTCGACGCAATCGACGCGTCAAAGCTGGTAGAAATACGTCGTTCACGTGGTTCCTTTTGAGAATCCCCTTCAAAAAGAAACGGCGGAGGTGGTCGAGGTGCTCGTGTGTGAACGAGGGTGGTGGTGAGTAACTGGTCCATATATAGAAGCGCCCCCACACTCACCAACACGGCCGGGTACCTGTCACGCATATATACGCAGCACGAGGCTCGAAAGCTCACACTTTTTGTGCTTGAGTGCGTTAAGCTCTGCCGGCTTCCTCTCTCTCACCCATTCCGCTAATTGTCAAAGAAATCGCCGACGCATTCATCATGCCTGGACGTCCGCTTTGGCAGGTAAGACGTGTCTGTTCACTATTCACCTTTCTTAGCGTTCTTTGTAAAAAATGGAACTGTGCGAACATTTATTTATTTCTATCATTTCGTTGCTAATTTTTGGTCCACCATTACACAATTGCGTTCTAGGTTCTTCAAAATTCTATTTCTCCTAGTACCAGCTATTTTTATTTAATTTTCGTGTACTTAAATTATTATTTGCTTGTAAAAACAGTAACTCGAATCCGTTGTCTGTAGTGTCTGTACTCAACTAAAGAGTCGAGGAAGATATTGTCATGATGGTATTGTATTAATTAACACATTCACTGCTAAATTTCAAGCCCAGAAAGTTCGGCGAAATCAAAGTAATTTAGTTAATCAAACCAAAACTGGAAAAATAGAATTTATTGTAGTTATTTCAGCGTCTTCTTTAGGACAGTTTTAAAAATTGCAACGTGTAAACAAATTTTAACAAAAATAGATAGGATCGGTTAACTTTTGCAAAATTTTCGGTATTGCTAAGACCAGATACCAACGTAGTTTCCACAGCTTATTGTAACACTGATAATTCACAAGAAAGATAATACAGCATGACTTTCCATTTACGTTTCCCGCTCCGCGTTCCAAACTACGCAGCACCGGCCGTCTTGAAGGTGTTCTACAAGTAAGATTTTGAATATTCTCGAATCGTGTCCAGAATTTCACGGAGATCCGATGGAATGGAAAATCTCGTCCCCTTGACACGCAGAAAAGCCATCTATTTCAAACTCCTGATTCACCGCACGAATCGCCGCGATACTTTCGCGAGTTTTCATTAAAGTGCTTCTAATTCTGGAGAGCATATACACACTATGAGTCACTCGATGCATTCGCTAAACTAAATTTGATTTACACGTGGACCGGGGGCGATTTGCAATGATCGAACCAACTTTTCATGGATCATTAGTGCTTAGCGCAGACCATCGGTGCTTACCTGTTTGAATTTTGAATGAATTCTTTCCTCACGGTTATTCCGATTCAGTCATATCCAAAATTGTGCAAAAATTGAAGTTACTATGTATTGCTGATCACTAGACTGTGGATATTATGCATTTATGACAAAAAGGTATAAAGATGCTTTCATTTAAAATTCAGGCACTATTACAATAAAATCGATACAAAATCTAAATAAATTCAGTGTTCTCATTTTTATAAGTCAACTCAAGTGAGTCTCTTTTAATGTTCGATAGATTCAGTATTAAGCAATGATTTTTTTCTGACACGATGACACGACGAGTGTCCAGTTACGATCATCAACGGTACACCGAGCGCAATCCAAAAATATCCGGACGGCTTCCGCTTCGTGCCAAGCTAAGCAAAAGTTTGAATCGGAATTACACGGTGGCGAGCGTGTTGCATGATCCTCGCCGCGTTCCAGTAAAGAAATCGTGTAAGCTGAAAAATATGTGTCGCAATGACGGCAACTGGTCTCACGGCAACGTTTATTTACAAACAAGCCGATGGTATTTTCGGGGCTGATGGCGACGAAATTAGCTCAGCCGAGTTGAGGGCGAGACTGAAGCCTCTGGGATCCAAAACGGAAACGCGAACGAGCTGGAATGGGTTTTGAAACGACTCTAGAACCGCTTCATGCTAGAAAGTTCTACCAAATTCCATGGCCAGAATGATCAGAGCATTTTCCATTTTGCTAGACTCAGTTCTCAATTTTCATTGATGTTACAACTACCACGTATATGTATACAGATGATCAATTTCAAATTATTGAAATTGGAAAACTATTTTATAGATTAATAAATTGCGGAATTTATGCATTTATGGGAAAAATGTGTAAATCTAATACGAAAAAGTACTCAGCTACCATTTAAGAAATTAGTTCCGTGGTCAATGAAGAAATAGATACTTTAGTGTGTCTGGTAACTGATCCAAGAAAGCTCCGAGTGCATAGAATTAATGGAGAACATTCTAACATTCTAATTTCCTAATGAACCGCGTTCTCTTCGTTTAGAGCAGTGTGAAATCATAATTTTCAGAAGTCACGCAGCGTCGCAGCCTAATGCACTCGGTATTTCTGCAACGGACGCGTTAATGCCACATTAACCGCGAAAAGAAGCGTGTATTAATGTCTCAGGAACTTGGCATCTCCGCCTGTTTCCTTCATTCTTGTTTCACGCAACATTGCGCGCAAACTCGTTTTAAGAGAAACATACACAGCAGGTTTTCCGACGGACAAAGGACGCACGGTTAATAGAAAATAGCAGCGCTGCCTCTTTATTCGATACATTTGTTCACATGTGAATAAGATTGTTGCGTATTAGGGACGATTAGAAACCTTAGAAAAGTGCAACCGTTCGGTTCGAATAAACGGAACATTGAAGCAACTGCGAGATCCCCGACAGCTCGCACGACGGAAAATGACAAATGCATTGTTGGCACTTGGCGTCGTGTTGTCCGTCGTCTTCAATAATTATGCGTGCCGCGAAATGCCAGACAACTTTGAAGTTCCGCTTTGTTATGCATTCGGGGAATCCCGAATTATTCTACTTCAATAACTTCCACGCATAACTAGAAGACTCGTCGATATCGAGTCCTCGATGAATTCAGTGCAGCCGTGTCTCTGTTCGTGTACTTGTTCTGTATTCGTGTAGAATGTGTTGTACATGTTGTCTGTTCAATGTGTAGAGTACAAAGAGTAGCAATTGTAATGTATAAAATGTGAAATGCGATTGTGAAGTGTAAAATGCGTGTTGATCATTCATCACGCGACTCGATCGACGTTCTGGTCAGGATCCCGCAATTGCTCGTGCAGAGAATGAGAAAATAAATTTACAACGACACGTTATAATGTTATATCTACTCTCCAACAGATGGACAAATTTTTAGCACCGCTCGTTGTTTGCGTATACGACGCTCTTCCGTTCCAATGTCTCGTAGCGTTTGGAGATAGGTAGCGAGTAGTATATGTAATATGCCTATGGCGATCTTCGGCAACGAGTTGTCGAGTCGGAGGAAATGTTTACATGTGTCTGGTGTTGCCGAATCCACCGTGGCCAGACTGGCTGGCACCTTTGTTGAAACCCATTTGCAAATTTAGGTGGCCCTCGCTTGCTCGCAGCTGATCTTCGGTGAACGATCGCTTGTTCTCGTCGGCCATCTTGGGTCCTAGACGAGGTCCGTTGTATTCGGGATGTTTCTGCGTCTGTGGAAAGAGAATTAAACGTCAGTAAATATTACAGTTTGAAAACTTGAATCAGAGCGGTAGGACTGTAATTCTGGAGACTTTTGAAATATCATATCAAATTAAATTTGCTTGGGTCTGCAACACCAACCTCCCGGTAGATAAAGTTACTACTAGTTAACTAACTAGCTGACTAACAGGGTAGCATTTCAATACATTCTCAAGGTAGTCCTAAGTACTTACAATCCTGCCCAGGGCGTAAAGACACAGCGTAACTTGTGGGATGTTACGTCTCTCGAAGAGATCAGCCGTCTGGAAGATCTCCTCCTGTGGAACTCCGTAGTTCTTGATGGCTGCTTGGAATCTGTTCAGAGAAATCTTGTATTATTATCTGAATTCCCACTGTTTCTGTAGACTCTTCATCTAGTAAGCCAACTTCATCAATTAGCACAATCGTTGCCTACCTTTGAACGTTTTCCATCAACTGGAAGTTGGTTCCCCTTTCCTGGATCTTCTTCACTGATCCGGGAGCCAGTTTGTTGGCGAGTTTGCACAGGACGACTCCATCCTTGAGGATGTCCTCGTAGTTCCCTGGCGGAAGCTTCTCGCCAAGAACGGCCTCGATCCAGGTCAGCACCTCGGTCTCCTGTTCCTTGTTGCGGGCCTGAAAACGCAGGAAATCTTTAGTTTCTCGCAGAGATATAAAATAAACAAGGTCTGTGAATGTTCTTCGAAAAAATTGTGTGTCAGAGATGAAATATAAATTTGTATCTCACAACTCAATGCAACGAGTCTAAATTGATTATTGTACTATTTTTTTAAATGGCATTATCATAGTTCTTCAATACTTTTGTGATCCACTGTTCATCTCTCGTCTACCGTTTGCATAATAAATATTGAGTTAGGGTGTTTCCTCAACTAGATCCGGTTACACCGGAACCAGTAGCGTTAGGGGATGACGTCCAGACCGTCGGCGATTTAAAAACGTCGACGAAACGGAAATAGATCGCGACGGTGTTACGTTACCGGGCGTAAAACGCGGCATCGAAAATAAAATATACGTCGGCGGCCGATCCGCTCGGCTTTTATTTAAAATCTGGCAAGAACGACTACGTTCACTTTCCGAGCCACCTGTTTCCGTGCCGTGTAAACCCTGCGCCATGTAGTTTCCCGATTTCTGTTCAAATCGTGCCGAATTACACTGTTTGGCAGCCTGACAATGCCTCCGCGTCGCCGTTTCTCATTCAAATCGCGAATGTCACGACTAATGGTTTCGAGATCTCATCGAGAGACCCGACGAGATCGTACGTCGCACCTTTAATCAGACGATTATCCACACAGAAAACCCCTAAGTTGCTCCGACGAGGATTCTCTTCGAGTTCGAAGATACCGAGACTCGTGTCTCTGTTCCCCGTGTTAATGTAAGCAATTTATTCAACTCATTTCCCGTTGATTTACGAGGATGCCAGCCGACGACGCAAATTGAATCTGGCAAACCCTACATGCTCGATAGATCAGTATTTATAGCGGGAATCAGCCTCGATACTTCGCGAAATAGATCCCGCGTATGGTCTTGACCGATCTCTTCGCGATTAAACTTTCGAGATAGCTTTATTGCTGCTTTATCCGTAGACTGTGGATTTGATGCAATTATAACGAAAATGAGTATAAGTGCAATATAACGCAGTCGATGGATTAAAAAAATTGAAAAATATCCTCTTGTTTTGTACAGTTTATAGAGACAATTTTGATGTTGCATCAAAATCCGCAGTCCACCGATAACGTTTATTATGAAAGAATCTCTGAGACTCCACGACTTCGGATCGAATGAATGTCTGCGAGAATAAGACAGGTACGAAACAATCTGCATTTTTTAACAATCTAATGTTTGATCCGGTGGATCGTCAGATCTCCAGACTCCGTCTGCGAAGTGTCAAACCGTCAGTAGCAACGTGTTCCTCGTCGAACTCTCAAGGTGTATTTTAAGCTCGGTTCTCAAGAGGAGCAGCGAGTTTTTCGATGTGCAAACCTCGAGGACGTTCCTGCGACCACGTGCCACTTTTCCCACCGACTTTAAAATTAAAATGATCAAGACCGGGGCGAAGAAGAGGCGCTTATGATATTTTAAATCAGCCGGATATCCTTTCGGTAGCTGTTGCGCGCCGAACACAGCTCGAGCACCAATTTGTTTCGTCGATGACGAGACAGCCACGAAGAAATAAATGAAACTCGGAAGCCATGCCGCGGAGAATGATCTACACGTTTTTCTCCTACGTAGTATTCCTTCTTTATTATGTCACCATCGTGTTCGCTATTATGTTCGTCACCCTGATATACATGTTCTATTACTTTCCCGTGACTCTGTTTTAGTCAGAATTTATGATACGATTGATATAAACGTTCTATTACTTTCCCGTGTCTCTGTTTTAATCAGTAGACTTTATGATACCATTGTAGATAGGCATATTAGACATTTTACGCGTTTATGACAAAAATGGATTGGTCAAATGCGAAACTATAAAGACATTGGACGAATTGAATGTTATTGATTAGTTGACTTGAACAATTATTATGTTGCACAAAGATCCCCAGTCTAATGATTATTAAATAGCACGGTAGGTTTAGTGTTCAATAATTATACGTGAATTATAGTCTAATAGTTCAAGCGTTAATAAAGAAGCGAATATCGAAACGTTCGTGACCGCGCCCACGGAGAAAATGGAACTCCCGCGGCTTGTTGTTATCGAATAGCAATTTTTGAATCAGGATACTCGTGCATCGTCGAACATGGATATTACGTAAGGGTATTTATCTTAGGGTATAAATACTCCGGACAAGACGGGGGAGGTCAAATACGCGTCAAACTCCATCGCGGCAACAAATCGACGTTACGGGATTTCCGTCTTGTCAACAATCTGACCGCACGACTATAAACGTTCGTAACAAATTGGCTCGAAACGTCTTCTGTGACGTTTGTGGCTCGTTTTACGAATAGTTAACCCATTTGCGACATAAGGAAGAACGAAACAGAATGTCCTTATAGCCAATTCCTTTTTATCGCATTAGGTAATAAAATCAGTGCAATTTTTTTAACGATTCTGATAAATATTTTTAACGGCGTGTTTAACTGTTCGCTTTTTGAAATTTACACATCACGCGATGCTAGAAACTGTTTACTGAACTGAAGAGAAGTCACGGAGACTTTGAGCTTCTTAAACCAGAGACAATTTGATCCTTTCTGTTCGTAGATAAATTTCAGATTTTTGTGCAAGTTGAAAACTACTCGGAATTAATTAGTAGCTTGAAAAGTTTGCGAGGCGTGCATTAAATTGATGACTCCAGAATTTTTGCTATCGAAAGGTACTAGACTGCAGATTTTTATGCATTACATGGCCAAGATTTATAAATTCGTCCTCGCAGAAAAATGATCGTCAGGATTCACCTGTGCGATCAGTTAAACCTTAAATCGCCGAAAACGTGTGCAGCTGACGGTGCGTGCGGCATCGACGAGCGTTCCCCTAATTTTTTAGCTGTCAGCACATTTTGTATGTTTCCCTCGTGTCAAGATTAATCCAATATCTTGGGAATACCGCCAGAACGAAATAGCCCAAGGTCTACCGTAATTAGGATTCTACGAATAACCGCGGTTTCTCGGCATTAGCATACGTGATCGAGCCCATTATTAATGTACCATCTGCTGTTAACGGTTGCTCGTTAACAGGCTCGTGGTTATTGGTAATTTATCGCAACCACCGTTCGTGCCCACGGTTCTCCACGCCGAAAAACGAACACCGTGTTCATCGTGTCTGTGTCTCGGGGGAGTTTTGGCCGTTTCGCTTGCCACGTACCGGCATTTTGTTTATCCTTTTTGATCCTCCGACTGCTCCGCCCGATTGACTGTTCGACCACCGCACACCAACGAGGCTCTAACTACTCGGCTTGTTTTTCCGAAAGGGACAGCGACTTTTGAACGATGACGCCGACAAGAGACTAAGTCGGACGCCGTGCGTCGCGACGCTATATGCCGATCTCCCCTCCGCCGAATCCTTTTCGCCGACATTCAGGAACGAGTGATTTTTGGACGGATGCCCATTGGGTATTCCCACACCCCCGCCCCCGCAGATCTTGACACTGTAGCCCTATTTACAAGACAAGAGGCCACCCGTTACATCTGTCATAATTTGCTTCCTTCACCCACCTCGTCATCGAACACTACTCTACATATAATCTCTTCATATCAGAAAGATATCGTAATGCTGTCATTCATCAATTTTTGCTCTCATTATACTAGACTAGGTAATCCCATAAACTCTGCCTTTTACTATTTCATTTTATAGCACTTCTCGTCGCTGAACACTCTCCATGTAATCTACTTACTTCGTAAAGAAGACCAGAAGATGAAAGAGTGAAGGGTCTAATACAATGAAAACGAATTGCTGATGACAGCACTGCTTTCCCATTGAGGAGGTAGACTCGTTTCAAGAATACAAGGGTGCGGGATGCGCCCTCTCATTTCTCGATAATGCAAAGATGGGGTTTTTCAGTAGTCCAAAGCGCTTTAAGATCAACGTAGACCGCAGTCGCCTTCAAAAGTCCTATTTTTACGTTTACGAGACGTAATTTCCATTATTCGACAGCGTAATTTGCATTATTCGAAAACATACAGCTGCGACAGCTACGTGCTGCCGCATAATGAAAATTACTCCACGTAAACGTAAAAATAGGAGTTTTGAGGGCGATTGCGGCCTAGATTGATCTTTTATCGAGAAGGCGTATTTTTAGAGAAGACGCATCCCGCATCCTTGCAATCCTGGAAACGAGTCTATTCCCTTAATAGCAATTGTTACGCAGAAAAGACAATAATGCGGGTGACAGACTCTAAAATAGCCCGCCGGTCTGGACAGACTATTTAAGGGCGGCTGCATCATTGAGGATGACAATTTCTCGTTATTATGACTGCTGACGTTTTCCACAGAGTGGAAAACTTCGAACAAGTGGGTGTGTTTTGCACGAATGGGAAGTAGTTAACCGGTCCGTGGACCACGGCCAGATGAAAACGCCGATAAGCGAGGCGTCGTAGTTTCTGGATTTTGGCCACTTCGAAGGGTGAGGCCACCGCCGAGTTTAGATTCCGTCAATCGACACTGTTTCCAAGTTTATCGCAACCCAACGAAATTGTCTGGAACGATTCTTCGCTCGTGTTAGAATGGTTGAACGTTTCAAGTTATGTAACTAGAATTCGATCGGTGGCGTCATCGATGCTACGGAATCATCCATTTGGAACAATCATCTGGACGTTTTCTTGGGGGTTGATTCAATTCAATTGGAAATTTCAGGCGTCTGAGATTTGGATTAGTATTGTTGCATTGATACCGATGCAGCTTGGATCCCCTGGCGCAACTATCTGCAATACCGGAAGCATTAAACAAGAACTTAATAGTTCACTAAAATAAACTGTGTTTGCGTTTAAATCCAACGATCATTGATAGACTGTGGATCTTCATGAAAAATAACAATTTTCTGCATTTTGTTGCGCCAATACTCTTTTAATCATTCTATTGTTTCAAATTACAGCGACTTGTTTTTATCTTGTTGATTGTAGACTTGATTGATTAAGTCTCAAACAATGGATAATATTGTTTATTAAAGTGTGCATGGAACAATATGAATGCAATCAAGAAAGAATTATTTGTTTTATCCCACCCCCAAGGGTTTTACAACCCCAGTTTGGGAACAATTACAATTGTAACTAGATTCTTATTGCAATTGTTGAACCGTTTGGCTGATAAAATTGAAAGCAACAAGTAGGAAAAGCATTGACTCTATCGAGCTATCGAGTAAAGCGGGAAAGAATGGAGTAAAGAGCAGTAAAACTTCATTGCAAGGTGACGTTACGTACGTATACACTTAACTGCCACCTCTTTGCATCCTGTTCTCCTATCACAGTGCATTTCCAGCAAATACTTAACCGATCTTTACTTGCGTTCAATTACAAATACACCGGTTGCAGTTGCCTTGCGCTACTCCCAGAAAATTCGCCGTCTCTGAAAGAAAAGTGGTCTAGAATTAGAATAACAGATGTTTAGCCTGCTGATTGTTAAGTAATTTCACGGAGGTCAGGAGAGTAATTTAAACATTGTATTGTAATGGTTGAAATTGTACAAACCAGTAATTCAGAGGCAGATGTATAGTCCTGTTAGGCAAGTTAGGTGGGTTAGTTCGTGAACCTACCGCTAGATGTCGTCGAGGTTGATGAATTTCTCGCAGCTGAAAGATGTTGGCGGTTGTTATTAGTAGGACGGAGAAAAACATTCTCGTCAGCTTTGCGCAGTGGCGATATCGTAACCAATGAGGTTCTACCGAGGTGCGATTATTGCTAGTTGAAAACTTTTACCAATACCCCGCCATGACGATGTGAAATACCATCGGCTACGGCAATTTTTGGAAGTTTCTACGGAAACTGATCATCGACTATTAAACACAATTATTTGTCAATTATTATCATTTTGTCAGGATCACATACCCCCCAATATTCTCCCAATTTTACAAAATATAATATAAATAATATATATTTATATTACGTCTGGACGATATCCTGAACTATCTAAAAAATAATAAATCCAGTAGTTAAAAACTTTACTTTGCAAACACACTAAAGTTTTTCCCTTGAAAACAATTTAAGTCTCGAGTGCCGGATCTGCATAATGCACAAACTATTAAATATTTAAAGCAATATATCTCGCTTTCGGAGTCCCCTACAAATAAATGACGAGGTATTATATATACTATTCAAACAGAGTACCCAGCAAAAAGTCGTCTTCGGTTTCAAGCGAAGGAGTCCTAGTATAGGGCGTAATCGAACCAGCTCCTCCAGCGTCCAAAATAAACGACAATGAATATTCGACACGTGCTGCGAAGGAGACCATCCGGACCTAAAAACAGAATTTATTTTCAGCCATCATCATATCTAAATGGACCCAACCATTAATCACTAGAGCGACGTACCAAGCAAGCCTCACACTGCTGAAGTATCAAAATTGAAAAAGTATTAAAATAGTCCCTTTAATCTTCTGCTTCCAGGTTGCTGGTAAACGAGAAGCTTGCCAGGAGGCTGAAGCCCAGCAGTGGATCCAGACGGTGATTGGAGAGAGATTTCCACCAGGTGAAGTCCTAGAAATATTTCCAGTTAGCTTTCTATCTTACTCACTCAGCTGTTATGTGGTTGCCTTCTCTAAGGGGTAGTGACCACAAAGGATTACTTTAAAATGTGATTGTACCTTAAAAATTAAATATCTCAAAAACTGAGAGTGACAAAGAAGCGACTTTCGGCATCGTGTTCACTGCATCAAAATCTGTGAGATCATCACTGCAATCAAAAAATTGCATCGTTGCATCGCTGCAGGTCTTAACAGCAGGGTTTTTGTGGTACTCCACTGCTTTTATGATCATTGACTTATAATCGTCCCATTCACAGAACAAGTTTACAGTGTGTCGACCTCCGAAGACATGCAATCTCATCGCATCGAGCCGGGAAAATGCATAATGCAGTCGGGAGGATCGCGGCGCGCGCGCACATGGTTGATTGAACTTTGCCGATGACACTACTCCCTCGATGCACGCTCTCGGATACATGGGCTCCTGTTCTGCGGAGGTGGTGCGGTTCGAAAAGCGTGTCAATATCACCACCCCCGTGCAGAACCCGCGCAACACTCTCCATGCCCTCTGGAACCCTATAATTCCCGGGTACGAATGTCAGGCCGCGTGACGTCGCAAAGGTTAAGCTTGTTGGCTAGGTCAGTTTCCACAGCGTTCCTACGTGTCGACGTACTGGACGATACTCGTGGATCATTGAACCCTGTATCATCGACTCGCAGTTCCTTATTTGTTCATCCCTTCTCCTGTTAATTAAGGTAGTGGGTTCCATTAATGGTCAATAATTTTTTTAAAGAGATAAAAATAGTAGAACAGAGTAATTTTAAGAAAATTATGCCATTTTTAAATATAATAAAATATTTTTTGCCAGGAGTTATAGCTTTCGGTGTTCGGTACGTTTAGCATTAAACAAATGAGGACACAATTTTTAAAGTGACCAAGATAAAGAATGGATGAATTTTTAGTTGAGGAACATACGAGGGTTGAACGCCAACGTTTCATGAAAGGGTAACCTGGTGGGGGTTGGCTCCAGTCGAGATCGCTAGAATTCCTAGGGGTAGTTCTACCCTCCGTCGACTCTTGTTCTCCTGGTAAAACGCGCGCTTTGTTACGTCATTCGAGTCACCCTATTGACCAGGAAGCGGGCAACAACCCCTATGTCGAACGTGCACCCCTGGTTCAAGAAATACGCCAGGCGTCGTCGCAATCGTCGTGTTGAGCGACTGAGGCTCCACCATTTTGCTGAAACACGGACAAGAAGCAGTTCTTACTCATTTCTAGAATTTCTTCAAGACCCTCCTAATCATTGGCTATCCCATGGAAGGTGAAAGAGGAATTGGATGAGGGTAGTATTCTGTAAAAGCGCGAAAAAATGCTAGCAAGGATCGTTGGGGAGAAAACGCGCAACACCGCGAATGGCGCTTCCGTTGGCATGCTAACTCCCTAATCAAGTGGAGGGTGCAACGAAGGTGGCCAAAGGATGCCATCTTCCTCTGTTGCCCTTTTCGCTAATCGACCAGCACCTTCCACTTCCACCCTCGACGTGAATCGGAGGAGGAGGGTTAGCTGAAGCTTCCTTGACGAAGTGCGAGCCTGGTATTAACAGATTCAAGGCGCACCTGTCATGAGCTTACCGTTCCACCTAATAGGGTAGCTATTGATATATGATGATTGCATCAGTAATTATTAGACTGCGGATCTTTATGCCAAATAAAAATTTTCTAGATCCAAATGTTCATTCAGTATTAATTATAAATCTTCAAATAATTGTTCATTCTTTACACCCATTTCCACACAAAATCATAATAAACAATTTATATAATGAAAATGATCTAGAAACATGAAGTGTCAAGAATTTTTTGGAGGTTATTTGGAATACAGAAACATAGAGAAAAAATTTGGAGAGATTAAATTGGAGATCGCGAGGTCTGCGAGATTAAGATTGTTTAAATGTCTAACTTGATTCCTTGATTGCATTGCTATCAGCATGTTCCTTAGGATGACTCGCCTATTTGCGTCACCGTCACCGTATCGGTAGATAACGTTATCTACAACACAGATGAGACTCGAGTTTTAGCTCCACCTAGTCTTACTTAAAGGACAGCTCCACGCTGCGATGCTAGCCGGGTATACGAAGCTTTTGATGTTATTGACTCGTTTAAAATTGAACTTGGAATGGCGGCGTTCGATCGTCGCCACGGTCACCCACACTGCTCCGCCCTCGCAGCCGTGACACGTTCTAATAACGCAATTGGAATTCGACGTATTCCAGGATTCCCGGTCTTTCGGTTGTAGATGCTAGCCTGTTCCTGGAAGCTCGCGAGGCATGCTGAACACGATCCTCTTGAAAGAGTATCATCCTACATCTACATATTTTTTCAGTGGAAGGGGGAGGTTCTTGCATTTTTAACAATTATCTGGAAAAAATATTCAAATATTAATATAACATCTTCGACCACTTAAATATATATAGTGACTC
This sequence comes from Lasioglossum figueresi, assembly GCA_028455805.1. NCBI lineage: Eukaryota > Metazoa > Arthropoda > Insecta > Hymenoptera > Halictidae > Lasioglossum > Lasioglossum figueresi. The sequence goes on along the minus strand of CM052201.1, from coordinate 11,546,522 downwards.
AGCTTCTCTGCCAAAAATAGCATTTGAATAAAAATTAAATAAATACGAAACAGTTTTTAGATAGTTTAAATTATTTTAATTAACCGAGTGGATATTGTATTTACTCGTGAGGAGTTATCTGTTCGTCACCGATTACATAAAAGCTTCCAAGTCGAAAGGCTCGACGTTTAGCAGTCGCTTGTCGGCCGACGACGTGTATTGATTTAGCGTCATCTGTTCATCATGTTACGTCGTAAGGACGCCAACGTATCAGGGCCGCATACAAGGCCCTGGATAGTCAAGTCACAAACATCGCATTGTGTCATTTCTTCGTCCCTCTTTCATGCTCACCCTTCTCAACTTTCTCCTCGCGGGGAAATCGGTGTTTAAGCGGCTGCCACAAAGAATTTTTCTCGTTAAATTCAAACAAATCGCAACTTTTGATGCAGACGTTATCTGCGCCGTATCTTTACCGTATCTGAAAGCAATAACATCGATGATAAGACTGACAACTAATTATAACATCGTACGAACCGATAAGAAACCAACAACTTATTTGCAAGCAGTCTGACATTTCGATAGCGGATTTTGATACAAAACAAGCATTATTTGCACTAATTGCTAGAAAACGGAGCCGGATAATATAATTCATTTCTGTATCTAATAACTACACAGCGAATTTCGCTTTCTAAATGATTTTACTGTTTTCCATTTCATCTATTTATTTTTGCTATAATTGCATAAAATCCACTGTCTAGTCATAATTAAACAAAGCCTTGACAACAAAACGCACATGCAAGAAGGGTTGCGCTTCAATTTTTTTTCAATTGTACTCTCCTACACCCTCTGGATCCCTAGATATCTCAAAAAATATGTTTCAACTCCTATCTTGGTGAACTAGTTTCACCCCTCCAGTGTGGACAGTGGTCTACAAATAAAAATATATATAAAATATTTTTAACATTCGTAACTTGCATGTGTTCCCTTGTCGGACTTGCTTGACCATACTGTATTAGAAACCGAAGGCTTGGGGGTTCGCGGCTCGTTGAGAAAGCCCCTTAAGCTTACCGGGTGAATCCGGGGGAGGGAAGTGTCAGTCATCTGTTCGTCACGGTGGCACAAGTAGCTTGCTGGCACCAGGGTACCAGCAGACGTTTGAGGGATTTATAGCTTTCCCGCCACGTCGACGTCAACGTCGACGGACCTCGCGGTGACTTTGACTCGGGGGAGATCAGATTCTTCGAGCTTTCTTTTCACCATGTTGACGGAGGGGTTGGACGTGTGTCGGCAGCTGTCGATGTGTCGAACAGCTCGTCACGAGGCGTTCCGTGACGTCACGAAAGCTCGAACTGCGAGTAACTACTAGGGTAGCAACGACGGGCAGTAGATGAATTTATGGGCTGCACACCGACGAGAGATTGTTGGCTAGTGTTGGTGAGACCCATCCCCAGCCTCCCCGAGGACGTAAGAGTAAGAACTCTTTCTGCGGGGAAAAGGCTTGTTTCAATGACACGAGCCGAGGAGAAGACCGCGGCGATACGTCAACGGATGTCAGTTGTCTGTCAAAGGGTCGTCAATGACGTCATTCTGAGACAGGCCTACCAGGATTACAGCCCCGGGGTAGATTTACGAGCGGGCGCAACAGGTGGTCGCCTCGGAGCTATATCATGCTCGGGGGTATGCTTGAGGGGAGTGTTTTACTCCTATTGATAGTTTGTTGATAGTTATTTCGCAGTTACTCCTGACGTTCCACTGTGGGTCAGTATCGTAGAACGCTGGACAAAATACATGTCCCTGTTAATTATACATTATTAACCCCTCGCAGTCCGACGTGTTTTCTCTCTTTTGTTCAAGAACTTGCTAAAACATCGTACAGGTTTTACACTCCAAATTAATCCTTTCGTAGATGATATTAACATTTTTGCAAGCCCATTCCTATGTTTTTGCAAATCAAACTCACCCATTCACAGGTTAAATTCAATTCATTCTGTTGCACCCATCACTCCTACAGATTGCCATAATTATTACGTTAATATGAACATAATAATCATCCTGCGCATCAGCAGGAGATAACAGTGGCTACTGGAAAAATGGAGGAAAAGCGGATTCTGTGCGCACATGCTGCCGTTCCCGCGGGACCTGTTGCACACTTCTAGTCGTAAATTCAGCCCGGGGATGTTGTCCTGGTGAAAACCGTGCGTTTGACGTCTTTATGACATGAAACTGACGTTAAATCGATACCAGCTCTGGAGCAAGCGCACACATCCAAATCAGAATGCTTGTGTAGGGTCCGTCACGGACAGCGAGAATTACATATACCTTACCTTTCCTAGCGCTGCAAAGCAACATTTACCAATTAAAAATACAACTGACCATTCAATATGTATTTCTCCTTTCAATAATTTCAGTAAGTCGAAAAGTCGAAAATGATATGGTAATATTCTTGAATTCTTCTAATGTATTCACAATTTTGTTTTTCACCACATTTCTGTCATAAATGCGTAACAGCCTCAGTGTAGGGACCAGTCACATCTTCAATCGTTGTGACACTCTATGTAGAATGTCTAAGACTAAGTACAAATGAACCTTCCAAAGAGACAATAATAAATTAATTATTCTTATATAAGAATTAGCTATGTAAGAATTGTAATTATTATTTTACAATGTCCAAAGGCTCGCTAATTTCCATAAAAAAAACATTAGGCAGCAGAAGATTCATTAGCTGCGATACGAAGCACGAAGGCCAATTGAATTTGCATGCGAATGCGGGATGGAAGTGTGGCCCGCGGCATTTTATCGATTTCACGTCAAATCGCCAGGACATGACGACCGTGACGTGTCACCGTAACAGGATCGTATCACCGGCAGAAATATCGCCGATCCACCAATAGGTATTGTTGCGGGCCGATATTTTTTCGCCATGCGTATATCGACGCGAACGAAGACACGCGATAAGACACGCGGCGTCTGAAAAATATCAGGCCAGCATCCCGCGAGCCAGCTCGCGGGCTATGACGAAAGAAACCTGTGAAGAATTTCGCAGGACATCGTGGACGGGGTCTGGAAGGCGTTTCTATCGATTTTCTGTCATCCTCTCGCGTTTACGACATCTCACCGCGATTCGACGCTACCAGGAACATATCAGTATGTCACTCTGTCGGTTGTTTACACCGGTTGCCCGCGTTCCGTCGGGATGCTGATGCCAGTTGCTCTCGGCTGTTGCCTGGATAACGTGGAAAAGCGGAAGGTCTACTCGGATCGTTTGACTGGAGTGACACGCGCCTAACATGGATATTTCAAGCTGCGCGTACAATTTTCTTCTCCTTCTACTACCGGTCTCTAATGTTGTTTTGACAGCATAGTCATTGGGGACGGTATTTGTTGAGTGCTCGTTCCATATGACTGAGGAGTTGATGCATTTCAAGCAGTTGTTTCCACTTCGTTTCAACTTGAATAGGGTCTTCGCAACCGAGGATTTGTAACCTGTTGGTATTGTCCACCCACAAGTAATTTCTAGACTACAGAAAATTAAAAATTGTTCCTGACAATTACGACACACAGAAACCAAGTAGAAAATTTCTCTCTTTAATGGTTTGAATAAGTTGCAAGCAATGCATCCATATACTCACGTTCTTCTTTTCACTGTTTCAAATTGCAACCAACTGTGTTTGTTTAGTACCTTGCAGAATAGCAATTGGGTCGTTGTTGCATTCTACATATGCCAACATCACTGAAAGATAAGATATTATATGTATACCTTCAGTATTTTCATTTTTCGGCACAACAGCCGCGCCGCTTTTCTTTGCTGGTGCGAGATGAGAATTGACCTATGTTCGTGGACGACTGTAGGAGCAACGGTAGTCGATTCGCAGCTAATTGAACGGAACTGGCCGTAGTATCTGAAACTGATCGGCTGTCGAAGGCTCGTCAATCGAGAATTCAAGCACACGACCAGTTTTGTACTAGGCGAACAGATTTTCGGGTAGGCATTCGGTGGCGCTCCGTCCATCGCGAAACCACGTGACATGTCGTCCTTGCAGGATCAGGGTAGTAGTCTTTCGAACAACTCGCGTCGTCGTTTGTTGTAGCTAAAAATGAAGGCATTTCAATGTTAATAATGTTCTAAAAAATACACCGCTGTATTTGGAAGAGTCTACCGAATCTTTCTACGTAAGTATCATTTCTGTAGCTTCTATGGTTCGAGCAGAATAAATTCTTAAAGTTGACAATCTCGTTTCTCATTCAAAATTTCTCAAAAATTCAGGGTAGTGAAAAATGATATTTTGATTCGTGTTCAGCGCATGATAGTCTATGAAAATGAATCACTAGTTATCGAAACGTAAAATTACCATTGAATGCAGGCACCAGTGATATTTGTGGCCATTTTTTATAGATTCATGCGCGCATAGTGCGCGTTATTTTATAATTTATGCATGCCACGCGGAGAGCGCAGTTCGAGGAATACTCGAGGCTCGGTATGTTTTCTTAGTAACTCCGCAACTTTCATATTCATAGATACTGCATATATTACCATCGCTGACTATCGCTTAACTAGAATATAGCGCCCGAACTATGGATCCCTCAATCTTGCCATATCTGCAAGACTGTTTCACTGACCAGTTTCAAAAGAATGGACGTTCAAGTCCACGAATGTTCATTGATCTACTGCTTCTCTTCTGGTTTTTAATAGGAAAGACCGACAATCCTTAATTGCTAAATACTAAGGTATTTCCTGAAAGATTATTCCCGGAATAACTTATAACTTTATACTTAATACTTTGCGGTCGTATTTTTGGACATGGGTGTCGTACTCGTCGGAATTAATTTCCGTTGAAAGAGCAGTAATACATAAGGGTAAACAAAATTTATTAATTCTTTTGTGAACTTTAGATATATCTTTACACAACAATGTGTTTCAATGTCATGTTTTTATGAAAAAATGATATTTTATAGTTCTCCATCGTGTGGTATCTTTCAAAGCAGTCTCCAACATGCAGTCCTGGTTTTCGATTACATGTATTGCAAAAATAATTAGTTCGGCGTCTTCCGCCCTTAATCTTTCCGTTTGAACATACAGAACAATCTTTACTTTTTACATCTTCACAGTGCCGTAATATATGTAGTTTTCCATTAAGCCTTTCCTCTTTATCTGAGGTCGATGGTCTTCCTGGTTTTGAAGATGCTCCATCACGAAAATCACCTACAAGTTGTTCCACCAATTTACGGACAAACATAAAATGTGACACGGGCACCCTGTCTCTCTTCTAGCTGACTCCTTATATAAGATGTAGCTATTGATTGCACAAACCTCTAATCCCCCAAAAAAAATCTTTCTCCACCATTTGCAAAATTTTCTCATAAAACAGTATGAACTTGCTAATTGGTCAGCCTTATCGACTCCTCCCTTCATCGCTATTTTCAGTTTCACAATACACTTCTTTCGGTAACTTTCTTTTTGCCATTTTGGAGTATTATTTTGAGATATCTTAAGAAGCGATTTATATAATATTATTTGGAATTCTACAAAGTATCTTCGAACCTTATCGATTTCTTTACGCACAAGAGGCGACTGACTCGCCACGGCGTCTTGCATTGCGAGTGAGGGGTGACGCTTTTGTTTATACTGGGTTTCGTTATCTCCAATTCATAGGAGCACCGTATTGGTTCGTGAATAGGTTCTTTATACATTCAGGTTCGTTCACAGAAAGTGTAAACTGATACATGGATGAATATAGTATAAGATTAGTATGGTTCCTTGCTGTGGTGGCTGAGAGCAGACATACGACCGGAACGGTAAAAAAGCTTTGGTGGCTGAGAGTAGACATACGACCGCAAAGGGTTAATAATACTTTACGACTTTTAAGCACATCATTAGCGCCGGTCACTGTCGACTACCGCGGCAGCATCACAGATGCTAGACCTCCACAGTTGTACATTGACATAAAGAAAATAAATCTACGTAGTGTTCGTTGTCATTTAAAATGCTCAGTGTGATGCCCGTAGAGCTACTCAACTGTAATGTGACAACAATCTTACAGAAGAATGCATTGCATTTAATAATAAAATGTTACAAAACTATGAAGATTGTCATCAAAGTGAGTGTTGATAGCGTGCTAATCTGTTTCTATCCGTTGTGGCCGCCTGTTGCGCCCGGAGCGACCGCAGCGCTTCTTCTGGCGGCCGGTGGTGCATCGATACAATTTATAAAGCCGGTCGCTAGGTAGCGTGCCGCGTCGATAAGTTCGATACATCGAAACGTGACGTTGCTGGGCCGCTGGCAGTCGATGGGGAGGGAAGGGGGTAGGTGAACGGTTGGCAATAACGATACACAGGGCTGACAAGTTGACAAGCCGTGCGAGCTCCTTGGGGATGCTGTGCTCCTGGCACTTCGAGATGCAGCGTGTCTTTCGAATGGCGACGGGAGCGCTTCGCAGCGCGAGCCACGACGACGGAAAAGACAATGATGGCGGTGATCGAGGCTGCCCCGACGATCACGAGCAAAAAGAGCCGAGGCGACGGGAAAAGACGGAGAGGCGGTCTTTCCTGGTCCTTCGTTCGAACGGCAAAAAATGCCATGCCCCTTGGCGCGCCTCTTGGAATAATGGGGCGCCATGAACGAGTGCTGGTGCACGCAGCCTCTGTTATTATTTCGCGGGTAAATCCCGACCCGTGTCGACTCTTTGGCAAAAGGGAGGCTGGGAGGAGGGTCTGTGAAAAAAGAACACAACTGTAAAAAGAAGAAGAGAAACGAGTCTGTCGTTCGTTCATTCGAGAGCCGATAATCGCGCAACCGACAATGAAAATCGATGGCTGACACTGACTGCGCATGTCGTTACTTGCGGGGGAGAGGAATCGTTTGTTTTTTCTGCTATCCTGGTGCCACTGTGGTTCCCGGCATTCTTTTCATTGTTCTGTCGCTCTTGTTTTGTTTTTATCGATTCTCTGCCTCCGGACGAAAATATGCTATCTTACATTCCATACGTCCCGCGGACAAGGGAATTCAGTGACGTCTCTTGACGCGGGAAATAAGAACAATTTAAAAACTGCCGAGTCACAAGCTGCAGAAATTCCAGCAATATCGTAGCCGAAACTGGAAAGTTAAAATTGATCGAAGCAGCACGTTCATTATACCTTCTGCATACTGTAAATAAAATTCATATGTACTAATATTTCACGATAGAAATCAATTTAGGTGACCGACGTGGCAGTCCACGTGTTGATAAAGAGAAAGACCCTTTAATGTAACTCTTTTGGCATTTCATGTCGAGTATACATGCCGTGAACAAATGACAATTATTTGTTTAATAAGCAACAAATAATTCTTTTCAGGTGTGAGTTACGAAGACGCCTTAAGAGATGGCGTCCTCTTTTGCAAACTCATGAACAAACTGCAGCCGGGCCTTATCACCAAGATTAACACCTCTGGCGGTGATTACAAGATGATGGATAACCTTAATCAGTAAGTACCTGCGATTTCTAAGCTGACAAATATATTATTACGATTTCTACACTGCGGATTTTTATGCTCAATAAAAATTGCCTTCATTACTTGCAAGACTCCGGAGCTATACAGAATTGTTTTAGTTACTTCAAAATACTTGCCGTACTGTGCGTGGTTCCTCGATTAGCTATAGCTATGTCATCGGTTTCGAAACTGTTGAACCTCCTTCAATATCATGCTTCCCTATTGTACAGTCGACTTTCCGCAATCGACAGTGTTTTGCTTCGAAACGACTCTCGACTCGCGCCCTATCGACATCGAGACCATTGGTCACCGACTCTCGCTGGAATCGAGAGATCAAACGATCTGCGACTATTGACCTCGAATTTATCCGTTCGAGGCCAACGATTCCGCCATACTTGGACGCTCGAGAACCGCGATAATACCTGCTGGCGGTGTATACATACCTCTTCTGATTCTCTGGGAGCCTGCTGAATAAGTACCAATAAAGTCTGAGGTCGGGACCGTCGCAGTGAACTTCGAACGGATACGACGGACCTGTGTCTCTCGCAGTAGCTGAATCCTAGGTCCTAGGTCGTCCAACAGCGCTGTCGTTCAAATTCGTTTAGAGCCTGAACTATTAGAACTACTCAACGATATAAGTGTGTGTGTGTGTGTGTGTTGTGATTAACTTATATCCTCTACACTCTACAGAAAGTAGGAAGACACGCTATATTCATTCACAGCATCTCATTCTTGGAACAAAATTATGTTAACTGCTTCAGGTAGTCTAATTGAGTCCAGCACCTCTTTAAGAAAGAATTGTTTTAGACATAGACAGAAATAATTCAAATTTAGCGCTCTAGACATTATAAAGCTTGTTGCCCAGAAAATCGTTCATGTCATACCTTTTCTACTTTCAAGAATCACGTGTCTCGTTCCAGGTAGAGCTCTCAGAAAATACTCTGTGCATACTCTGCGCTATGTTAACAAACTACTGAATGGACCTGCAGTGTCGGATTTCGTCGAACAGTTTTTCATTTACTAATGATCCCTCGTCGTAATTAAGATGTCAATGCAGCTAGTTTTGAATCGGAAAGACATAAAAGGTGTTTCCGCGACACATGACTTGTTCGTTTAGCCGCGGTGTCGCCTGCGCATGCCACCAATTGGCGCGTTTTCAATGTTTAAGAGCGCTTTCTTGAATAGTGGGGCGAACGATGCGCAGCGCGGCCACTCCGCGTTACTCCCTTTTCATGCGGAAAACAGTAACATCATGGAGGTTGCACGTGTACATGTTGCATCCTCCTTGAATGGCTGCGTGTCTGGTACCCGGAGAGCCCGTTAACACTGGCCTGCCTCACGTTTGTCGCATCGGGCTATATGTGTCATCGACAAAATGTCGAAGAGCTTTTGCCAAGATGACGGGCAAATTCTCTTTCGAATAACTAATGAAAATTGCAGACTCATTCGTGGATAAAGAAAGATTTTCATCGATGAAAAATTATTCATAACTCATGAATGTATATGTCTACCGTTATTTGAGCCAAATTTATTAATTATTCGATTGAATGATAAATAACTGCGACACCTGACAATATCTGACTGACATCTATCGATCGTAGCCTGTAGTAATATAAGTAATATAACACACAATACTATTTCTATTATTTCAATTTTCAGGTTCCAAAAGGCTTGCGTTAAATATGGAGTACCCGATGTGGACCTTTTCCAAGCGGTTGACCTAATGGAAAGGAAAAATATAGCGCAAGTGACTAATACGATCTTCGCCATCGGCCGCACAGTAATTACATTTCTGCTAGTAATATAAGTAAATTTTTCTTTTAATAAAATGAAATTAATAAAATTTCTTTGTAGACCTACAAACACCCAGAATGGCGTGGACCCTGGCTAGGACCTAAACCAGCTGAAGAAAACAAACGACACTTCACCGAGGAGCAATTAAGGGCCGGTGAAGGACTCATTGGACTCCAGGCTGGTACCAATAAGGGCGCGACTCAAGCTGGACAAAGCTTTGGCGCCACAAGGAAGATACTTCTTGGAAAATAATGTTAATAGTACATCTTTTGGTGTGATTATATTTATTTGTATCACACTATCGGTTGACTGTAACAATTACGCACAGTTCATTTTATAAATTATGATATTATTAATATATAAGAGTAAAACATAATGCGTAATCAATTTTTATTAATTTACAATGTATACATTGTATAAGCTATATCCTCTCAAAACTAATCATTAATAAAAATTCCTCTTATTTACGAGAGTTCTTTCGTTAATATCAGAGAGGATATCTCAGAGTTCAGAGTATATCTTCTATATAATTACGCATATATGTATTTACGGGATAATTTACAAATTACCGAAAGTATAAAATTATCTTTACACAATAATCAATGCGAGCATACATTTTGCAAATTATGTGTACATTTAATTGCAAAATGCTTGTTCGACGATTACAAGATACATTTCGATTATTCCATGTTGCATTATGTACGTGATTACGTCCACAGATAGTATACATATACACAACCGCAAACTAGCTGTTATGTCAATGAGGTTAAGTTTCTTAAGCTCTTCACGGTAATGCCGTTAGTAACGATGTGAACACTGTCATGCAAATACAGAGTATGAATATTTTCGGTTATTTCTACGTTTTAACATTGCTCGGCCTTAAAATAGCGAGTGGAATCGGAGAAGGTTAGTACGGATGTGAGGATGTTAGGTTACCGACATCTGCATTATTAAATTTACTGTTTGTCATCGAAAATTGGTTAGGACAATTGTTTAAATTTAACTCGAGAAGGTCCTTTCTGGACTCGAGTTACGGGACGGATGTATTCTTCGAAATTATACACCCGCCGGAATTGGAGTACACGTACAAATTGAGACCTGCCAAGGATTTTGGAGTTCCTTTTGTAAGTGCATACCTAACTGTTAACACGTTGACGTAAAATTGTGAAATTATCCATGTTAGAATCACGTCGTATATTTATATGTGCTCAACAAATTTTCAGAATGCGAGCTTCTTGGAGGAGAAGATTCCTCTGGTTCCAGCAGAGCCTCCTCAAGGTTGCCAGCTAGCGAAGAATGCCAAAGAACTAAAAGGTAGAGTTGCCCTGGTCGAAAGAGGCAACTGTAGTTTTTTCGTTAAGAGTATGATGGTTGAGGAAGCCGGTGCGAAAGCTGTGATCATAGCAGACTATTATTTACTTACTATAGAAGACTCAACAACAAATCCACTATGGGCAGACTATTATTACTTAGAAAGGACACGCGATGTCACCATACCACCCTCAAAAACAGTAAACATTCCTGCTGGATTTTTGCTTGGAAAGAACGGCAAAATGATTCGGCAAACACTAAAACGTTTGAATCAACCATTTGCCTTAATCAATATCCCGGTAAACTTAACTTATACTTCTTTGGATAAGGTGCATCAGCCACCCTGGTTACTTTGGTGAACTTAGGTATACACAATAAGACAATGTTGAGTCGGGAATAATTCATTATAAAAACAGTTTATTATGGAATTTGTTTCTCAGCGAATAACTAATCGTTATTTCGAAATTGGCTGAGTCTCTCTTTGTAGCCATGCAAGCGCTTGAGCATTCTCTGGTCCTTGCAATAGAGGTCCCAACGTATTCAAACATTTTGCGTGGTAGTCGTTCAGGTATTTGATCTAAAATGAATTATAAATGATATTATCGAAACGAGGAGAACATGAAAGAGAAGTAAAACCGATACCTCTTCATCCGTTAATAAGGAAACATCGAGCAACTTGGTCTGTATAGGCACCAGTGTAACAGTCTCGAAAGTAAGGAAATTACGATTCTTGTGATTGTACGGTGTATTTGCCTTTACCACTAATTCGATATTTTCGTGTCTAATGCCAAACTTTTCGTCCTCGTAGTATCCTGGTTCTAATGACGTTGTGGATCATATTAATATTAACAATATACATTATGCAGGATGTTCGGCGACAGATAGGAATGATTCGGCTTTGTTTATAAATGATTAATAATCTTATTTTAACTGTAAAATCGTTTCCCAACTAATGCCAAACACCCTGTCTAACGAACGCGAATAATACTCCTATACTTCGTACCATTTGAAAGAAACATGCCAGGTTGTAGGCCAGGGTCGTCAGGACACGGTCGCCATGAGATGGCAATAGGCCCTTCGTGAACATTTAGATACGAACCTACTCCATGACCAGTACCATGAAGATAATTAAGACTGTAATTGTACATTTAATATATAAATAAAGAATATTTTCCATTTTATGAGGAAGGCAGATCTATGTACCCGACACTCCACAAATCCTCACGGGCAAGCGTATCGAGATAATTTCCTTGTAACTTCAGAGGAAAAACGGTCGTCGAGAGACGGCACTGTCCCTTAAACACCCTCGTGAAACATTCCCGTTCAAAATTGGTAGCATCGCCAAAGTGTAATGTTCTTGTGACGTCCGTGGTGCCGTCTTGGTATTGTGCACCAGAATCACAAAGATACAGTTCTTTGTCTGTAATTGGCACATCCGTTTTTGGTGTTGATTGATAATGGATTATTGCTCCGTGAGGGCCAACCGAGGAGATGGTTGGGAAACTGAGCCCAATGAAATACTCCTGCTCCCTTTTAAATAAAACATGTTATTAAAATTTACAGTCATGTGTGCTATTAGGTAGAATGTTCATCAAGTGTTTCACAAGTTTTTGTTGAATGGAACAGCAAAAATAGAGCATAATTCATTAAAACCTTGTTGACCCTATAACTACCCTCGATTTAAAACCTACTTCCTGAATTCCTCCAGCTGCGTGGCCCCAGATATTTCCGTGATTGTTGCCTTCTTGTTCTTAACTTGGTCCTCTAACCAAGCAAAGTATTTTACAAGCGCAACAGCGTCACGTATATGCGCGACCTTCATTCCTTGCACCTCGACATCGTTCTTTATAGCCTTCATAATGTTTATCGGCGTGATAGCGCTGTGTAGTTTTGTTTCCCCGCAAGCAGCATGTATAGCATAACTCGAGCCAATGCTAATCCATATTTTTTCGTTGCTCGCAACTGCGTTTTCCTTTAGAAATGTGTATACATCATCGTATGGATGATAAATCACGTTCACCCTTTCATCTATTAACTGTTGTTGAGCTTCCTCGCTAACTTTGCTTTTATCAATAAACAGATGTAGATCGTTTAACGTGAGAATCACGTAAGCGAAGAAAACGGGATTGTATGGTATATCAGACCCTCGAAAATTCAGAATATACGCCACTTCGTCCAAAGCTGTGATCACAAGTACTTTGGCCTTATTCAAATCCATTTCTTCTCTGCAGAGTCTGACTTTCTCTGCTACCGTACGCCCTGAAAATTGCAGAGGCTGCGGTAGAATGGTATTACCTTTGACGTCAGGCTGCTCGTTGCCCCATACTTTATCAATTAAATTCTCTTCGAGTGGCATCAGACAATGACCAGCAGCGGTTAAACTGGTACGCAAGACAGCCCATTCTGTGTAACTCATTAGATTAGAATCTGCACCAACAGTGGATTTAGGTGGTAAGTTAGAAACCAACCATGCAGCTCCTGTCGGAGTATCTAATAATCCTTGCCTCATAAGAGTCCACATTTCTGGAGGATCTAATTCTGCCAATGCTTGCGTATAGTACCTTCCGTCGGTCCACAACAGAGCTTTGTCCGGTGTGATAATCGAAACACCAAAAGAACCAGTGAAACCGCTGATAAATTGCACTCTTTTGTCTCTCTCCCTCAAGTATTCAGATTGATGAGCATCGCTTGTATTTATAATGAAAGCCTGGATACCTTTCCCTTTAATTCCACTAATTGGAACAGCTTCCATCAGCTCGCGTAACTTAGCTAGTTTCATTGCACCATTCCTTTGTGCCATATTGATGTCACTGTGACCATAAATTTTCTTCTATAATAATTTGTATTGAAAGGGAATTAAACTACAGGGCCTCCCGTATTTGCACTTCCATTATCCGAATATCCAAACAGCTGTTTTTTAGCGATATTTAAGAAACTTTTGCAATCTAGCAGCCAAGGAGATAAGGCCTTTGTCCGTTTATTAATATAAATATGGGAGGCTCTATTACGTCTAGTTTAATACTTATGAATTATATCAGCTTTTGTTTCTCCAATATTTACCTTTTTCTACGTCGTTCGCTATTCTCATATAATCGGATATAAAATAGGGGCTGATAGCGCGCAAAATGACTATAAATTTCCCACAGCGAACGTCAACCTCTTACTTCAACTGCCTTCAAGGTGCTCATGATTGTGTCATTTTTCACTTCGTTGAAAGAATATTATCTTATCGAATACTCCAGAAAAACATCGAAGAATTCAACTCTTTTCTTTATCAAAGATATATCTTATATATAAATCGAACACTGTATGTGCACTGATACTCCAACCTTTTTGTTGACACGTTTCAGGACAGTTCTGCTCAAGGTTAAGAGTGACTCTCTTTGTAAACATTTAGTAAAAAGAGCTTGTAAATATATCGTAACAAATTGAATTTATCAGCAACTCGTACTCATAGTTCACTGAAATTTATCTTTGGAGTAATAAAATATGTAATATTCTTTTTTGTTATGCGTTTAATCGTAATATGTATCAAATACAATAGATTAAATATGACGTAAAAAACAAATGCATTGTAAATTGCGAATGATGGCATTTCTTACGTACCTTTTGCAATCATTTTTGTTGCTCATTTATTTTGCGATACTGACTATATGTTTGGGTCTCTGGTTTACCACGAAAACATGTGAAGTAAAAGTATAAATACCATTTGTTTACGTTATATTGTTGAGCAAAGTTAGAAAGATAAGCTATAATTGAAACTAAAAATATAATAGTACAATGTAAATATATATGCAGTTATATGTTTCTAATTTAACATATAATTACTGTAAGTTGTTATTCATTGTTTTTAGCATGCTCAGTTTAACAAAACATTGTGCCTTAGCAATTGGAAAAAACAATGCATTCGGGTTTCTACCGCTTCAACAGAGTTTGTATACATGCACTTTGAAACCCACAATTGCGAAGAGGGCAGCTTTGTTAATAAAAAGACAACCTACCTGTTTGAAAAAGGTATACATACTAAGTTACAAGTAATATCCCATTATAAATTAAATCAAGACTTACTTTTGTAATATTGTTTATAGAACATACTTAACCAGAGGAATGCCATAGCTGTAAGTTTTGCCTCGAAACCAGCCCCAAAATCAGACAAAATTGTAGGAAAATGGTTGTTAACTTGTAGTGGCATGGTCTTCGTTGCCGTAGTCTTAGGTACAATTGTCTATTTATTCTACTACTATTGTATACGCACTGTTGTAAAAGTTGTTGTGGACGAAACTTATGGGAAATAGATCTTAAGACGGAAAACAAACTTTTATAAATTTCAGTATTACATCTTAAGCTTCTATACTATACCCTTAAACTACCTCAGGCATGAAAATGAATAAAACGTAATTGAAAACTGTTGAAAATCGTATAACAATTTATTTCTTCATCTTATGGTCATAGGAGGTGTAACAAGACTCACAGAATCTGGTTTATCTATGGTCACATGGAAATTGCTAGGTGAAAATATGCCTACTACAGAAAACCAATGGCACGCTGAATTTGAACGTTACAAACAGTTTCCTGAGTATAAAATGTAAGGTTTATTAACATATGCTAACTCAAGCATTGTAAAACTATACTGTGCATCAATATTTCTATTTTAGAACTAATCACGACATGACACTGGAAGAATTTAAACGCATTTGGTGGATGGAATACTTGCACAGAATGTGGGGACGTTTGATAGGCGGTATATTCATAGTTCCAGCTACTTATTTCTGGGCGAAAGGTATGCTGACACCAGCAATGAAAATCAGAGTAGCTGTTCTAGGATCGTTGATTGGTTTACAAGGACTTATGGGCTGGTATATGGTAAAATCTGGTTTGGAGGATCGTTTTAAAGAACAATCGGACATTCCTCGAGTTTCGCAGTATCGTTTGGCTGCTCATTTGGGAATGGCATTTGTAATATACACAGGATTCTTGTACAATGCTTTAAGCTGTCTAAGTCCTGCTGAAAAATTAGATCTGAACGCTTTGAACGTTAACATGATCGATATCAAACAAAAACTTAAAAGATTCAGAATGGTAGTGCACTCCACAAAGGGATTAGTCTTCCTTACTGCTTTGTCTGGAGCTTTTGTAGCGGGAATGGACGCAGGTCTTATTTATAATACATTCCCGAAAATGGCAGACAAATGGATACCGGACGACATACTCTTAATTTCGCCAAAGTGGAAAAACTTTACCGAGAACCCAACCGCTGTACAATTTGATCACAGAATTTTGGTATGCTTGATACATACAGTATGTTTGGTTTAAATGTACACACGAAATCGATATTAAAATCTATGTCTCTACAGGGCATCACCACGTTGTCTCTAATAACTTATATTGGAATTGCATCTAGAAGATATAAACTTCCTGGCAACGCAAAGAAGGCAGTTGTAGCTGTCCTATGCGCTGGTTATTTACAAGTATTACTAGGAATAACAACATTGTTGCACCATGTGCCAGTAACATTGGCCGCATCTCATCAGTCTGGTAGTCTTCTTGTACTAAGCACGATGATTTGGTTGTGCCATGAATTGAAGTACTTAAAGTATGTTGTTAAATGAGACTGTAAATAAACTGTTTGTTACGAAGATTTGTGATACATGATAGTCCACCACGAGACAGGAAACGAGATAGGTAATTTCATAACAATTTCACAACATTATGCTTTATTTGACAATGCATTAAGTTATAATAATCAATATTCATAGAAATAAATTTACACGTGTGTAAGTAATATACCTACAATCGGAATATCAAAGTTTAAGTAATTTTTATATCGTTTGGTAAGTAAATTTAATTCCATGTTTATAAAGAACAAATAAATACCTATCCTAACGTAGTAAACAAATTGTGTCATATCTGTAACATTTTCACTTGTTTTTTATTTTTCTTCGTTCTTTGTTATTACAAGATATTACATCTTACGGACCCGACTGAATTTTATCTCTAGACTGTAAATCAGAACGAACTGACTACTAATATCATTTCCTTTTTCTTTTTTTTTCATTGTGCTTGGGCAAGTATCAAATACTAAATAATGTTTGTACTGATACCTAATTTCAAAAACCAGCTTTGGTAAGTAATATTACGCAGTTCAATAGTAATATTCGGATAGTTTAAAAAATGTGTAAACCCTGCTTAATTGATAATTGCTATCTAATTACAGTAATATTTCGTTTCAGTGTTTAAAAAGTTTCTTTTTCTTTCTTCGTAATATATCCTCTAATTACTTCTGATTAGCAACACAGTGAATTCAACGTTATTTTATTGGCAGTTGTTCTACCTAATTTCCAATCAGTCATTCTTTGATTTTTTTCCTTTGTTTAAAACGTTTTATATGCATTGGTCCAACATAGCAACATTAATATAAAGCAGCAGCAATATTTATTAGGCGTTTTTGAATTGCACTTTCATTATTGTAATGCTTTTTTTTATTTACAGTCACTCTCATTTCCTTGCATGGCAATAGTGCCACATCACATTTTATTAATTTTTTTTTATTCAATATTACACGGATATGAGTATTAAAGGAAAATGTTTTTTTTACCGCTCGTACAAATAGGAATTACAAGCCTTAAAAAAGAAACACAACATTTACGATAAAACCTTTACACGACATGTGCGAAAATACACATACTGTAATTTAACTATATCCACAAAACGTTTCTGCACGGTGTTTGAACATCAATCGAAAAGAACTTAATGCAGTCTCTTTTATATATATATTGCAAGTAACCCAAATACTATATAATGAAACTAATATCAGTCTGATAGAATTTGTTTTCCCCATTAAGAATCTTATGTCTTAATTACATTCTGGTAACAAATGTCTCACAGTAAATGCGAAATTACCATTCCGAACATAAGAAAAGTATAAAGTAATACTTTAAAAAAGTGTCATTGCTTTACCAAAAGATCACATGTCTCATTGAATGGAGGTACAGTTTAATTGCATATTGCTAATGCAAATAGAAAAAAAGTCTATTTCTTCGTATATAAAGAACATTCGTGAACACTGTGATCTAGCAGAGAGAAGAATTGTGTATTTACGTGGGTTTCCTAAATTTCTAGACAAAAGAGATGTGCTTCTTTTATTTGCACCATTATTCGTATTGTATCCAAAGATGTTTATCATAATCGATTTTTTCGTGTGAACAGGTTTTTGTACACTTTCGCGTTAATATTTTTAACAATTTTTTTCCAGGCATTTGTATTATTATCTTGGACGTGATTACCCAATTTATAAATAAGTTATTTATAAGATTAAATATACTTGTTTTTCGACACTCAAATTGAAAATAGTGGAACTGATATATATATACATGTATATATATCATGATGATGTATATCTGTATACATATGTGTATATATGTCTGCATTTATCATACATACATCCACACGCAATACTATATATAATTATATATGATCAATGCATATAAGAAATAAACTATATCACCGTTTTGTTAGTACAGTCAATAAATTCACACGCATATGTCACTTTTGTATAGTTATACCTTTAGACAAATTTTTTTCTTTTGTTGTGCAACATATGGGGCAGAAGTAATGAATTAAGTGCTATTTAAAAATCGAAGTTGCAGTACCGTTCTTGTGTTAAACATTTCCTTATAAGCACAAATAACATAGAAACGTCGAAACGATTGCGCTGATATAAAATCGTGTAAAAATTATATGTTCTGCACCACATGCGTTTTTCAATATTAGTCTTATGTTTTCTTCTCTGTGCATTACTCTTTAACTTTGAAAACCTTATACAATATCCTATTAGTACTTACAGGAAGGAATCGTAGATTTTCAGGCCATCATTAGGCCAAATATTTGCTCCTATTAAATAATTGAAACTTACGACTTATAAATATTCAAAATCCATTTACAAAAATTGAAAGAAGTGTTGCGTGTTAAACAAAAAGTGTTAATCGATTTTTTATGCCCTATACTATGATGCAAAAATAACACAAGATATTAGCAATTGCTTCAATCTGACCTCAATAGAAATTGCGATTATTTCATTCCAATTAGAAAAAAGAAAGAAATTGGGTATGAAATTCTAGAAAAGATAAGATGAAATGCATTGCAACAAGTAGCATATATCTTGTTCCTTTTCTCTCTCTATTGTCCATTGATGTCTTCTTTATATTCAATATTTATGTAATTCTCTTATTGTTATTAGTATTATTATAATTTTTCTTTAAGTGTATGACTTATTTTTTACATTATATCATTATGCAACATGGTTCAATAAGCAGCACAGAATAACTTTCTACATATATACTTAGTTTTTCTCAAGTGTTACAGCACCAGTACCTTCGTTGGTAGTAACAAATAAGTATGACAATATCAGAATTTGAGTATGATCACCTTTCCTGCTGTGAATTCAGATGGCATTTCCAAAAGAATTAGTTCTTACTTCGTTTGCAAGATGCATTAAACAGGAAACCGATTAGAAATTTTAATCAGAATTTTCCAGCGGTTCACTGATTTTACGATCAACGCTTTCAAATGCTTTTTTTCTCGATCTGGTATAAATTAAAAAAAAAATTAAATAATCACAACCTACAATTTAAACGAAATAATATTTAATCCTTAGAACATTTACGTATATTACGAGAGTTAAGTGCATTTTATTGTAAAAAATCACTTCAAGAATTGCTGCTCTATTCTTAGTAATGATACATTATAAAATTAAAAAAAACGTGTTCCTACTTCTTGAACGTGTGTAAGATAGTGCTTATTAGAAAGGTTGGTTCAATGTGACTTGTATCTTACGTATACAGTAGTTCAGCTTGTTTTCACGGGACTGTCATCCAACTTTTCAGGATTCACGATTACTTGTATTACATAACCCGGTTGTATCTTCGCTTCTTCTATATGCATTTTATCCCCTAATAATTTGCCGCCGAAGAACCACCTTTGACGAGATGGTTCTAAACCTTCCTGGCTCTGTGAACACAATAATCAGTGAACAGGGAAATTTGTGCACTTTGTTTCCAAATTAACAAGTTGTACATAATGTTTTTAAAAGTTGACTCATACCTGCAATTTCTTTTTAGCAATAGCAACAGTATCTTTGCTATAAACAGACAATTTTACTTCACCAGATGTGGTCGACAACCTGAGCTTTAATGTTTGTTCAACTCCGCTATCAACAGGTTCTATAAAATGACATTACAAATAAATATCTGTTGTGTAACAATGATGTACAATTATCAGGTCCTTTTATTCTATTACCTGAACAATCGGCAGGAGAGTCTCTTCCACTATCCTCTTTCACGATATTTATAGGATAAGATAAGCAGTAAATAGGGACTTGATACCTGGTTCCTAATTCGTCGTAACATTCTGTTAAAAAGCCATTCGGCACAGAAATATTAGCTCCGTCTAATATAGCCTGTGCTAATTGATAGTCTTGAGCTTCTGCCGCAGTTGCCCCGGCTCGCAATGCATCCCATATTTCTTTACGACCATCAAATGCAGGTGCAGTGTCCCAAAATTCGTCCCTTTTGCTTCTAAGCTGGCCTTCCGTCAATGGTACATCTGACCTCCACCTGATCACTTCATGACATAAGGGATGATTCTTTCTTGAATTTCCTGTGTAAACAAAAGAATCTTTTACTGGTAACACGATCCTGTCATTTCAAATTCTTCATCTAAACGCCGATGACTTAATTCTGCGTCATTTCGAAATAAATAAACACTTTCAATTAGCAGATTCTTGCGGTACCAGGCATAGACTTTTCGAAATCATAAGCGGCGTTAATCACGCGCGAACGTGTTAATTATGAAATCGTGCGATGTAATACATTAGTGTCACTGCACCGAATTCAGCGATAAACAATCGTAAAGTGTAAATATTTGCCTTGGAAAAATAGATACGATAACCGTGGGCATTACCCACGAAACTTTGAACCCGACATCAGCAACGAAACAGCACAATATTGTGCACGGTGATAATTAAATAACTCGCGAGCGCGATGCAACAAAATAATATGCAAAATACCGAGTCATAACACGCAATAAAACGTTGGGTACGAAGGTAAGGGGAAAAAGCTCGAGTATCTTCAAGGTTAGCCCGATGTTGATCCGAGTTTCTGCGCGACGAATACCGACCATATATTTACCTGAATTGACTCTCGACGAGTTCCCTGTGGTGTCGTCAACGGAGGAGTTCCTTGCCCTCGTTAAACCTATGCAGCCTCCCATCCTAGGCGGCTGGAGTGACCAAACATTTCACTGAAATTTAACAACACCTCGCATGCCATTTTCGTCCATCTTATCCACCGCACTACAAATCGGTACCATTAGAGGCGCTCCAATCGTGTCACTGGGCGACCTAACCTAAAAACACTCTCGCTCGCACGCGCACAAATAGAAAACAAACTGTACCCGCCGAGAGTGTCTCGACAGACGAAAAAAATTCGTTGACACTACTTGACACGCCGTTGCACGTGATGTGACAGCTGCATCCAGCCGCTCTTATCTCGAATTCGATTTAGAAACTCGTCGAACCAGGGATCAGGGATCTTATTATAATCCGACCGAACTGAGACAGATTTTATTCTTGCGCTGAGGTTAAGTAACACAGTAAAGAGGCATGGTTTGTGATGGCTTCGCTCGCAAGCACTGTTTCTAGAGGCAGATTTCTTACTGCTTTCGAGAAATATGAGACACTAAGCACGACATGCCAAGAGATCGCCTCAGGTGTGTATTAATTACCATAATTGATCATTCGGATCGAATACGTAGATTGTCGTAGATGATTGACCTTGGTGGCTGAGGCAAGTAGAAACTGATCTCGCACACGTGCGCGCAAACACACACACAGAGGAAAAATAATTTGTTATGTATCAGATTTGTAAATTAATTTTTTGGAAATTCGAAGTGAGAAGGAATGATTCAGAATCGGACTGTAGATTTTTAAGTAACTGAATATGGCTTTAAATTGTACTGTGATTGTTTTTCATTTATTTAGAAATACAGGCTGGACACGCAAAGCTTTATGCAGTTGTGGAAGAGCTTGGACCATTCGTCACTGACAAAGATGCTGGTACACGAGAAAAAGGCATCGATGCTCTCTCTTCTATTTTGTCTCACTTACCCAAAGATTACTTGAGCGAAAGTGAACTAAGTTTTGTGACAGCGTTTTACTGTGACAGGCTTAAAGACCATCATAGCATAATACCATCGGCATTGAGAGGAATACTGGCAATTGTAAGTGTTTTAATATGTTCACTAATTGTATATAAACAAAAAGGAAAACTTTAAACTGTTTTTTCAGGTCCAAATGAAACACCTACCTCAAGATTCCCCCGAACGTTTATTCAGAGTTCTTTTCGAACATGTTCAATGCCAGTCTCAGTTGCTGTCTGATCGCCGTAATATATATTTAATATTCACAATACTATTACAAAACCGAATAGAAGACCTGAAAGCTATGGGACCAGACTTCGTCTATGGAGTCATTAGCTCTATTGATGGGGAAAGGGATCCAAGAAATCTTATGCTACTATTTAGCATACTTCCACAGTTCATACAAGAATTTTCATTAGGTCACTTGGCTGAGGAAATGTTCGAAGTCATTGCATGTTACTTTCCAGTTGATTTCAATCCTGTAATTAGATCAACCAATACTGACTTTATCTCAGCGATCGTTTCTGAACGCGAATTATAATTTGGCTTGTCGTTTTTCAGTCTGGATCAGAAGGGGTAGAAATAACACGCGAGGATCTGGCAGAGAAATTAGCTCCTTGTCTTTGTGCTGCACCAGAATTTGCAGAATTTTGTATACCACTTATACTCGATAAATTATTTTCGAATCTTAAAGTTGCTAAGCTAGATTCTTTGAATCTGTTATGCAAAGGCATGCAAACGTTTGGTGTAGAAGGAATTACACCACATCTGACTGAACTGTGGTCTGCCTTGAGAAAAGAGATTATGCCTGGTGGAGACTCGGACCTGAAAAATGCAAGCTTAAAAATAGTCATGTCTACAATCGCGGTAATATCAAGCGACATCAAGCTTTGCAAAGATTTTATTGACAATATAATTACAGATACAAAGTCTTCTTTGTACGATGTTCAACTTAGCATGTTTAGATCAGCTGTTAAAGTATTAGAATGTGTTGCACAAGTTAACAAAGAATCATGCGCACACGTATTAAAAGTAATAGTACCATTGTGTCTTGGCCAATACTCTGTCAAGACTACAGCGACCGATAAAGTAATTCTAATTGAAACACTGAACAGTTTTATTAAAATCAGCTCTAAACATGGATTCGATATCAAAAGTATGTACTCAGAATCATGTGTCGACGTATGCGATGTATAAACGATTTATTTATAGGTGTTCCAGAGTTATCATGGACGGATATACCGCAATTATATCTAAGTGAATTATCAACAGACCATGCAGAGCTGCAGTCGAGACTACTAGTTGGTCTAACAATACAGAAATTGTATTTAAACGAAACACATAGAGGTTCCCTTTATGAAAAGATTTGCAGCCTGATCGAAACGTCTTGCAATCAAATGAGAATGATTTGTCACGCATCCGTTTTAGCTTTTGCCTCGTTATATCCCCAAGAAATATCAGTTTTGATAAAGGAGAAGTTTAAGTTGGAAATTGGTAAATTGAGTCGCATCTTATAAATGTCTTCACGATCTTTTATTTTAGGATACCTAAGTAAAATATTTTATACGTTTCAGGTGAAGAAACCATACAAATACAGGTCCGTAAACTCGAAGTATTAGCGGCAGTAGCTAAAACGTACAAATTAGGTATTGAAGTACTTCCGCACATTGTGTCCCAGACAAACGCAGTCAATTCTGAAATAAGCTTTACAGCTTTAACGTGTCTTCACAGGCTAGTTGCTACGAAAAATATTGATTATGATATTCAACATTACCTTCATAACGAATGCAGCATTATTGAAAAATTATCCTCCATTGACATCAGTCCTGAGGATCAGCGATTAGATCTTATTTTAAATATCTCTCGACTGACTGTAAGAACGCTCACGCTAGATGAACAGCAAAGCATTGTCGACAAATATGCTGCAGCTTTAAGTACGAGCATTTCAGAAACCAAGGCAATGTTAATAATGAATATATTCATTCCGTTAAGGCCAAATGTTAATTTAGCGCTGATCTCAGATTTGTTCGAAAATTTGTATAATTTAGCTTTGAGGAGTGCCTATTCTAATGTAAGACTTACAACGTGTAAATTCATAGCTGTCATGTTAAACAAAATGAACGATGATAATGAAAACTCCCGGAACGTGTTAATATACTATAAAAAAGTCTTAGAATCAAACACTTGCGTCGATGTAAAGCAAGCGGCAGCATATTTACAATTATGGCTGACAAAAGCTATAATCACAAGAGGTTCCTGCGATGTTGATATATTTTTAAACGAGGTATATATCAGTTGCTAATATTCCTTCTGGGCCAATATTTGATTCTTCTTTAATATTGTCCGTTTAGCTTACAGATCTTTTCAAACATGATCAAGTAGGTCAACGATTGGCCCAGGAATATAAAGATTTAACGAGTAAGCAGGAGGATACCTTGGTGCAAGAAAATTTTTGTACCATCAAAATCTTTTATAAGCAAAGAGTATTTGAACATTTGATTAAAAAGAATGACGAGTTCGAGGACTCATCGAGACAGAGATACTTGACTGCATTGGTGTATTTACTAGAGGAAGCACCCGTGGAACTTCTATTTATGCATTTAACAAAGGTAATTATTACACGGTTACATAACAAGTTGTACTTGTAACTAATTGTATAATTAAGTTATTAACATGAATTATTTTTCAGCTGGTACCGCTTTTAATAGAGTCCTTATCTCTTGACAATGAACGATTAATTTTCTCGACGTTGATAACGTTGAAAGTTCTATTGGAGACCAGGCATGTTATTTTTTCCGACAAGGCACAATGTTTCATCCCAAAATTTTTGAAACTGATCACTTACAAAACAATGGTAATACATTATGAAATTTATACTAGATTTACGGAACACTGAAAATGACTACTTTACATTACTTTATTAAAATAATGAGAATATGTCTATCAAAATTTATAGCCACATCCTCGTTATTTAAAAAAATAAATTTATTGAATAATTCCTCATGGATGCATCTTTATAATCTCAATAATCGACCGCGTAATTAGACCGCGTCTCGTAAACCTAGTGCTAACTGCTATCTCTTTGTGCACTAGTTCATACTTTTAATACAAATGTACATTTCAGAGAGTTAGAATAGCGGTTCTAGAATGTCTGACGAACTATAGCAATTATCCTATTATTTTACTGAATATATACAAGCAAGATGTGTTAGAAAAATTGGCGATTTCCCTTGATGACCGGAAACGCTTAGTCCGAAAAGCTGCGGTGGAAGCTAGAACGCGATGGTTTTTGGTCGGTGCCCCCGGAGGAATTCAAGACCAGTGATCTGTTTACCCTAAGTGAAATAGCATTGCGAATAAAATGTTGTACGAATTACAAATATGTATATTTTTTTGAAAACATAAACGAAATGTTGATTGTCTGTGCTTCTTTGATTTTCAAATCGCGACGATACCAGAAGTTTCGATAGACTATGTTCTGTTCTGTGCTATATATGTACATAATGTACATAATTGAATAAAGAATTGATTTCTATAATAGGATTGAAACCTGAAAGCTACTCTTTAATGCTTTTAGTATGCCAGAAGCATGGGTGATGGTAAGAGTTAATTTTTTAGTAATTTCTATCTTCAGTTTCTTTCTTTCGTATTTGGGGGAAAAAACTGTGGAGAGAGTGTATTGCGGACTGTTTTCGAAATGTGCACGTTTTTGGGATTTCATTGCAGGTGTGGTAAAAAATGGTGCTCACAAATATGAAGATGGTACAAAGTATATCGGAGATTGGAATGGGAAAGGTTTGAAACATGGAGCTGGTTCTTTGCTCCTTACCGATGGAACGCGTTACGACGGCGGTTTCCAAAATGGATTGTGTTCTGGTTTAGGAGTGATCATTTTCCCGGATGGGGCAAAGTAAATCTCCATCGTTCGATTGCTTTTCATTTGTACAGTTGTCAACATTTAAATATTTTTTATGCGCCAGATACGAAGGTGAGTTTATGCAAGGCTGGTTTCATGGCCACGGGGTTTTTTGGAGATCGGATGGAATGAAATACGAAGGTGAATTCCGAGGAGGTCGCGTATGGGGCCTAGGTATAATGTTACGAATATTTCTCTGTAATAAGTGATATACGAATAACATTTCATGGTAAATTTTCTGGATGAAGGACTGGTCACATATTCGGACGGATCCCACGGATTTCCCAGGAACGAAGGTTTCTTTCAAGATTGTAAATTGGTACGACGCAAACATTGTCCAGACATAGTACAAAAAGCACAGAAGATATCTATGATGGCTCGTGCTCAATGCAATTAAGCATTGAATATAAACGAGAAGCAATAGTAGTGAATCTCAATAAAATCGTTTAACACAATGCTATTTATTTATTTATTCCATAAATATAATTTCTTTCGATGCGATAAAAGCCGTCTATACTCGAGGGTCATTTTCATGAATTGACGTAAATTAAAAATAGTTCTGATCGTATTTACATGTTCAATCGGTTGACGCATGTGGTTCAGTGATTGCAAAATGCGGCCCGGTGCGACAAGAATAGTTCGGCATCATTAAAGCGTTGTTGAGGGAAGTATCGTTTTATATATTTCTTATACGATAGTATCATGGGTTTCGCGTCGACTCGCGACGATGGTATATCGTGTGATCTTTCTGCGTATTCGTACAATTTTGGTAATGTGAGTCCATGACGTCAACGGTCTTACATTACCTATATACACGTGGGTAAAAAAAAATCAACGTTTTCATAGTTAAGACGACAAGACTACAGGAATTTAAAAGGCAAATGAAGGAGTACATATATCGCATCGGCCGATCTTCATAAAACATATTTCCGAGAGATAGTATTCAGCAGCCGTTATCGCTCGACATTGCGAACTTAGATAACCAAGTGACTGTGATACAAATTTTCCGAAAAGCTGACACGCAATTTTACGGAACCGTCGGCTGTTAGCTTGTTTTGTTTGGAACGGGACGATCGTTTCACGTGTAATTTCGATAATGGTTGATTCGTACGAGTCTAAATCAGTGTGCGTTTAAAATGACACTTCCAGGTAAGAGACCTTATATCTTATTTCTATTATGTGGCCAATGACTAATTATTTTAGTAATTACCAATTAGTTTAATTCAATTCAATTATTTCTGTTATGGTGTGCGCCGTATATAAGTGCATATATCGTAAAAGTTAATATATTATCGATCGCTTCGTTTCTCCATCGTTGGCGAGCTTGGGAAGAGTGGCGCTTGTATTTTGTCCTCTCTCGTGTCTTTGTATCAGCCAATAGTAAATGACTATTTAGACACGTACTTACTATTCTGTGCGTGTGTTAATATCAAGCACCCATCAGTATTTTCCCTCTTTTCGTTGACGAAAATTGGAAGACGAAGGGTCGTCGTGAATCACGTGATTTTACATTCCACACCGTTACAAACAAGCAAACGCACAGTTACGCGCGTGCATTCGCGTACTCCGTACGCTTCTCGTTCAAGCTCGCCGTGGAGGCGTTGCCCTGCTGCAAGTGAGTTCTATAACACCGATCAATGTTTTCTCTGAATTACTCTACTTACAATGACGTTAACGTGACGCGCATCGATTTTCTATCGTTGACGCACAGTTGTCATTTTATTCGGAAGATAAGTACGCGATTGTCTTTTCTACGGGTCGCACGTGAATGTATACATACAACGATGAGCATCGTGAACTGTAGATATTAATGACATGGGCGCGGTGTCACGTATTCGTACGATTTTTAATTGAAATTTCACGCTATTGTGCACCTTTCTCAAGTAATTATTTTTCGTATCAATCATGACAAACGGCCTATGTTTTTGGTATGATAGGGAACGCGACTTGCGCTACTTTACGGAGGAACGCGTGACACAATATTGTACGTGTAAACTAGACTATTAGCATATTAAAATACAATGCA
The DNA here is from genome assembly GCA_028455805.1 of Lasioglossum figueresi. Classification (NCBI taxonomy): domain Eukaryota; kingdom Metazoa; phylum Arthropoda; class Insecta; order Hymenoptera; family Halictidae; genus Lasioglossum; species Lasioglossum figueresi. Next base: position 11,518,838 of record CM052201.1, on the reverse strand, counting down.
AATAATATAATATATGCCAATATATTGTCGATGTTTTTGACGTTGCTACGAATGGTATGAACTTACTTTGCATTCGTATACTTGACCGATCTCAATTTGTTAATTAATATAAATAATGTTTTGTTTAATCGAAATTATTATGGATTCTATTTTATGAAGTGTTGTAAGTTTGTATGAGAATCCTCGATAGAGTATAATGCATTCGTGTTCTTCGAACATGGTATGCATAATTAAATAGCAACCTTTGGCATTTGCTTTAATTCCGAATACAATTACGCACACAGTGAAGAAACTTTTTTGAAATATGAATGTTATATAATGTCTAGTTCGAGATTAGTATATAATTTCTGTGTTTTCTTTAACGCTTAGTCGACAAGTTGGCCAGCACATGGGAACTGTTCGTAAATAATTTGAAGTTTGACAATGAGGCCTCAAAATTATAAGAATCCTGTAACTTCGACAGTTATGACATCCAACGGCTTTGCTGATACTGAGATGACAGCCAAAGAGTCCAACGACCACTCAACACCTTGTGAGTTATTCAACTGTATGTGTGTTTAGATTAGCCACTTTTATTTTATTCTACTATGTTCATATGTACATATATTTTAATTTTAATATTGACATATTTGTAACCAATAATTCCTAAGAATACATAAATGAGTATCGTCTGCACACTAGACAATGGCTAGGCAAAAATACATTATAACTCTAAGATGATTCTTCATGGTGACAATGCAATATTAGAGTTAGAACTTACAACACAATTGCCTAACCATCTGACGTGTGGATGGTACAAGAATCCCAAGAAGAAGGATGGTACATGGATGTCCCACTTGTTTACAATGTGTTTCTTGCTTGCGCGCCCTTGCCGTTTGCACAGTTTTTGTTTTCAATGTATTAAAGTATTTGTAACAGTTGCATCTTATTTGACAAAGCATTTGGAATGTCTTTTGATATTTCTTGATAACTTCAATGCAGTACACTTATATTTATAAAGATGTAATACTTTCCTGTTCTTTTTTTCAGCAATGCCGTGGTTTGGTATGGACATAGGAGGTACATTATGCAAATTAGTATACTTTGAGCCAAAAGATATTACGAGGGATGAAGCCGACGCAGAGGTGGAAGTTTTGAAGAGTATAAGGCGGTATCTAGTTAAGAATTCTGCATATGGAAAAACTGGCCACAGAGATACACATCTGCAGGTATATTCTTTAAACGAGCAAATGGTTTAACACGTTCGTGATTTATTTCGCTATATAAACAATGATATGCACAGAATTAATTAAATTTTCCTTGTATGATACACAAAATCGTGATTGTCACACATATGCGACATTGGTCGCAAATGTGTTAAGTACATCAATGTCTTGATACAATTTAAGAGTCCTAATACTGAGTGTTGTATTTATTACAGATGGACAATGTTAATATAAAGGGTAGACGTGGTACACTGCATTTCATTAGATTCCCAACGAGTGAAATGGGAAATTTTTTAGCATTAGCAAGGTCTAAAGGTATGGCTAGTCTAGTGACAACAGTTTGTGCTACTGGCGGGGGTGCATATAAATTTGAAAAAAATTTTAAACAAGTGAGAGTCTTTTCTTTTACTACATTGTAACATTCCAAATATAGAAATACACCAATAAATGTTTTCTTTACAGGAAGTAAATATGAATTTAACGAAATTTGACGAATTAGACAGTTTAATACGTGGCCTGCTTTACGTAGAGACAACGAATCCACGTGAATGTTACTACTGGTCTCATCCTACGGATAATGATAAATGTCAGAAAGTTCCTTATGACTTTTCTGAACCCTATCCGTTCGTGGTATGTTTCTAGAAATATTTTCTATATATTTTTAAACTTGTATCTTGTGTTTAATAAATATCTTTTTGCAGCTTGTAAATATTGGGTCGGGAGTAAGCATATTAGCAGTTTATGGACCAGATAATTATAAAAGAATTTCTGGTACAAGGTATGTTATTTCTTTGACAACGTTTATAGATAACTATGAGGCACTTTTATATTAATTTATTAATTTCGTATTTAGTCTAGGCGGCGGTACATTCTTGGGATTGTGTTGTTTATTAACTGGATGCAATACTTTCGAAGAGGCGATCGAACTAGCAACAAAAGGTGATAATAACAGAGTGGATAGGTTGGTTAAAGACATTTATGGCGGAAGTTATGAAAAGTTTGGTCTCGCCGGAGACCTCGTCGCGAGCAGGTACAGTTATCAATAGCACAGTATGCTGGACTTCATTTTTCAGTTGTCTAATTAATTTTTTATTGAAGACATTTACTTGCATGTTTTGATCATGTATACAGTTTTGGTCAGATGAATTCTAAAGAACGTCGCAATGCAGTCAGCAAGGAAGACCTTGCGCACGCAACGCTTGTCACCATTACGAACAATATCGGCTCCATTGCGCGTATGTGCGCTGTGAAAGAGAAAATCGAAAGGGTAAGAAACGAGTAGAAAATCACTACATATAATTTTACGGAGAACCGGTTCGATATCATGGTAATCGTTTCGCTTGGAAATTTCAGGTAGTATTTGTGGGTAACTTCCTCAGGGTAAATCATATATCGATGAAACTTTTGGCCTATGCAATGGATTATTGGTCTAAAGGAACAATGAAAGCTGTGTTCTTAGAGCACGAGGTAAACTACATTGAAATGTCATTACGGAGGTGTTCTGGTTCTCCAGGTCGTTTTTGCAAGAAGTTGAAAAACCAGAATACCCTCTTAATCGTAAAAAGATTCTGTATTACAAACAATGATGTTACATTTTTTCTCTTTACTTCCGTTTACAGGGCTACTTTGGTGCAGTAGGATGTCTGCTCCAATTCAATAGCGAATAAATCGGCGAAAAATTGCAGAATATATAGCATTCCATTTGATACTCCAGTTCAAGTGAATCTTTTTTAAAGAAGGCAGTTGTATATATTGTTGTGTATATATATGTATATATATATAGTACATATGTATATATGTATATATATATGTATGTATATATGTATATATATATATATTATTTAATTCCTCAGGAATTGTCGTATATGTTGTATATGCAATTAATAATCCTACATGAAATTTTAACAATGGCAGAGGCCTGAAATCAGGATTGTATTATCATTATATTTATTACAATTTTATCAAGTAAGCACAGTATGAAAAGTTATTGTTTCGAAACGTATTATACGATCATTGTAAAAAGACCTAATGTGGGCACAAACTTTGCACGAGTTTACATAAGAAATTATAATGGACCAAAAAGTCGAACGCATAAAACTCAGCTGAACATTCTTTGTACGAGTAACATGGGTCTACCTCATACTTTACTTTCCAAACATTTTTTATAAATACATTCTTCGTGATTCGTCATTTTTATAAATTTTTTTATCATTCACAATCATAGAGGACAAGCAATAATTTGAGAACTATCTACTTTAACTATCCGTTACTAGTATAGTTATTGTTATATTAATACCTCTTTTTTAAACGTAAGTTCGTAGAATAGTAAGATCAACGTTATGTTATAGCAATTGTTACAAATAATACAAAGTACGTATGTAATGGTCGGTGGCCAGATTTAGAAGTTATTATATTTATTATTACAGAATTTTTAACATATTATGCATCAGGTGCCTCAAGATGTAGACGCATAATATATTGTTAGGCATTTTTTATAGATTAATTTACAACACAGTAAATAATAGAACGGAGAAATATCACACGAATATTTGTACTATAGCACTATGAAAACAAAAACAAATGCTTTTGATATACGTATTTTATGATATGTTTGATGTTATAGCTAATATTTGTATGAATTTAAAAATATAACAAAACTAGATTTGTTATTGTGTTTCTTTTTACGAAACAAGAACAAATGTACTGTCATATATTAATAAATAATTCAACATTTGGCATGAAATGTTAAAACGACTTGACATCGTTATTGCAAAACTAAAAGTAGTTTTTTAATCGTACAAATCATTAGATCTGCATGCATCTCTTAACTCCTCGCATTTTGTATCGACATAAATTTCAATAAAACGATGCAGATAATGAGAAACAGAGTGTTATCATTTAGCGTGTTTTACATATCCTTTGAGTTTCAGTCGCCTAGCAACTATTCAGTCAAAACAGATGGTCATTCATGCTTGGAAGTCAAACAGTGACGTTTTCATCCCATTTGTAACTGTCGATGCCATTATAAATGTTTTGTGACAGCTAACATGTTTGCGCTTGTCTACAATTTATTTTATTAGGATATTATTTATACGTTCATCCTAAATCTATGATTTGTGTCGCGTATTCTGATTGCCTCTTCTTCTGATAGAAACTTTTTATCCAAAATGGTGAGTTTTTAACACTAGGTTTGCAGAGCACTAAAAGCGACTACTTTAGAATAGTCTAGTAGTTTAGAAAACTTGAAAATATGTCTCAAAATTTTTAGTTATTTTTTTAATAATATGAATCCAAATAATAAATGTGTTGAATAATTCGTAAATTAAAAATATTAGAACGCGTCCCGCAAATCTAGTGTTAATCTTTCTCTTATAGATTAATTTGACAAAGTAGTAATTATATTCATTCCTGAATAGCATGATTTCTTATTTTCCTGCAAACATCTTTTAGGGACCAAAGAAGGCAAAGACACCGGACAATGTTGATGGGGCAGATACATCAAAAATGAATAGAGAACAGCTGGAGGTGTACGCTCATAAAATACTTGAAGAATTGGAACGAGAGAGGGAAGAAAGAAATTATTTCCAGCTCGAAAGAGATAAGCTTAGGACATTTTGGGAAATCACAAGACATCAATTGGAAGAGGCTCAAGCAACCATCCGGTACGTCTCATTTAACTTGATATTTGACCTCATATTTAACTGATATTGTCTGTTAAGAAATAAAGAACGTGAGAAGGAAGAAGTAACTGAGAAGCACGAGACAGAATTGAAATTGTACAAGCAGAAAGTGAAACACTTGATGTATGAACATGAAACGAATCTATCGGAAACCAAAGCTGAACACATGGTTGCATTAAAATTAGCCCAAGACGATCACGTAGCCCAAGAGAATGAATTATATAAAGACAAAAAGGATCTGAAGAAGACAATAAGAGAACAAGATTCAGCACATTTGAACGAGATACGTGCATTAAAATTGGTATGAGAGAAAGAGAGAGAGAAGGATTGGAAGAATTTTCTGGTGTTATTCAATGGAGTTACCACTTAGCAACTGATCTTTATTATTTAGAAAAATGCAGAGGAAATAGATAAGATAACGAAACAATTTGAAACCGAAGCCGCGGAAATAGAGCAAAAGTATGAGCAAAAGTTAGCGAATCAGTATGAGTCCCTTACTTTGAAACATCGTATGGAAATAACCGAAGTAGAAGAGCGGAAGAACATACAGATCAATAATTTAATCAAAAATCACGAGACAGCATTTTCAGAAATGAAAACTTACTTCAACGACATTAACCTGAACAACTTGTCCTTAATTAAAAGCATGAAGGTATGATTAACATAAAATATAGAGTTATTAATATTACTTTATTATTAACGCTACAGGATCAAATGGAAGTAATGAGAAATAACGAAGAGCGGATGAAGAAACAAGTACGAGAATTGATTGCAGAGAACAAGAAATATTCTGCAAACTTGAAAACGCTCGAAGAGTCTGTAACGCAATTCGCACATCAACTCCAAAATTATGAGAAAGATAAACAAGCATTAAATGTTAGTGTTTTAATAACTTTCTATTTGTACGACTTAATTGTATATTATATTTTAATTTAATTTATTTCAGTCTACCAAGAAGAGGTTGGCAATTATTCAGAAAGATTCCGAAAATTTAAAATGGGAAAACGAAATACTGGAGTTACGATTCGAGAAGGTATAACATTTTTTTTTTAATAGAGATTGTTTTTATGTACTTTGATTTATGAGTATGTTTTATTTATCAGTGCCAGTCCGAAAGAGACGAGTTACACTCGAGATTTGTCTCATCTATACTTGAACTTCAGCAAAAGACAGGCCTGAAGAATGTACTTTTGGAAAAGAAACTTGAAAAATTATCTGACTTGTTAGAACAACGGGAAGCACAGATCAGCGAGGTGCTTGCTGCTGCTCAATTAAATCCGGAGGCTGTTATCTATGCTAATAAGAAATTAGAGGTCTGCATATTAATTGATTCTCATCACTTTTGCGGTAGCATGACGCACTTTCTCTTTTATAGAACATGCTGACTAGAAAGAACACTGCAATACAAGATCTTCAGATTGAATTAGCAAAAGTTTGTAAGGCGCACGATGATTTATTAAAAACGTACGAAGCAAAGTTACAAGAGTATGGCATCCCAAAAAGCGAGCTTGGTTTTCAGCCTTTAAAAATAAAATCAGTAAGTTCGAAATTAGGTCTCGGGCCTGCTGGACTTGTTACTATAAATCGCTAGTCTATGCTAATAAATTAGCTGTAATTTATTTTGCAATATTTCTTCCGAACTAATCATTGAAATGATCAGCATCAGTAGTTAGCGAAGCTTTCGACGCAGAAAAGAACATCTACAAAAAGAGAGTATAAATGGTTTTGACATTTACTATTTTTATTTTGTAGAACAAATACGTTTCAACACATCCGTCTTACTTTTGTTTTTATAAATTACGTAAAGTTATCACAGAGAATGTACAGAGCAGATCATATCAGTGCCTGAAAGTTGTACACATTTGAAATTATGCCTGTTTTAACACTTTTATAAATTCTAAATTGTGATACAATTGTTGTATCATTTTTTTCAACCATATCTTCTTCTTTTTTCCCTAATCAACAACTAACAGGCATTGAATACATTGAAGACGCTTTATGTAAGTATACATATATTTATCTATATATTTGTATAGATATATATTAACATATATATAGACACATATTTAGACACATCGACTAGACTAATTTATAAAATATTATAAATCGAATATATCAGGTCACGTGGTTAATAAATTTCAAACACTTATATACTGGGCTTATGTAAAATACCTCCTCCTTCGATCGATTGATTTTTTTATCCGTTTCAGAAATATTTAATTGTCAAGTGAAGAAATAATTTATCATTTTCATGTTTCTACACATTTGTAAACATTATATAATACCTTGTATAGATATAACTCCATTGTATATGTGTGTACATGTACAAATACGTGCACCAGTGAACGCATATGTTATTTTGTACACACATATGAACTTACATTTTATATATCCATATAGATATTTATGTATATATACGTATATTTCTTTATATATGTGTATGTACATTACGAATTTTGGCACAATAAGAAATAGAATCACAGTTGAAATCATTGTACATTATAAGAGTCATAGATCATCAATACTTTTTTTTTATCTATATCTGCAAGTTTGTCTTTGTATGTTAGACTTAACGCATAATGCAAGTACATTTAACTATGCTTTCTTCTCATCTCCGATTGTTACATCATATCACGAAACAACTCTACACTAGTTAAAAGTTTCTGATTCCAAAAACAATAATACAAATATATTCAAAAGTCACTGCACCTAATTTCTGACCACTGTAAAGCTTGCTTAGCTTCACTTTTTTTTTGCTGTGTAGATTTTTCGATTAGGCTCAGTTGATATTGGTTCATCATGTCAAAAGAATATCGAGTCTATTTAATTGTTCAGGGCCGCAAGAGTATTAATAATCTCAGTAGTAAAAAAAATAAGTATCTGTTTTAATTTTAGACATTAGTGGTCCATTGTTCCGTTGTATCCCTCTTCTATGTTAGATTTTTTTACAAATTCTTTAAAATATGTAAATTTCTTTACTACCATTAAGGGTGCACAGTTTTCTAATATTTATCTAATAGTGCCATAATCAAGTGAAAAACTATGCACATTATCTCTAAGCAATTTATATCAGCATCATAGATATATATATATATATATATATCATTTTGATAAAAACTTTTTGAAATATAACGTTACACTTTCATTTGGTTGCTTCATTAGGAATTATGAAAACAGAGTTTTAAATTCTTATAGCAAACATAACAACGATTCTATTCAACTCAAAATCCTTTAAATCTTAATGTTCAGTATAAGTAATTAATTGCATGCTGCCTGCACATGTGTTACTATTGAAAACGAATGCTGCTATTCACGAATTTGAAATGGCAAATGCAGAAATTACAAACAACTAACAGATTGTCTAGAAAATATCGTTTTTGAGCATTTAAAATTTTGATGTAGATTACAGAGAAACTGTCCTCTCTATTATTATAATGTTGAACAAAACAAACAGTTAATACTCCACATAAAAAGTATTCTTAACAAAGTATTTGTACACGCATTATTTCTAATATGAGATCCATGGAAAGTATTCTTTTGATTTTTGTTCAACTCATTATCTTCCAGTTTGGCAAAACTTCGGCAATCAGGGTAGAAAAGTATGTTGTTACATTGTACACGACAGTTTCGCCGGCAGCCAATATTGCGCCGAAAGAACCGTATGTACCATAATCTATAATACTGTGATTACATGCTGATAAAACTGCCAAGTCTTTGCCAGGACCTTTCGCGTCCACATCGGACACGAATTTGATTCTATGTCTTTTACTATGCAAATTATGCTTGCACCAAACTATATTATCGCTAGTCACTACGAAAACTACGTTACTATATTTGTCAGCAAAGTAATCCATTGCCGCAAAGTAATAACTAACAGGAGCGGGTCTAATTTTCAATTTCTGCCACAGATAATTTATATAATCTGTCCTTCTTACGTGTACACTCACAAACGTCGGTTCGAGCATCTTGTACTCCTCGGCTATCTCTTTCAGTACCCTTTTTGCATACATTCTCAAATTCAGCTTAAACGTAAATTCTCTTCGTACATCATCCAACCACACCAAAATGAGGGACCAGTAAGCTGCGTGTCTACAATCGCATTAAAAGCGTTAAAATGTGGAGCAATTGATTTCAATAGGTACTCGCTTGTTGCACGAAAACGGGACTAGAATTTCATGCAAGATTCAAGGTTTTAGCAATGAAAAATGATTTCCCACCTGTAACTCTACTACTATTGTATTGAAGCTGCAATCAATGTGTACATGTAACAATATAAGCTACATTCCCCACCTTGCACAAACAAAATGCAACAAATGAGGTTCATGTAAGAACAGGCATTTGATCAGGAGTGCAATGAGCGAGCACCTACTATATCACAAATAGACTACAGTGATTTACCTTGGTATTATAATGTTCTGCTCTGTGCTGTTCCATTGTGCAAGAGAATTAACGACTTGGCCAACATCTAGACTGCATCTTCCGATGTAACTGAGTGGAGGAATGCTAAGATTTTCAAAGTACTCCTCTAGAGTCTTCAGTATGCAGCGTGGCATAAATGGTTCTAGTCCAGTCCGTCTAGCTGTTGCCCATACAGAGGCATACTCCCAAATTTGATTGCCAAGTCTACCACCTTGGATCGCAGATACTATTCCATCTTTTGGACATGGATTTCTCCATTCCGGTGGTATTCTGATATTCTTTAATGTAGTACGACAAAGAGCTTGTTCGTATGTGGAGATCTTAATGCGATCTTGGCGAGCTGGTGGGTTGGATGTGTACATAGGAAACAGGAAGACATGGATGCCGAAAACCACTATCAGAGCAAGGACTATTGCAATGGCAAGTACATGCTGCTGAGCGTGACTCATCCTTACTTGCTCCTGCAGCAGGCTCTGTTACTATGCACCAAATTGATTTTTTTCTATATCTTCTGCACTACAGCTCTCTGCTTATAACTCTCTACTCTCCAACTTCCACTAGTCCGGCATTCCGTATCTACAGGGCTGCCATGTCCTTTGTTTTCCGACGTACATCTTTACAATGATAATACCATTTATATTGAATGGCACGTAAATTTCTAATTGTATATGGTAGTAGGATAGGGATTGTGTAAACAATGTGGTAACGAAAATACTTGAAAAAAGGTTTGCTTGAAATTTTCGTGTATTTCATTTCGAAAAATCGTAACAACGATAATACGCACGAATTAGTCAGACAATGGAAAAGGACATGGCCTATTATTACATACTTATATTTTCAAAGCTACTAATTTAGCATGGTTTTATTATACAAAGCACGGTAAGTGTGAATCGAGACTCGCGATCGTTTCTGTCGGGTCTGGTTGAATAATGCTATGAACATCATGTAGGAAATTATATTACAGAATGGTTAACAGGTGGTGAGCTTCAGGTGTTACATGAACTTGAGTATGTATATACAGAAATATATCATTGTCTATCCGCTACAAACAGCATGGGAAAACGAATGCAAAAGAACGCAAAAAACGTAAAAAATCGTTTACTTACTCTGGAGTCGAAAAGAAAATGTAATTTCGTTAGCGGGAATATATGATTATCGGAAGAGAGAAACAGTTTTCGTACGGTTCTTACGAACACGGTTCCGTGTTCGCGTTCCGAGCCCGAGAAAGTTGTTCACGATAATTTTGTCACTCACCTGTTCCAGTAAAATATTCGCATTGCACTTGAAACTCGCTATTAGCCACAGTCACGGGGCTCGCGTCGCTCTGTCTGTTATTTCTGCCACTCATGTTTTCCCGGTGAAATCGATGCGTGCCTCGTGCATCGACGCTTGTTGCGTTTCCATGAGATATGTATGTGCTTTACATCTTTCAATCGATTTCACTCTACCGGCATGGAGTTGTTATAGCGCGAACCTCATTTTATTTAATGCCAATATTATGTTAAGTTACCGTGACTACTACCGCGAAACCGAGCTACTTCGCGAAGCTGTTAAACAATAAATGTCACTCGGGTCGAACTTGCATCCTTGGAACAGGGATGTTGTCCGGACCGATGACGTCATGGAGAACCGTCAGCCCCGGACGGTTTGATATATAGATTTTTAATTTCCTTTGGCGACTATCGGACTGGTTTTATTGATGACATCCATTGTTCGCAGATACCAGAAATTCATTATTTACGGCTCAAAACGAACATGTATAAGAGCTTTTCCTTATTAAGGGCGTTATTTGTTTAATGCTAGATCAAACTTGTCATTATTGCTAAAATTATAGTATTATTACAGAAGACTAAGTAAATTCATTTACAATAAAAGTGACACTAGAGAATAGAAATATTTAATATATTTTAATATATTTTCTGCTATAGAAATAATCTCTGTAAATTATTAAATCAATATTACCATCAGTTGATAACTGTCGGTAATATTCTATTATCAGTATGAGCATTTTGCCGCTACCAAGAATGACGCTGAGTGCAAATTTAAAGAGCAATAGACCTAACCTCAACGTGACCTAACCTGATACGACAGCTGATTTGAACCTACATACATTGACAACAAAATGGGTAGTGGTTGTTTGAAATAGTTTGAATGAAAAATGTTGCTCGTGTGACTCGTGTACCAATTCGAAACAACAACCTTTCATGTGAGAATGTTGTTGCTCGTCTCTTCACAGCGGAGAAATGCTTTTTAATTTTTGCGATCCACGACTGAGGCCAGAAATCGAGTGCAGCACTGTCAGCACAGAAGGCTATGAAGTCTCCAACTTAATAAACGATTCCGATAAAGGTTTCTTAGCGTACGCAAGTATCAAACCTCCTGTTAACATTGACATCACTTTTCTTTGTAATGTATCTGTCAGTTACATTGTTATTTGGCCGTTCGTCGGCTCGCAAAAGTCATCTGGCTTTCAAATATATGCTAAAACGAGCAGTGATCACAGCATACCGTACTCTCCACTGGCTAGTGGATATTTAAACCACTCGAACGCTGGACTGGTACTCTATCCTTTTAATATTAATCATGAAACACTCCCAGTCCCTGCAAATTTTCTGAAACGGTACATAAAACCGTCTCTGGGACATTTAGCAACTTACGTAAATAATTTAAGGATATGCATATGCAAGACAGACAACTCTGTACCTGCATTAGGGAAGATCGAGGTGTGGGGTAGTGTTGCGTCACAATGCGGGAAGGATACTATAGCCAGTATCTCTACTTTATGGTATAAAACTGAGTTGCATGAGTCTGCAGAAAAGGAACAGTGTAAAGAGCAGTTCAGTGCGCTACAGTCTATAGAGCAATCTAAAATTACTATTCCAAGTAGCAGGTAAATATCATTAAAGTACTAAAAGAAACAGATATATTGTGTATAGTTCTCTAAAATAAAATTATTTGTTTTGTAAATATATTGTAGTTTGAAGGAATTATTAGAATCACCCTTAGAAGTGCCAGAAGCTTTCTTAGACGCTATCACATGGGAAATCATGACACAGCCTATCTTGTTGCCCAGTGGAAAAATGATTGATCAAACTACCTTGCAAAAGCATGAGGAAACTGAGGCATTATGGGGTAGAAGACTAACTGATCCTTTCACGGGCATACCCTTTAGCGAAGATCGTAAGCCTGTAATAGCAACTGCACTGAAGATGAGAATAGATAAGTTTTTGCTTGAGAATAGCAATGCAGAGGAGATTAAGAAATTGCCAAGGGTATTAGGTCGTGCAGTATCCTCAAATGCACCAGAAACTAAAACGGCCGAAATTCCAAAATATTTATTAGGAGAGAACGTATTCAAGAAATGTTCAAACGATCCTAAACCGAAGTTGCATTGTACTTCCACAGACACACAAGCAAATAAGAAGTACTGCCATAAACTGCCAGTCGTTGTAATGTCTCACAAAAGAACTGCTATCACTTTACCTAAGCCACAGAAGAAAAGAAAGACTATCGAATCTCCTGAGGTAAAGAGTAGTGCCACTAACAGTGCAAGCTATGATGTTGATTCAATGGCACTAGACTTTGGCAATAGATCAGAGAAAAATGATGCAATTTCCAAGTTCAGTTGTACCTGCTGCACTAACAGAATTTTTTATGATCTTCCATGCAAACATATTCTGTGCAGAACATTATTGTTATCCATCCAAGACAATCGATGTACACTATGCGGCGCAGCTTATAAGAACAATGAAATAAAACGCATTTTCGAATAAACAATTCGCGCACTCGCAAGAAACAAGAACAGTAGTTTCTCGCATCGATCACATCCTTATATTTTCCATAAATCTGTTACACCGATTATTGTAAATAAAATGTAATAATTTTTAATAAATGTATAAAATTTTTTTACACTTCATTGCACTCTACTCGTCTACTTTCAGTCGTGGTGTAAATAACACATAACAATCGGATAATGTTACATTGTATTTTCAAGTCACAAAAATTTCCCTGTTACCAACAAATTGCATATTGCAAATATTTTATAATCACATATATGAAAAATATGCACAAAATTGCTTGAAACCGAATTACAGAATCATATTCGTCGCGTTTCGATTTATATAAAGACAATGTGATTACTCGAGGATATGTACATTATATTATTATCGTAGCTTAGTCAATAAAAGGCATGGGGAATTTTTTTACTTTACAATCATTTTTCTATAAATATTGCAAAAACATTTCCTTTACACGAACGAGCCCTGAATTGCGTATATTATCATTAATCCCATGAATTGCAACATATCAGAATATTCTTCGAAAATAAAATCACAAATCTCATGGCAGATATGTATGTACAAATATGAATCTCGTGTATTCTTGATACGTGTTTTTCACATATTGCAGTTAACAAGGAATTTTTTAATCCTGAAGCGTAATACTGACTTATCACTTTCCATTTTTCAAAAATATTATTTATCCACTCTGTCCGTGGTCTGATAAAAATAATATAGTACGCTCTATCTATTCTTCATAATACTCTGAATCCGCTACCTTGACTTTGCCGTTTGGCGATGTTGAACAATGATAATAAATAATTGCGCGAATCAGGGGAAACGTAGAAGGTCAAAGTACGGTCAGAATGAGGGGTAACATTCTCAAAAATGTCGGACTGACCATCACTGTTTGTTGAAACACTGGCTAAACCAGTGCTGCTGGTTCTCACGTATTCTGCTACGCGTGCTCTCATTTCTTGATCCATCTGTAAAATATTTTATTAATAATAATAACATTTGACAATAGTATGGTAAGCTTACCACTTTGTACGTCATACCTCGTATGGAGTAGGTGACACAGGCCTATTGTTCTGTGTTGTTTCGGGAACACAGTACAGGCTTATAGTAGAATCAAGATGATGATTGGCACTCGTTAACTCTTTCAACAAAAGTATCCTTTCCACAGTGTCTTCGACCGTGTTAACCAGTAACAGTGCATGCCTTGTTAGAACCAAGGTAACAGCACGATTGCTGCCTTGTTGGATCACATAGTCCGCATTGGTAACGTGTAGAATATTGCCATGATTGTGCTCCAGCAGAGGTAGCAACCACCAAGCATACCTAATGGATGTATTATTATTTCCCGTTGTATATTGAACCACTGGTCGTTGTCGAGGCTGTGAAGGAAAATCTAGTATTATCCTATCTTGCCAATAATGCTTAGAAACAGTATAAATTATCGACTATTTACAGAGGGCAAAGAATTCCAGCCTGCACCCTGAAGTAGCCCCTGCCCTGTTAGAGCAACTAATTCTGCAGCCCCACTCAGAGGTTTTGTGACTACTCCAACTAGTCCCAGACCAACACCAGTCACGAGACTTTTAGTTGTTATTTCACCCGAAAGAACTTGTTGCAGAGGATGATGAGCAAGACCAGCAACTGCGCCTAAATAATTGAAATTGAAACGAAAGTTGTTGGTTTTCGCAAAAATGAGTAAGTAAAGCACAAAATAGTGAAAACATTCGAAGCTTCTAAGAATTCAATTATATTATCCACAAGTTATTGAAATTACTAAGAGATGCACAAAATTTTTATTTTGCATACAGCTCTGCAGCCTATTTGATGACATACCTAGAACACTCATGCCTAATCCAGTTAAGCCTTGATAGAGCCCTTGAGCCATGCCTTGAGGCCTCATCCTTCTAGATTCTTCTTGCCTTTGCAAATGCTCTTCATCCAGGGTTAGACGATCTAGATTTCGTGCTACACTGGATGCCAGTTTCGTCACAGAATTCAGGGTACCTGTCCAAATTTTCAAATGCAAGACAGTAAAGACATTTAAAGGATGTAGAAACACCTTTGCATTATTTTCAACTCCTTAAGATTATTAACAAAACGCCATAGTATGAATTAAAGCAATTACCCGCAGTAACGTGTCTCATCAAGCTAGCTGAACCATGCGTTATTCCCACAATGAAACCCCATGGCCCTTGTAGCAAGCCTTGGAACGGAAGAGATATAAAGTCTCTGAGCCCCGAACCGAGAGCTTGCGCTAAGCTTCCAGGTGAACCAAGTATTTCCAAAGATCCAACCATCCATCCTGAAATTTTTACGATTTTAAACGAATTAGTATCGTATTGATAATGCAAATAAAAAGCAAGCAATGTATGCACCTGCTCCAAATATAGCTCCAGACAAGTAATGCATCGTAAGTGCATTGCCGAGTCTGTAGGGTGTAGTTAAAACATTTTTCTTCTCAAAAGTACCAAAGTACAAGGGTGAATGATCCAGAGCTACGTATAATCGCACAGAAGTGTGTACACTCAGCAGGATCGACAGAGGTTCGATTTTAAAATTCTGCAGCCTCAAAGGATCGCTCAGTATTTTTGCATCGACGATTATGTAATCGGACATGCATACTCCAGTGGTTGCAACCAGTGGCCTCATCTTCTTTGCATCATCCGGTACGAAAAATCTAGGGGGGACCATTGAAGATGCATAATTCAATAACTGTGTTATGTATGTGTCTTCGATGTAGGCACTAATGGGTGCGATCTTCAAATAAAGCTCCTTTAACGCTGAAATGAATGAATATAAATTAGTACAATTTCGAAAACCTCGTAAATGCATAAAATCCGCTAAATATTACCTACCTTTAATATGTCCCTGAATCTCCATGACATAATCAATAGTTATCAGAGAATTCTCCCTGATTTGTTCTATTTTATTCAGCAAGCAATTCTGCGTGTAATACCCCACCCCTTTCGTAACAAGAGGACTCTGACTAATTAATACCACAGGGAAATCGAAACCTCCTTGATCGAACATCTGATTATCTAATTGCAAGTCGCCAATGAAAGCACTCAGATTGACCATTCTGGATCTCGCAGCAACAGTAACTATAATATCAGTCATGGACAAACTGGCAACTTCGATCCTCTGTGCATTTTCATTCATGTCGTGCATGATGATGATAGTAATTCCGCGAAGACATACAGTAGCAGATCCTTCTCTGGACGCACTCTCTTCTGTGATCTTTGCATCATCACTGCTTTTACTATTATCCAAACTTGTACTCGACTGTTGCAAATTTATTTGCGGCGCAGCTTCTGTGTTCAAAGTTTCGTCCTGAGCAGAGAAGAACGTTGTCACCGATGTAGAGCTATCGGAGCTCTGCACGTTTATCAATTTATCATCCTCTGTCATATCAGTATATTTGGTATGCAGAATTTCAACTTCTTTGATATCAGCTTCTTTACGCAGAAGACGACTTCTAATGTCCCTTGCAGACACCTCCTCCTGCGAGATTGGTACAATACTAATGTACGTAGTGTAACAACGATTTTGCATGATCAGCTTCACGTCCCCATAAAATGGTAATCTCACATACTGATCTACCAGTACACTTGATATCGAGGATAGATTTATACCTCTCGACCACCGTAGTTCCTTGTTCTCTACTGTTTGATCGCCATGATTCGTCACTGCAGAGAACAATAGTACATTGGACGTAGTTGAGACTGGTGCATCAGGCAATCTGTTACTGACTGATGGAATAGAATAGTAACACGAAGCGCCACTGTCTACCTCGCAGGTCCACGTAAAGTGAACAGTGTCTGAGAGTGTTGCTTCTCCAGTTTCATTCGATTGACCCAGTAGAATTTTAAAAGCACATGTGTTTTCGATCAACAGCTGAGGATGGTAATCAACGTGAATCATTATGTACGTCGTCCCCTTGTCTTCCTGAGTCGTGATAACTACTGGCATAGTCGTAGAGCCATTCGGAATGGCAACGCATTTGCGACTCATGCCTTGGTCGACTCTCACAGGACAAGACCACTTGTGCCCCAAGCTCAATGAAATATAAAGCACGAGGGGTTCCATGATGTCCTCCATGTACAACGTGTACCATTGTGTAATAGGTATACCCTGTTTCTGATCCTCGGTAGGTGAGATATTGAGACTGTACAAAGTGAGATCGTCAGGCAAATCCAGACCAGTCTCCTCTTCGTGCACTGCCAACGTGGCAATGCACAACTCTTGAGAAGTTAAGTTACTGATGACATGACTACTTGTTACGCGAATCAGGCGCATGTCCTCGTGCATGCTCGAGTTAATGCTCATAATAGACACGCTAGAGCAACAATCCACGCACGTTTTGATGTTCCCATCGACCGGAATCAATCCCCCTATTCTTGGCATATAAAAGCTCTGACTCCAATCAGGCCGAGCCAGTTGAAGAGCTTGGGATGTATAAAACGTATCACCGACTCCAACGCATAAATGAAACGTGCCCTCCAGCTTAGGAGGAGTCACAATACCATAATGAGGTATCTGACACAGCTCTGTATCCTCTGATACAAGAGACAGGTAACAGCCCATGGAATTTAGCATGAAACACCACGGTTGCAGCTCCAGCAACAAAGTACTGGAAACCAGACCTGCATCCTGGTATTTGACCTGGACGTGTGTTTGAGGTTGTTCAGCGGACAGCCATTCTTCTGTCATGTCTCCTTGGAAAGGCCATTCTTCTTCTTCCCTTCTGTTGTCTAGATCTTTTATAATACCATCTATATCTTCAATATCCGGTCTTCGGAAGAATTTCCGTTGGTCGACGGAGCTATAAGACAGTGGGACATAGGGATTGGAGGTGGATACACCAGATTCTAGTTGGAATGTTAGTTGATGGAAATGCTCGAAGGTCCCAGGGCAGTACAATTGTTGCCGCTCGCCACGACCGTTCACCATGGTGCTCAGCGAGATCTTCAACGAAGGCGTGTCCATCTGCACTCTGGCCGGGACTGGTAAATGCGATCTGATCATGTACAGTGGACTGAGCACGGCTAGAATCTTGGTTTTGTCTTGGATCACCTGAGTGACCACTCGTACCCAGATACTTAGGAACTGTCCGCGTTCCTGTAAGGGTACTTTGACTAGCCAGGGCTGGCCCCATTTAGCATTTGGCTGGAGAGGGATGTCCCCTGTCCAAGACAAGTTGGGCATGGTGGTGAAGCGTAATCGTATAGCCATTTTCTTATTTCCGTCGAGAATGACCGACGGTGGACTGCTTTTCCCATGAACAGGGTGTACGTCCTTTAATACGGTCACTTTTGAGCCAATGTCGGCTTCGTACTTGACCAATTTCATCTCGAAGTTATCGACCAATTGATTAGAGATTACTAATTGGCCAGAGAAGGTGACTAATTTCTGAGTAGCAGAGAGAGACGTAACGCTGACGAAAGTAGCTGCTTTGGTTAAGGAATTATGGAACTCAATAGCTTGGACACCGTCGGTGGCTACGGAGAACGGTTTGCTCCACAGCCAGATATTTTCCTCTATCGCTATCCTTATCGTCTTGTTGCCAAAGTTCTTCCATGAGTAGAAAGTGCACTGTCTGCTTTCAAGTAGTGTGTTGTCCCCGGTTCCGCTTTGACCGAAGAGGATAGGAACATTAGTGTCGTTCGCTACCACGTAACGAGTGAACAGGATCATATTCCTGTTCTCTTCTTCCAGGAATGCGAACCACAAATGCGCCGAGACTGCGAGCGTGTGTGCTATCGTCGGTCCCAGCTTCAGCGAGAATGGACTGCATGTTAACGATATATCTGTTTTGTCTGACAATGATAGTTGGAATCTGGCTTCCAACGGATCCAACATCTCTTGCATAGTCAAATGAGCATAATCTAAAATGTGCACGCTGAATGTACCGCTGACATCGATCAACGTTGAGCCATCTATCCACCTATTGAGTACTAAAATGGCTTCCTTGTGCTCCAACGTCATGAAACATTGGGTTTCGGGTATGGTGCCTTTCAAGGTGTAATTTTTCAATGGTGGCTGCAAATTACTGTACATATTTGAGTTCACATGATTGTACATTGATACGTGTACAGCGCCGATGTTCAAAGCGGCTTGTATGTTAGGTATGATGGAGGAATTGAAGTAGGAATCGATGCGTAAACAGGCAGCAAGAACGCGCGCAGAGATTATTGTTTTGGATAGTAGTTTGTTGTTGCTTGGCAGTAACACTACTCGCCATATGCATGCCACTGCACGGGCTGGAGCCTTCTCTGGCAGTTCTAAACGGTACGAGTCTGTCTCTGATAGGTAGAAGTCAACGTAGCGTTGGTAGGACATGTGACAGTCACTCCAGTATTCGAGAACGCAGGACACTTTGTCAATGTAACCGCTGTCGGAATCCAGAGTCTAAAAGGACAGATTATTTTTAATATAAAATAATAAGGTTCACAAAATTGGTGTTGGACAGTGTTATTATAATTTATTAACTATAATATATTTATTGTACTAACTTCAAATGGGACTGGCGACACATGGATTCTAGTCAGCGTTCTCGGCTGTGGGTATCTCCAAGCCATTGATTGTTGGGGATAGGCGAAAAATACAACCTGCAATTAACAATACGTTAGACGCCCTGTTCATGCCAACATAGTTGATGCAGAAAATGTTTATTTTAAAATCCGCAATCTAATTATTAAACTGCGGATCTTTATGCAAAATAAAAATGTTCTACCTTGATTGTGTAGGGAGCAAGAATAAAATAAAAATTGATTTCATCCCTTAATGACTTTGTTACATTAAAAACGACATTACAATATTCTTAAATTTTTCTAATCCTTTACTGTTATATTTTACCCAACCAATTTCTTTATAAATGCATAAAGATCCGCAGTCTACTAATTATCATAATATTTGAGTCGACAAACTCACTTGGTACGAGAATGGTAGTTCGTCAGCATTGCCATTGACAAACTGGAATGCGCCTGCTTTGAGATCATCTTTATAATGCTGTTCAGTAGACAGTACAATTTGTTTATTGCTACTCGTGCCCTCTGAAGAAGTCTTTGTGAGTTCGTTCAACAA
The DNA here is from genome assembly GCA_028455805.1 of Lasioglossum figueresi. Taxonomy (NCBI): domain Eukaryota; kingdom Metazoa; phylum Arthropoda; class Insecta; order Hymenoptera; family Halictidae; genus Lasioglossum; species Lasioglossum figueresi. The sequence goes on along the minus strand of CM052201.1, from coordinate 11,498,657 downwards.
CAACAGACAATCTTCTATAACATTTTTTATGATTTTTATCTGTTCCGGCCCGAAATCTAAGTAAAGACTGTCACTGTCCGCTTGTATTTGTATTTGGGGAATGGAGTCAGCATGCTGCCATGATTCCCAGAGCAAACAGACAGTGATGTTGCAACACCATGGATTCAATAGTACTTTGATATTCTTGTTAAGAATTGCTGACACAATGAATGAATCTATGGACGTATTAGAGTATATTCTATCAGGCCGAAGGAGAGATGTGATGCTCCCAGACAATGAAGCTAAACTGATTATTATCTCAGCGCCGGAATCTGTTTTTAAGGACAGTACAACCTGTTTTGTGCTCACGCTCAGATCAGGCCAATTTAATTTCCTTGGTTTCACTGGTGATATTATTTTTATATCGTCGAACTGATCTGTCCATGCTGTTTCATACTGATTTATAAAATACGGTAGTATCTTATTTTGCATAATATGTATCTGATTCAGCCTCGACAAAGAAAAATAAACTTTTGTTGGTCTACCCATGTCTACAGAAAACTGTGGATTTTTTCCTATTGTTTTTTCATACTTCATTGTCGCAAAAGATGGTGGAATGCCTGTATCAGGATGTAAATCGCCATTTTTCGTTTCGATCATGAACATCGTGAAATCTTTCTCCGTCGGTATTGAATTTAATTCATACTCCTTTTCTCCTAACGCCATAGTCATGTCGAAATAGGATATCTGTATTTTCTCCGATGGGTGTTGCCTTGAGAAATAAATATTCGGCTGATTGACCATAACATAGAACAATGGCTGCTTCTGACTTTCACCGTCGTCTTCTTCGATTTCATTTATGTCGACCTGATACTCTGAACTGGCTTTTTGAATATCATAAAGCACCAGTGTTATTTTACCACAATTTACCAAAAATTCGAATGGTAATAGTACAGGAGTCCCTGGGAGCGATGGTTTACCAACAATTGTTGAATTCACGCTTGATGTTTCGAAGTCTATTCCACTGTCTTTAGTAAAATCAACATCTACATCGTCGGAGGACTGTTTTGTCCAAGCAATTTGTTTAATAACTCCAACAGTTGAAATTTTCTGAGACATGTTATTAGTCATAGTCACTGTTTTACGCAATTTAAAGTTTCCCATTAACAAATTATTTAATTCATTATTTAGTATGGATATCAGCTGAATTTGGTCTAAATTTATGGTCACTTCGATGTCCGTGATGCAGTTAACTTCAACTGCACTGCCACAGACTAGTACATCCGGTTTAAAGAATACTGGCGGTGCAATGATCAAGCACAAATCAAACTTTGATACTAAGGGTAGTGTTGAAAATTGTTGTTCTAAACTGCTTCCATGTCCCAGTTTGTTCCACTCTAACGCAGGATTTTCGTTCATCGTGTAAAGATAGGACTGAGACATTTTCTTATTTATACTCATTTGATAATTTTTCCAGGTGGTTGTATGGGCACAGATGCCTTTTACATTAATCTGGTATTGCCGATCCTCTACAATTGAACCAGGTATACTTAAAATATTCGCCTGAGCCGCAAGCTGATATATATCCATTCGCAAAGGCGTCCTGCAAATCGGATTCTCTGCGTGTGGAGTGATGCGAATTCCATCCAACTGTAAAAATGAAAAGAATATTTGATCTTTAACACTAGGTTTACGGGACGCGTTCTAATATCTTTAATTTACGATTATCGAGACGGCAAATATATTATTAAAAAAAGTATATATTATTTTTAAAAATATTCAAATCGTGAAACATTACTACCTGGAGCATTAACAGATCATGCTGCGGCTTCAGTTTGATTATGTTCGAGGCTGGTAACATCAGCCTAAGCCCCTTGAAGTCCAAGTATATCAATGGCAAAAATTCGTTGTCAAGATTAATAATACTAAAGCCTGTTGTTGCAGTTTGCTCGAAGGTTTCCCCACAATCTTTCTCAATGGTTTGATATACGCAGGTAAACGGTTTTAACAGCTGCATATACTTGCTAACTGTAGTAAGTGGCAAAATGATGTCCACCATTTGTATTTTTACAACTACTTCGGAGATATAAACATTCGAGGATAGCGGATCCTCCGTTATGTCTTTCTAAAATTGTAATTAGTCACTTGAAGAGTGGTGCATCTCTTATGGGAACTAATTCAAGTACCTTCTGAGTTCTATAGCGTTTGTTGGTGCCCCATCGGGTGTGAACGTTCCCAGACTTCGCTCTGGTCAAAGTGAAACTCAAAAATCCAGAGTCGTCGCCTTTTTCTAAACTGTCCTCCCTGCCACAGAGGATTGCACCTACATACTCACCGATGTCCCAAGTTGGAGAATTCGGGGCTCTAAAAAAAATATCTTCAGTGTTTCTCAAAGCGCAATTCCATAAACGAATGAATGACTAGTAAAATGAATAGTATGCTACACTTCGTGAAATTGATGAAAAGACAAATTTTATGAAGTTTACGTAAATTTCATAAAATGTAACCTTCTTCTAGACACCTATTCAAATCATTCACTGATGTAGTTCTATACCTGGTGTAATGAAATATAGTAGCCGTAGTAATTTTGCTCTTTAATTTCAAGTAAACTGGTTGCAGATCTAACGAGGTGATTATGTCTTCCAATTCGAGGACCAATTTCAACGAAGATGTACTTTCTGTCTCCGTCACGTACAGCTTGAATGCAATCTTTGTTATAGTCCACTGAATCCATGCAGTTAAGACCAGTTCATCAGATTCTGGAAAGAATAAATTTCATATGGTGTTAATACAGTTGTAAGGAGGCTGCAGATTGTTATGCAAAATAAAAGTTGTTTGGATTAATTGCACAGGTATAGTTCTCTTCTTAATAATTTTAAGAAGTTAGAAGATGTTCTTAAATTCTTTAAATGTCTTTACTGTTTGCATTTGATCTATCCATTTTTATCATAAATGCATAAATGCACCTTGCGTGATATCGTCCTTTGATGTAGAAACAGTCGAATTTGTCGTTGCGTCTTCAGGGTACAGCAATTGCGTTGGCGTTGAAGGAGTTTGTGGAATGATAGGAAGAACCACTTGTGTTTCAGTATTCATCAGAGTGTTAGGTACAACGCTTTTGTTAGTGACATCTGATATTTGCAGTACAACCAAGATACTCGAAATAATTTTGTTCATGAAAACTATCTGCAGCAAAAAATTATACAATTATACAATTGTTCCGTGAACATTGTTTGTATGTTACAAAAATATTTTTACTGCAATACCTGTTCCTCGGAGACTGAAATTATGATAGGGGAATTGTCTATGTAAACACAGACGCCTAAAGAGGACAATGCACTTTCTCCAGCTGGAAGTGTTGTAAATTTAGTTGTGAGAGCAACTGTAGCATTCAACGATACCTTTTTAACGAAATTCTTTTGCGTGTGTTGTTGCAACATGTAGCAATGGAATTCGACTAGACTCAACGTCCATGGGAAACTTTCCAGTTCTGGAAGGCATTACGATATGAATTATATGAATTTTAATACAGTTAGTATCTTCTCTGCTCTTTGGTAACTTACTGTTTGTCCACATAGATTTTGGTAGTTTAACTGGTAACACTTGAAGATGTGGTGTCAGCATCTCGATGCTTATATTAGAAGAATGAACGATAAGAGTGGGTAATTTTACTATCAACATTTGTAAGTTATGGTCGGCATTCAGCGCTCTATCTTTTGCCTCTTCGATGCCTGAAACATTTTCAAGTATACTGTATGCTGTTAAAAATAAATATATTGTTGATTCAACGTATCAACCTACCAAATGCACCAATACCACTCATTGTACTCGATGGTATGTATATAACAATATGCCCAACACACCCACTTAGCACAAGTCCACACCACCATGGATACAGTTCTGCTAATCTGGCCAATATTCCCAAATTCTGTAAGTTCTACCATACATTACTTCTTTATAATTAATAATTTCATACCGAGGCTACTAAAAAAATGTTTTGGTACATTCTCCACCACCATCTGCTTCGCTGTATACATTCAATGTCAAAATACTTTATTAACTCTTTGCACTCGGAACTATTTTATTTCGAAAATTAAACATTTCTTCCGACCAAGGACATTTTCATTTCCTACGATTTTTAAAATTTTACGAATATGATCTTGGTATAATACCTCATACAATATCTAAATGTTTAGTAATTGATTAGATATCGTCATATTTAATAATGGTACAGTAACTTTTAGTGGCGCCTCAGAGAAACCATTCGAGTGCTAAGGGTTAACGCTAAGTTTATACAGCACTAAAAGTGACTACTTTACATTACTTTACGTTACATATGTGTGACGGTGGTAGCGAAAGTGTTAATATATCCAAGATTGTATGAACATATGAAGAATATACCTGTCTCTCGTTATCAGCTTTGGAATCGTGCTTCCTCTTAGTATCATCATTCTGTACAGTCTTTGATTTCTCAGTCGTCACGATTGACTTTCTCTTCTCCTTATCGGAAGAACTATGCACGCTCTCGTGCAAACTTGGGAATGTCTTTTTCTTGGTGCCCGTGTCAGAGGAGGCACCTTCGAAATGCTGTTGCGTTTCAGCCTTTGTAGTGCACAAGGTACCTAAATTATAATATGATACACGATACTCTAGCCATTTAAATAACAATGGGTCAAGAGAGGCTCTGATGTCTGCCATTTGAAGCGATAGAAGCGGTGGATGCGTTTGTTTCTCGACATCTTTCGGGAACTGTATCACAGCCGTTAACAGCAATTTACTTTCGGCTTCGCTAAAATTATTATTTACCATATAGCGAATGAATGTATCATATACTTCATGCATGAATGCATAAAATCTGCAGTATATTTATGATCTATACTATTCTATACTAACCCATGAATATTACTTTCTGGGCCCGAGAAAATGAAGGCCTGCTGAGATTCATTCAGAGCAAACATTTTCATTGAATTAATGCTTATCTCATTGGAGACTGTGACCAGGGATGAAAATTGTTTGCAGTTCACACTTTCCAATAACAACTCCAGGTACACTGGATCTGAAATAAATCATTGATCTTGAATCTGTTTTATTAAATTTTTTTATATATACCTATTTCTTGACAAGCATCGTTGAACAACGAAGAACACACGATAGGATTTGTTGTATCAGTTGGATCGTAAATAGAAGTCAATATAGATATAGCAATCATTAATTTTGCTTTTGTTCCAGTAATCGTAATACTGTCTATATGCACAGAGTATGTTTCATGTATCAGATCAACGTTTCTCCAATACTGAGGATATAATAATTGCTTTGCTTTGCATATGACTGAATAAGGCATTATTATCGATGTATGGCAACTCTTCGTTAAATAAAGTTGACTTCTTGCTCCGTTCACCTAATTAAGTAGAGCATCCATAATATTCTGTACATGTGTGATATTCTTTTTTCTTTTATTACCTGAAGCGTAATAAATTTATGGCACTGATCGAACATTTTTGTGGAGACGTCAGTCTGTTTCGATGCACATGCAGCAAGCCTAAACGGATACAATGGCTGCATCATAGTTAATATTGCTTCGTCGCATTCGATGCTCACGAAAGGATCGTCTGTAAGAGCAGGCGTTAGCGGTGTCGTCTAACGAAAGAATAAAAGAGTTAGCAATGAACGAATTAATTTCACACGTGAGTAATACATAATTAGACTGCGGATCTACGATATATGATCTAATACATACTCTATTGTCAACTATTTTTCTTTGCCGTGGTAATCCAGTTATTGAATGATCGGCCAATTGCAATTGAAGAGACGCCTTCGTTATTATTACCTTTGTTAGAACCATGATGACGTTCTCTCGTAAAGATTCATACTCTTCTAGGGTAACTGGTGGAAGCTCATCCACCAATGGGTCTATCAATAATAATATACTATTAGAGCGAGAATATTATATTTGCATATGAATAACAAGTATAAAAATACCTGGCTTCGAAACGAGATATGGGTTGTAATCGTAATTTGCGACAGCTTGCTTTATCGTTTCAATGCGATGAAAAACGCCAGAACATAATCGGATATTTAAATCGCCTATGATGTATCTCATAACTCTGCTCTCGGGAAAGTTACTATAAAAATGTACAAATTTAATTTTCGTATCTTTACTTCTCCTGAAAAGTTTTCAAATTACTCAGGGTTACCTATATTCAAAATTAGACCCAAATTCTGCTAGTTTTTCGGGGGTAATGTCGTCCGGTAGCTCAATGCAATGCACATAATCCATAGCGAATGCTGGACACCGTTCTATTAATCTTTGCTCTAAACGTTTATTGAAATAAAAAATTATATGCATATTTTCACAGTCTATTCACAATGAAGTCAATAATGAAATAGAACATTAAACTATGACTACCTGAAACAGTGTTCCGATGATAACACATCCCTTGCTTGTAGTCTCTCTTCTTCCCTTTATTCTCCACAGAATTAGCGTCAAACAATGAATCTCTCAAGTAATCAGTATTCAACTTCCCTGCTACCAAATACAGAGGTGGCTACAGAGAATTTGTCAAGTTAGACATAGTATTCAATAAATATAAATAATAAAAGAATTTTAGAGAATATTACTTGTGCTCCATCAACTACTTCCAAATATCCACATTTACAGGTTCCCCTGGGATATATGCGTATACAACCCATTCCAATTTGAAAAGTGGTCGTAGCAATTCCTTGAAGTAACGTGTCTACTACCACTCCGTTCAATCTTAGGGTCAGAAATGATTTATACCTGAGCTTCCGTGACTTATAAAATAAATGTTCCTTAATATTTTCTACCGTCTAAAACAATTATTTTTTCATTACACGGTTTTGTAATATTTAATATTTAAATTAGCCTCGAGTATCTCTGAAGTCTGTACTTTAAAAGTCAAGGTGGCATCCTGTATGTATACACCAAGGTGAATAGTGTGTCCAGAGTATGCCATTTGCTGTTCCGTGGACCAGTCATTATCCCAGTCAATTGGTAGCACAGATGATACCATGTTCCAAACCCATCCACCCCAGCCTGTGGTGTCATCAGCAACACCGCTTACGTGATCAATGATGTCATCTATAACATTCAGTAGCAATGAGCATGATTATAATTACTAAACTGCGAATTTGTATACAAAATAAAAATTGTCTGCCTCTGTTGCAAAAAACAGTAGCCAGAAAGTTCCTTTCCGAGACCTTGTATGCTGTCTTCTCTCTCTTCAGCAGAGATTAAAGACTTCTCTTTATTTATTGGGAACTGTTTTGTCTGCAGTACCATGATCAGTGCAGCTAGTCTCAAAAGCATTGGTATTTGCTGTTCCGTTATACTAAACTCCATTTTCTGGCAATGAAGGTCCAGACGTGTGACTGAAGCTCTTCTTGCGGTATTGCTGTGATAGTTTATGATCAAGTGTATTATAACAGAACATCGGTATAGGACCGGATCCTGAATCAAAGAATTGTATGTTCTTTAATAAAAAGTTTGGAGCTTTCCAGAGTACTGAAGAATAAAAGTACCTGATATATTTCTATCTTTCCAGAAGCGTCCATTTTGTCTAAGCATAATGTTAGGTCTTGAATTGTAATGACTTTCCTAAGCATAACTTCGTACCCATTAACATCTGAAAGCAAGTATGGTTACAACATATGTAATCAGTACACAGCAGATTTTATGTAAGAATGAGTAGATGTAATTTAAAACATTATGAAACATTTTCAACCTATTGAACATATTAAGAGAGAAAATAAATTTCTATGTCACTCCGGTTTGTTGCAATTCAGGTGGAAAATGTTTATTTTGCATAAAGATCCGTTATCTCGTAATCAGTTAATGATATATAAAATGCTTACCAGTAAATGCTGGCTCCCATTTATTATCAACAGTCTGCATACTTAAAAATCGAACATTTACGCTAAGGACAATATCTTCTTCCACGTACTTTAGAATTAAATTATTACAATTTATTGTTATATTATTTACAACTTTTGTTACTATACTTCTTATGTATCCAGGCGGGGCTTCTTCTCTGTGAAGAGATTAATATTTAAATTGCATTGCTGCACAGAATTATATTGTACTGCGAATTTTATGCATTTATAACAAAACTATGAAGATCATTTTCATTTTGCATAACAATTCGCAGTATAATTACGATTGAAGGACATTTGTCTTGCTTACTGTGGTATTTCTTGTCTTTTCTGTAGTCCCGAAGGGCTGGTTTCCACTTTAGTATTATCTTTCAATTTTAAGATGCACTCTGCAAGAAAGAAAGAGATTTTTATATGTTTACTGATAGCATAATTTCACCTCATATTGTTTTTCTTACCTATTGTATTTATTGTAATAACAATTGGTTCTGAAGTAATTTTTACCCAAGGAACATGAATGAGTAGTTCATGTATATGGCCACTAACAAAGACAAAAGGAAGATTAAGTTGCTCTTCCAGAACTTCTAGTCGTAAATCAAGATTTTGAAATGATGCATCTCCACCCCATAAAGAAACCTGAGACGCAGAAACCGTAACATTTACAGGAAAGCTAATTATTGAATATCTTTCTTGTTTAATTAAATGCAACAGCTATAGAAGAACATACCTGAGATTGTTCTGGTTTAAAATTCTTCACATACTTCTCCACGTAACTAAGAATTACAGGTGTTATGTATGATTCCAATTTGAACATGATGTCTGGTAATTCAATGCATTGCACATGCTCTTACAGATTTAATAAATTTGTGTAATTGTTCAAAACTTTCTTGACAATTTAATTATCAGTTTTGGTTCATAGAGTACATGTTCCAAATGTATTTGTTGCAGAAATGGTCAATGTAATTGTGAACTAAAAAATGTTTACCTTTATCTGAAAATTATCAAGTTGTTTAAACATTGCTACTGAATCTGGCACAATTTACTTTCATGAAATAGGACAGTTCTAATTGGAATAAAAAAAATCAGAAACTAAATATGGAAGGTATTTAAATCATAATACGTATAAAAGTAAGAAATAATTCTTTAATTTATTAATTTTTAAGATTAATACGTTCAATATTGTTAAAAGGGAAGTGTGAAATAGGGATAAACAGAATCGTCGGGCACTTGACAAATCTATTTTATTTCGGTTCTATTTTCGTGTAGGGTCAATAATATTTATTATCCTTATAATTATAATAACGTAGTCTCATACAATCAGCTAGAAAAAATTTAAAAAACACATATTAACCTTAAACGAGGCATCTGGAGGCAATTACGCATTGAGACGAGCTGTAAAAACATATTTAAAAAATGCGATTTTGTATTGTTGTTCACAACGGGACATGAAACCAAAGAAAAGAATCAGTATCACTTTGATTGATTTAGTAGAAACTTTTCTTTTGATTACGGCTTTGCTTGTTGTAAATGTAATGTTATTTTGTGCTGTCGGTCTTAACCTTTGCAATTTGACGTGCACTTCAGCTGCATGTGCAAGACCGCCTTACTTCGCATCAGTGCCGCCAGATTGGGGAAATCGAGGGGAACACAGTTTCATCCCCTCTCTGATGATCAGATTAATACGTGTGACCAGTCTACGGGATGTTGGAGTATGCTCATGGTGCTGGAATGGGATAGTGGAAGGGGAAATGGAGGAGAAAAATCGACCAGTTTTGGTCGATTCTGGCTGATTCTTGCGGCACTGCTTCGCATGCGCAGCGCGTTGATAAATTTATGAATGAAATTTCAAATCACCGGAACACGTGCTTGAATGCAACACGTATTGTTGCATCGTCTCAAAATCTGTGACATTTATTCAATCGTAATTAGAAAAATGCATATATAAATTATGTATGTAAGTACTTACTTATTATTATGTATAATTCTGGACCCACCCTATAAGAATTGTTTGCATTCTCCCCTTCATACTTCCTCGCGTTGATTGATGTTCACTTTGAGTAGAATGCGAACGTGATTTTTTTGTCAGTTATGTTTTAGCATAATGGCACACGTATCTACATATTTTGCAGGTCGAGACTACACGAAACCTGCGATCGATCGCCGGATCGTAGAATTATTGAAAAGAAGAGTTGCTTTGGAATCTGTGCCCACAGAATCGCTGAAAGAGCGTCTTGTACGTGAGCCGTGCACAGGACTTATTAATCTTTTCTTTATAAATTACGTTCTTCGTTTAGTTTATATTATATTGCTGCGTTTCTATAGGCCAAATTTAAGGAACAACGATATGCTAGACAAGGATTGCTGAAAGCAGCGCATCATCAGCTCGTGGAAGTTGTAGCCTTCATTTTGAATGTTGATCCGGATGTTTTGGAAGAAGGAATTCTTGATAAAGATGAATACATTGCTGTTTTCGATAGCTTCCTTGCTAAGGATGGCAAACGTGCAATACTTATACATTGTCAGCCTATGAAACCACCCGCATACGGTATTATAAATTATATTTTTATAGTTAGATTAGTTTTATTGGTGTTCTATATTTATTTAAATGATAAAATCTGTTGCAATAGAATCTGGAAGGTGGATTCCACAGTATGAAGAGATTAGGGAAATGATACGCTGCTGTGTGACCGATGGTTCTACCGAAGAACTCTCTGGGAAATGCGTAATAGTCTACAGATTGAAGGCAGATGTTGAGTTTGAGACTAAACATTTGGTTGAAGTATGTTTCTCTGTAACTTTGAACTATTGTAAAGTAACCTGTAAAATAAAATATGTGTGGATATAGCTTAATCTTTACTAATTTTTAAATATATTATTAGGACACATTTTATGCCTACGCAGAAGTCGATCCTATATCCAAGAGCGCACTGGCAGCTATATCTGAGTTAATTCTACGATTAAATTTGCCAGCAATCACTGCTAACACAGTATGGGGTGAATTGTCAAAGAATGAGGCAGGTGAAAAAGTGAAGAACAACTTCATCTGCGATTTTAGAGACTTCTGTGAATTTCTGAGCAGTAGGTTGTTTAAATTCAAAGTTGGATATTATTCTCTTTAATTCTGTATAATTAAATTATCTGTTTTCTATCAAGTGACCAAGATAGACTTGGAGAGTACAGTGAAGTTCGATATTGATCAACATGTATATGATCTGTATTTATCAATGGCAGGTGATATAGAAAAGAATGCTACTAATCTATTAGCTATCAGCGGAGTAGAAAACGTTGTCAGGAAATGGATGAAGTTTATAGAAAGGGTAAAATTAATAATTAAATGAATGTCTGGAAGAAAGGCGTATGTTACAAATTTTCTGAAATGAACTTTTCCATGCAATGAGTGCCAATATAATTGTTTTACAAAATGCAACATGTGTCATTTTATTAGATGCTCATGTAATTATATTGTTATCAATGAATGCGTTAATTGCTAAATTAATTGATGCTCTTAGGCTGTTGTAGAGAGTCAACAATTGCGTAGGGAGACTGAAGAAATGGGGCCGAACGTAGAACTGTTTTATTGGAGACGACTTTTGGTTCGATTTTCATCGATAATTGAACACATTAAGTCTCCCGTTCCTCAGAAACACATTGAGTTCTTAACGCGAGTAAAATCGAAGCATACAAAGGTAGACTTAAACATAAATATTGTATTCTTTATTAATTGATTACGCAGGAATGCAAATAAGAGAATATATATTTTGCATTTGTATTTAGAAATGGAAAATGCTAGAGGATCACGTTAAAACCATACAGATTCTCGCGCAAGACAATGTAAAATATTTATATGCATTGGAAAAATTTACTCAGCCCTTGTACAGGTTTGATCCAACAAAAATCGGAGAATACTTACCGCCACTCATGTATGCTATACGCATGATATATGCTACTTCGCGATTCTTCAATACAAGGCGTATGGTCACGGCAGTTTTTGTAAAAGTACTGTAAATTATAGTCTTCATCTCCAGTTTGAACAATTTGATAGATTTATTGAATTTTCAGATGACAAATCAAATGATTTTAGCATGCAAAGCTTATCTCACTGATGATGGCAAAGTAACAGTTTGGAATGAAGCTAAATGCGTTATGATACCTAAAATAATGGTATCAATCTTTATTAATATATGTGCATTATTTATAAATAATGCGCATAAATATGACAATTTTTGTTACATAATTATTTGGTTACAGGACTGTAAAAAATTGTGTGAACAGTATTACGACTACTACATTTTAATGTGTAAGCAAGTAAGGGCGTCTGCCGACGAAAAGCCGTTCGAAGTATCTGAGATGTACGTTTTCGGAAAGTTTAATACCTTCAAAAACAGAATAATAAAAGTTAGCAACTATATACTACAACAGACATGAAGATATGTTAAAGATAATCAATATAAAAATAACTTGTATTGCAGATTATGGATGTTCTTCAGACAACATTAACTTATTTAGTTCTTCATAGTTCAACTATACAAGGAATCGATGTATTTGCAAATAAATTTACAAGCTTCTTCCAGGATATCTCATCTAAGAACTATGATCCTCTGGATCATAGAAAACCATATTTCGACGATGACTATGATACGTTTAAGAAAAATGTTGCGCAGACAGAAACGGAGCTACGAAGTTTCTTCTATATGTGCGTTTCTGAAACTCCGACTATAACCGAGGCGTTGAGACTAGTGGCAAGGTGACTATTTTATATTAAATTATATAATATTAGGTCAGTGCAAAAGTTCGTGCCCGACTCAATATAATGAATAAATCGATAATTTATTGTTCATAGATTTCAGAAATTGAAGTTTAAACGTCTGAGAATCGATAGGAAGTACCTAGAGCTCACAACACTGTTTCAAAAAGAGATTGAAGACGTGCGAGATCGATACAATGAAGATAGATCGGATCCACCGATACCCAGAAATGTTCCACCCATTTCTGGTCGCATTATGTGGATCAGGCAACTCTATGGACGCATCGAAAATCCCATGGAAATATATAAACAATGCATAAGAGTGCTCAGCCACGACTACATGCAAAGGTCTATCAAAATTTACAATGCTCTAATCAGCGTCTTCATACACTACGAATTAATATACCATAGAGCATGGTATGATTCCTCAGAAATTGTACGTCTAGTATAATTGTTGTGCTCGCAGAAACATTAATGGTTGTGTGTAAACATTAATTATTCGCTTCACTAATCATTTTAACTTGAAGGTTCGATTGGCATTAGCGTCACCATTGCTCATACGACACCTAACGACTAACAAGTATCATTTAAACTTTGATTCGTACATTATAGAAGTAATACGTGAATCTGAACACATGGCCAGATTCGATCTAGAAGTGCCAGATTTTATACAAATAATTACATTTTGTAAAAACAGAATTTTCTCAACTTATCAGAGAGTGAAGAAATTGGTAGATGAGAACGATGCTTTGAGGTAAATCATCGATGGGGAAAATACTGTAAAAAGACTATAGATTTTATTATAGATATTATAGATTTATTATATAATTATTATTTATTATAGATTTTATTATATAATTGCAGGCGGAGAATACCGATATTGTTTTTAAATTTGATAAAAATTGTTCTCGCTGATCTCGAGATCGCGTTTCAACCCTGCTTATCAGTGATAACATGGACGTCGTTGAACATCAACGAAATAAACGATACAATACAAGAGGCACTAACTAAAATGCACATTTTTATTAAAGAGATAACAGATATGAAGGAAGCGAGAGTCGACGAAGTGTTCGAATCTATTTCGGAAGTTGTCTTATGCAAGCTCGACAGTTATCCTAAAAAGCCATATGAACTTCTGGATGACAATGTGGCCCACGTAAATGCGGTGGGCCACGAACTCGAAATAAAGTCGTTGTCGGCGGAGAAAGCTGTCGTGATGATCATCAACAAATTCATAGACTTCATAGTCGACGAAGCTGTTGAAGATATCAAGTATAATTGGATGGATTTGGATAAAGTGAACAAGCATGTTTCGCAAACGAAATTAACAAAAGAGAAATATGAACCTGGTATATTGATCTTATTGTTTCCATAGTCTTCTTATAATACGTCTTTTTCTATGATTGTAGGTTTTGCTCCCATTGAAAGGACTCACAAAGTTCAGATAAATAAAGTGCATAATGATTGCATGGAACTGTTCGCATACTTTAATAATAAACTCGTGGAAGCTTTAGTAAAGTGTACAAAGAATGCTCTTGATTTATTAAAGAAACAGGTCGCCGATATAAGGTTTTTGCAATTTTTAACACCTAATGTAACCACACGATTTTTAAATGAATTTTTAATTAATTTTTTCCCTTTCATCCAAAAAATTGTAAAATTAGTATTTAAAATCGAGTGGTTACATAAATGATACCCATTAAAAATAATCTTCAATTTCTTCATTTAAATTACCACAGTCCTCTAGTCAGAGATAACAATTACGAGCAGCAAGTGACCCCCACAATGATCACTACATTCGTGCTGCAAATTCCAAATATCATAATAGTACCGCCGATAGAAGATTTACAACATTACTTCGGGAAATTAATTATCAGTATACTAGAAACTCATAAGCACATTTTAATGTGGGGGCATCGTTATACGGAAATAAGAATGTCCGGTGGTAGCGATAGTGGTACAAGTTAGTATTTTTCAATAGCAATAGAAATCGTACATTATTAAAAAATTTTCTTTTCATGAAGAAAGTCCTAAAACATCAATGAAGAACTATTATCAAATAATATCCGATCATAAGGAGATAGTGCGTAGTGTGATGAGCTTGCAGGGTGCAATTTCTGCTTATAAAGATGATATTATACAACTTGGGAATGTACGTTATAATCATCATTTCTTCTTTTCTTAAATAGTGTTCTGCATATTTTAATAAGCTCAATATTTTTTAGACGTACTTAAAGTACTCGTACATATGGTCAGAAGATAGGAACAAGATCATTCAATATTTCGTTGATTGCGAGCCCATTACTCAAGAGATCAAAGAGAAGTTTGTAGAGTATGATGATTTAGTCAGGGAAATAGAGAATCTGCCGAATATACATGTTGTTGGACCTATAGAAATTGGAATGGGTATTAAAATCACATGTTCGTTTGATGAACAAGTTTTCTAATCAACACAATATTTTCAGATAAATTGAAATTAGCACTGCTAGTTGAAGCTCGTACATGGAAGACAGTTTTAGGTCAAACGTTGTCCACCCTGTACAAAGAGAAGCTTCGAAAAATTATGGAGTATATTAATGAGAAGAATAAAACTTTAGCGAGAGAGATAAAGGACTTGGAAGACGTCAGAGTTGCTATGAAATGCTTGAGCGAGATACGAGATGATTTTATATCCTTGGATATGGAATTGATACTGATAGAAGAAACGTATACATTGATGGGAAGATTCGAAATCCCTGTTTCCAAGGAGGAGCAAGATATTGTTGACAGTCTTCGATACAATTTTACCAATATGTTGAACATGGTGAAGATTACATTCCACTGAATTCTGACTTGTTTTTATAATGTCTTCAATGGAATATCGATTTATTTAAGGCGAAGCAAGTGCAAGCAAAAATATGCGAAATGCAAGAGCCACTGAAGAATGAACTAACCAATGGTGTTGCAGCTTTTAAGGAGGATGTTTTGATCTTTGATCGCGATTTTGAGGTGAATGGTCCGATGGTCGAGGGCTTACCAGCTAAAGAAGCCAGTGACCGGTAAAATAAATTAATCATTGACATTATTCAGCGAATCTTCAATACAAAATACAAATTTTTTATCTGAAAGCTAATAATAATTTTTCTAGGCTACTCCTGTTTCAAGGACACTTCGAGGAACTGTGGGAAAAGTATTTAACTTACAGCAGCGGTGAAAGTTTATTTGGTTTGGAAGTGACGGAGTATCCAGCTCTTCATCAACGCAAAAGAGAAATAAACTTGTTACAGAAATTGTATTCCCTTTATTTACAAGTCAATCGAACTATTGATAGTTACTACGAGATCCCCTGGTCGGAGATTGACATTGAGTCCATAGTCACGGAATTAGCCGACTTCCAAAATAAGTAATGAAAATCTCAGCTTCTTTTATATTAACACGTTCGTAACCGGCAATAACCATGCTTCACGCATGTTATACGTTATAATAAAAAATAATAAATTTTGCGTTTGTCTTCAGATGTCGAAGACTGCCAACTGCCATGAGGGACTGGCCAGCTTACATTGACTTGAAGAAGAAGATTGACGACTTCAACGAGACTTGTCCTCTGTTAGAGCTGATGGCGAATAAGGCGATGCAGGAAAGACACTGGGAGAGGATGTCCAAGTTGTGTAAATATCATTTCGACGTCGAGTCCGAGAGCTTTACACTGGCAAACGTCATGCAGGCACCCTTGTTAAAATATAAGGACGATGTTGAGGTATGATTCGAGTGAAACATATGTTAGTTCTGATCTGTTAGAATTAAACTTTCATTTCCTGGCAGGATATATGCATCAGTGCAGGAAAGGAGCAGGACATAGACAGCAAACTAAAGCAAATTATCGCCGAATGGGCCACTGTGGATTTACAATTCTCTACATTCAAGCAAAGAGGAGAACTGCTTCTAAAAGGCGTAGAGACAGCTGAGATAATATCTCAGTTGGAAGATAGTCTGATGGTGATCAGTTCGCTCTTGGCTAATCGGTATCAAATATCTTTTGTAGTTGACACAGAACATTTTTATTTTGCATAAAGATCTGTAGTCTACTAATCATCAATTCAGGATTATTCGCTTTACCATCCTGGTTATTTACTGCTTTTGAATATTTGTCTAAGGTACAATGCACCGTTTAAAAAAGACATACAGCTATGGCAATATAAACTAAGCAATACCTCTGAGATATTAGCAAGATGGCTGACTGTGCAGAACTTATGGGCTTATTTGGAGGCTGTGTTCATAGGCGGTGATATATCTAAACAACTTCCAGCGGAAGCAAAACGTTTTAATGTGAGAAAGCAGTGGAATTCGATAGTTGCGATTATGTTCTACATTTTTGCGATGTTCTATATTTACGTTTAATTATGTTAGAACATTGATAAAGCTTGGGTCAAGATCATGTACAGGGCTCGCGAGAGACTGAAGGCTGTGGAAACATGTACTGGAGATGAAACAATGGGGCAATTTTTGCCTCATTTGTTGGAACAGCTGGAATCTTGTCAGAAGTCTCTCAGCGGGTAACAAAATTGATAGAGTGTTGAATAGTGTTGAAATTTAGCTAGTAACACTAAAATTTAATGATAAATTTCCATAGATACTTGGAGACGAAACGAAGTATATTCCCAAGGTTTTGCTTCATATCTGATCCTACATTGCTAGAGATACTAGGGCAGGCAGCTGATTGCCACACTATACAGAAATACCTCGATGGCTTCTTCGACAACATAGGAAAGGTGATCCTCAGTGTATCCTCAGTCTTCTCATAAGTGACTTTCTTTTTACAGTTCAGATTTCTTCTTTTTACAGTTAACATTTCATGACAAGGAATACGAGAAAATTGTGGCTATGCATTCTCGTGAAAATGAGCGCATAGAATTAGAGAAGGAAGTCATTTGCACAGGAGGTGTTGAGAGCTGGTTGAACACTTTGTTGATAGTCCATCAACAGTCCGTGGGCTACGTGATTTCTCAAGGACTTCAAACTATGAGCTCCGAAGAATTTGATTTGATAAATCTGATAGACAATTCTGTCTTGCAGGTAATGATACAATTTTCCTTTCTTCTTTATGGAAATGTATATAAAATTGTTATGACATAGGTGGGATTGGTGGGCTTACAAGTTATGTGGACTCGTGATTCTGAAATAGCGTTGAACACAGCGAAACGAGACAGACTAGTGATGAAGAAGACGAATCAATGGTTTCTTGATCTACTGAACCTTCTTATTGAAGAAACCGTGAAAGACCTGTCCAAATATGCGAGAGCCAAATATGAGGCTTTAATTACTATACATGTGCATCAAAGGTTTTAAATATTCATATTTGCATTAAGATCGGCAGTCGAGTAATGTTGCAGGGAATAATGTTCTTAATTTTTTAGAGACATATTCGATGAACTATGTCGGTCCAGAGTTCGCAATTCGCAAGATTTCGAATGGCTGAAGCAGATAAGATTTTATTACAATGCTGAGACTGAAGATATACCAATAAAAATTACTGATATTGATTTCATGTATCAGAATGAGTTTCTAGGTTGCAATGACCGTCTTGCTATTACACCACTTACAGATAGATGTTACATAACGTTAGCCCAGGCTGTGGGTAAGACAATTATAATAATTATTATTTTAATATATTCGCGCGTGTAATAATACAGTCAACGTGTTGACAAATTTTTGTGATTGTATTTCTAGGCATGAATTTCGGCGGTGCACCCGCTGGTCCCGCCGGCACAGGAAAAACAGAGACTACAAAAGACATGGGAAAAGCACTTGGAAAGTACGTTGTCGTGTTCAATTGCTCCGACCAGATGGATTTCCGTGGTCTCGGTAGAATATTTAAGGGATTAGCTATGTCGGGTTCATGGGGATGCTTTGACGAATTTAATCGCATTGACTTGCCCGTTCTGTCCGTGGCTGCTCAGCAAATAGCAATCGTGCTCACTACGCGAAAGGAAAGGAGAATGTCTTTCGTATTTAGGTACACAGATTTACTAGATCCCGTGTATTTTTTTTTTAAATATATAATCGAAAAAATAAGAATTGAAAAAATATATAATCTTCAGCGATGGCGAGACATACAAACTAAATTATGAATTTGGTCTGTTCATCACGATGAATCCTGGCTACGCTGGTCGCCAGGAGTTGCCAGAGAATCTGAAAATACAGTTCCGAAGCGTGGCTATGATGGTTCCCGATAGACAAGTAAAACTAATTATTAATAGATCTTTTTATGCAAAATAAAAATTGTTTGTATCCATTATAACGAAGTGGAGCCAGACATTTCTTTCTTCCTCTTGTCATTCTTCATTTTTTAAACTTTTTATTTAGATCATCATGCGTGTAAAACTAGCAGCCTGTGGTTTCAAAGAAAACGTTTTGTTATCACGAAAGTTTTTCACGTTGTATAAATTGTGCGAGGAACAACTCAGCAAGCAGGTGCATTACGACTTCGGTTTGAGAAATATATTATCCTGTTTGAGGACTCTTGGTGCACAAAAGCGAGCTAATCCTACGGACTCGGAAGAAACTACTCTTATGAGGGTGCTAAGGTAAAGGAAGTTTTCTTCTCAAGGAAGAAATATTCAAGATATTGTAAACTTGCAGAGATATGAATTTATCAAAACTAGTGGATGAGGATGAGCCGTTGTTCATGTCTCTTATCGAGGACATGTTCCCAGGAATTAAACTTAGGATCCAAACATACAAGGACTTGCAGAAAGCTATAGCAAATGCAACTGATGCGCTTGGTATCACGAATCATCCCGAGTGGAATTTAAAAGTAGTTCAAGTACGATTTCTTTGCAAATTTGTATCACCGATTTCTGATAAAAATAATCATACTTCTACAATCAGTACATGAAAAAGAAATTCTAATTTAAAATGTGTGCCATCAATTATGTGACTGACTATATATATATTGTTAGTTGTACGAGACTTCTCTCGTGCGCCATGGCCTTATGGTTCTTGGACCAACTGGTGCTGGGAAGACTCAATGCATGTGGGTGCTAATGAGGGCTCTAACAGAGATGGGCATGCCACACAAAGAAGTCAGAATGAATCCAAAAGTAATCTATCCCGTCTTCAAATTTTTTTTAGTGGAATTATCTGTTGTGCATTCTAACTGGAATTTTATCGCAGGCTATCACTGCTTCCCAAATGTTCGGAAGACTGGATGTTGCAACAAATGATTGGACAGATGGAATTTTCTCTATCCTATGGAGGAGGTCAACGCAAATAAAGAAGACAGACAATTTATGGATCGTTTTGGACGGTCCTGTGGATGCAGTTTGGATTGAGAATTTGAATTCTGTCTTAGATGATAATAAAACTTTGACTCTAGCCAATGGCGATCGTATAATAATGGTACCAAATTCCAAGCTGGTTTTCGAACCAGATAATATCGATAATGCATCTCCAGCAACGGTATCAAGAATGGGGATGGTGTTCATGAGCGCTTCTGTACTAAAATGGCGTCCTATCCTAGAGGTTTCATAATATGCATAAAATCAGCAGTCTACCGATACCATAGTAATTAATGTTTATTACATTAATTTCTTTATGTTCAGGGATGGTTCAGGAAACGATCGGCCACAGAAGTATCAGCACTGCGTACTTTGTTCACTAAAGTATACAACGATGCTCACACTTTTGTTCAGACGAAACTTCCAGTAAAGATGAAGCTGCTGGAAGCCATTTATATAAGACAATGCATTGATTTGTTGGAAGGCTTACTTGGACAAGGTGAAGTTTCCTTTACTTTGGTGCATAGATTATTATTGAATGTATCGTATACTATGCAGATATATTACCGACACATCATATTGAGAAGATATTCCTGTTTTCCCTGATGTGGAGTCTGGGAGCTGTGTTGGAGCTCGGAGAGCGCACTGCTTTGCAGGATTTTCTGCTTAATCATGAATCGAAATGCAATTGGCCACGCATCCAGGTGAGTTTGTAATAATTAACACGTTCAATACGAAGGCTGCTGATGAAATAAAAACTGGCAGCGAACGTGTTAATGCATTCAATGATGGAAGAAAAATATTTATTGCAGTCTATTTCTCTTAGGAAGATGAAACCATATTTGAGTACTTGGTGTCCGAACAGGGAGACTGGCTGCATTGGTCTGCGATGGTAGCAGAGTTCATTTATCCTCCTGACGAAGTTTTACCATATTATTCGATTTTAGTTCCCAATATAGATAATGCGAGAACGATGTTCTTGATTGATACTATCGCAAAGCAAAGGAAGGCAGTGCTGCTTATAGGTAGAAGACTTCAGATAACGGTCCTTATATTTTTTAAGGAGATAAAAATTAGAATTTTCTTTTTGTAGGAGAACAGGGTACCGCAAAGACTGTAATGATCAAAAGCTACATGTCTCAATACGATCCTGAAAAACATCTGCATAAGTCTTTCAGTTTCTCGTCGGCGTCGACGCCTAACATGGTTCAGGTAAATGAATGTTGTTACAGTTTTAAATTCCATCTACTAATTTTTATCATAATTGCATAAAATCCGCATTCTAATGATGATTAAGAGCTACCAATAAACTGTGAGATCTAATTGCAGCGCATATTCGAAAGTTACGTAGAGAAAAGGGTTGGTACAACCTACGGGCCACCCGGTGGTCGACAATTGTCCATCTTCATCGACGATATAAATATGCCAACCATAAACGAATGGGGCGATCAGATTACCAATGAGATTGTTCGTCAACTGATGGAGTATAAAGGCTTCTATTCCTTGGATAAGCCAGGTGACTTCTCCTTCATACAGGACATTCAGCTGCTTGCTGCAATGATTCATCCAGGTGGAGGTAGAAATGACATTCCTCCGAGGCTGAAGAGGCAGTTCAATATTTTCAATTGCACTCTGCCATCGAACAAGTCCATGGATACTATATTTAGTAAGACCAACTATACATATGTTAGCAACCGAAATTTTGATTTCACAAGTAGAAGAAAGGCGTATGTCTTTCTGTAAATTTCAAGAACATATATACATCCTTCTATTAAGCGTTAATCAATTATTGCTTCGGATGTAACATTTGTTGCTGCTTGCAGAAAGCATCGGTCAAGGCTATTTCTGCGATACTAGGTTCGACGATGATATAGTTCAATTCCTGCCTAAGTTAATACCTCTGACCAGAGTCCTCTGGCAGCAAACGAAGATAAAGATGTTGCCAACACCAGCAAAGTTTCATTATGTTTTCAATCTGAGGGACTTGTCTCGGATTTGGCAAGGGATACTCAGGATAGAGAGAGAAGAATGCAAGTCCGTAACTGTCCTGCTGAAGCTCTGGCAACACGAGTGCCTTCGCGTCATCGCGGATAGGTTTGCAATCTTTATTAAAATCAATTATCTATTAA
Source organism: Lasioglossum figueresi (assembly GCA_028455805.1). Lineage (NCBI taxonomy): Eukaryota > Metazoa > Arthropoda > Insecta > Hymenoptera > Halictidae > Lasioglossum > Lasioglossum figueresi. The sequence goes on along the minus strand of CM052201.1, from coordinate 11,476,659 downwards.
TATGTACTGAGGACTTGCTTTTGCTAGATTTACCAATGGGGAGGACACCAGCTGGTTCGAGAGTACCATGAAACGCACTGCTGAGAAAATGTTGGGTCCTGATTTCAAGTTCTATGTCACAAAAGAAACATATTTCGTGGACTTCTTACGTGAACCTCCTGAACCCACTGGAGACGAGCCAGAGGACTTTGTATTCGAGGCGCCGAAGATCTATGAAGAGATGCCAAGGTCAGACAGAGAAGACGTTGCTAAGTTGTTAAGCATATTTTAATTTAGAATCATAATACATTGAGTATTTTGTTTCTCAGTTATGAAGTTGTGGTAGCGAAAGTCCAACAGAACATGGCCCAATTTAATGAATACATTCGAGGCATATATCTGGATTTAGTATTCTTTCAAGACGCTCTGGTGCATTTGATTCGCATATCAAGGATGCTGGGAGTTCCCAGAAGCAATGCCATGTTGGTGGGAGTCGGAGGTTCAGGAAAACAAAGCTTGACTCGACTGGCATCTTTCATTGCGGGCTTCAGTTTCTTCCAAATAACGCTGACTAGGTGATTATGCTAAATTAGTTATTAGACTGCGGGTTTTTATGCAAAATTGCTGCTACTCATAGTTTCCCATAAATGCATAAAATCCGTAGTCTATTAATCATGAATGTAGAGCATGTTTTTTAATATATTCTAACGATTTATAGGAGTTATAATGTTGGAACTTTAATGGAGGATCTCCGGCTGCTCTATCGTACTTCTGGTACAGGCAACAAGGGACACACCTTCATCTTCACTGACAACGAGATAAAAGAAGAAGGATATTTAGAATACATTAACAATATTCTCAGTGTAGGAGAAGTCGCGAATCTTTTCCCAGCTGATGAGCTTGATGATATTCTGTCAACAGTCACACCTATAATGAAAGCCGAGGAACCGAGACGTCCACCTACGCCAGACAATCTTTATGATTTCTTTATCTCGCGTGCTAGAAACAATCTCCACGTAGCTTTGTGTTTCTCACCGGTAAACAAATTACTTAATGATTTTAGTGGCACCTTAAAGTCGCCACTCGAGTATGAGGGTTAACATTTAATTCTACTTTAGGTCGGTGAGAAATTTAGATCCCGATCACTGAAGTTCCCTGGTCTGATTTCCGGTTGTACTATCAATTGGTTCTGGAGATGGCCTCGAGATGCCTTATACGAGGTTGGCGATCACTTCTTGAAGAAGTTCAAAGTGATTTCCACGCCAGAGGTGAAGCAAAGCCTGGTAGAAGTGATGGGAGACATCCAGGATGATGTTAACAATGTTTGCGTTGACTACTTTGATAGGTAGAAATTGTATACTGTCAGTTTTTGGTAGTAGGACTTGCACACTGTTAGTTTTTGATAGTAAGACTTATATTACTTCTTCTTTTTAATAGGTTCAGGAGACAAGTATACGTCACTCCAAAATCATTTTTAACTTTCTTGAGCGGCTACAAGGCTCTTTACAAACAGCGTTTGAATAATATCAATACTCTAGCTTTTCGCATGAGCAATGGTTTGAACAAATTAGTAGATGCCACAGTTCAGGTTGATGAATTGCGAAAAGTATTAGAGAAGAATCAGCAGGAGATTGCTGTGATGAACGTGCAAGTGGAAGCTGTTAGTACTCATCATTCCAGAGAGTTCATTATTGTTCAAAGATCAGAGATGCATTGATTATCTTGTGCTATAGATCTTGACCACTGTTAACCAAAAGAAAAAAGAGGCAGAGACAGTTAAATCTCAAGTGCAAGTTTCCAAAGATGAAGCGGAAGCCCTTTTGAAAGTGATAGCGAAGGAGAAAGGGGTGGCAGAAAAGAAACTGAAAGTTGCAGAACCAGCTCTGTTGGCTGCTGAAGCTGCTCTACAAGTTAGACTTCATTGTATTCGGTCAGTGCAAAAAGTTCGTGTCCGATTTTCTATTAAAATACAAGGAATCGTGCACGAACTTTTGCACTGACTTAATGTAACGATTGCGAATTGATTATTATAATTTATTTCAATCCTGCTGTTAGACTATCAAAGCAGCTGACATTGCCACAGTTCGCAAGTTAGGCAAACCACCATATCTCATCACGCTTATCATGGATTGTGTACTGATACTTTTCGGAAGGAGATTAGAGCCTGTTAGACCTGATTTTGAACGACAGTTTTTGGTACCATCTTGGGGCGAAGCACTGAAGGTTTATTATAAGTTTATTATTAGACTGCGGGTTTTATGCATTTATGACAACAATGTATTAGTCAAATGTAAAATCGTAAAGACAATAGAAGAATTTAACGATTCTTACAGATGATGGCTGACACCAGGTTCCTCTTCAACCTGCAAAACTTCCCCAAGGACAATATTAACGCGGAGACTGTTGATTTGATGCAACCTTATGTGACTTACCATTTGTACACCTACGAGGCTGCTAAACAAGCTTGCGGCAACGTTGCTGGTCTCATTCAATGGACCATTTCCATGGTCACGTTCTACGAAATAAATAAAGATGTTCTTCCTCTGAAAGTTGGTTCCTTGTGGACTGACCTAATAAAATGTTTCGCTGGCTTATACATCGTACTTAGCGTACTTGGATTCACAGGCAAATTTGGCAGTGCAAGAGAACAAGTATCAGAAAGCGAACGCGAACTTGAATGCAGCTGAAGGTCTTCTCAGAGCCAAAGACGAGGATTTGAAAGTGGTGCAAAAGGAGTTCGATGCCGTCATGGCAGAGCGTCAAGTAATTTGCGAAACGTGTTATGACGTTAGATCTAATGGTTCTGTAATTAAACGAGAATTAAATGTTATGTTAGGGAATAGTCGATCTAGCTGAAGCTTGCCAGGCAAAGACAGACACGGCGACAGCGATGATCGATGGACTCGCTGGAGAGAGGATCAGATGGACGGAACAATTAGCTACCTTTAAATCAGAAACAGACCGTCTTGTCGGAGACGTGTTAATTTTAACGGGGTTCTTGTCCTACTGTGGACCATTTAATCAGGAATTCAGGAATCTTTTGCAGCGTAAATGGTTCGACTTTGTTCAAGGCAAAAAAATCCCTATTTCTGTTATAATCAATATTTCGGCCTCGTTGACCGACACTGCTACCGTGAGTAAGATGTTACAGTGAAATTTGTAACTTCTTCCAATAAATTGTTGTATTTACAATTTCTAGATTGGAGAATGGAGTTTGCAAGGACTACCGACAGACGATTTGTCCATTCAAAATGGTATTATAGTCACCAAGGCAGCCAGATACCCGCTTTTAATTGATCCTCAGTTACAAGGGAAAGCATGGATCAGAAAAAAAAGAGGGGGAGTTCAATTTACAGCCGACGCTTCTCACAAATAAGTATTTCCGAAATCATTTGGAGGATTGTGTCTCTCTTGGTCGCCCTTTACTGATCGAAGATGTGGCAGAAGAATTGGATCCTGTGCTAGATAATTTGTTGGAGAAAAATTTCATTAAAATCGGAACTTCGTTGAAGGTGAATATGTCTATATTGTACAAACAATCAATTAATTATATCTTCATTTTTAAATAATTTTACAGGTCAAGCTAGGTGATAAAGAAGTAGATATTCATCCAGATTTCAGATTATATATCACCACAAAATTGCCCAATCCATCTTATACTCCAGAAGTGTTTGCTCGCACCGCAATAATTGATTTTACCGTTACCATAAAAGGTAATTAAGCTAGTTCCAATTATATCGACTGTATATGCACTTCTAAATAATTATTGAATTATTAGGTTTAGAAGATCAGCTTTTGGGAAGAGTTATCTTAACAGAAAGGAATGAGCTTGAGAGAGAGAAGACACAATTGATTGCAGATGTGACTGCAAATAATAGAAAAATCAAAGAATTAGAAGCGAATCTGTTACATAAATTAACTACCGTAGAGGTACATAATTTAGTCCTGCAAAGCCATACTGTTTCATTAGTATATTTTTTAATTTTTTGGCGTGCAGGGTTCTTTGATAGAAGACGTAGAACTAATGTCTGTACTGAACACTACAAAACAAACTGCAGCTGAGATAACTGAGAAGCTGAGCGTCGCGAAGGATACAGAATTAAGAATCGACACAGCTCGTGAAGAATTTAGGCCAGTCGCGACTCGAGGCAGTGTTCTTTATTTCTTAATCTGCGATATGGCTCTGGTGAACTGCATGTACCAGACCTCGCTTGTTCAATTTTTGGAGCGTTTCGATATCTCCATGGAGAGGTATGCACGATGCAAACATTCTTTTCGGTTATAAAACTCAAAGATGATTAATTCTTCTCAGATCTGAAAAGAGCCCAGTCAATCAACGAAGAATAAACTTCATCATCGAATATCTCACCTACGAAATATTTAGGTACAAAGCACGTGGGCTTTACGAGATTCACAAATACATGTTCAGCTTGTTAATGACTTTGAAGATTGATCTTCAACGCGAGGTCATCACTCACGATGAGTTCCAGTACTTCATCAAAGGAGGCGCGGCTCTGGACTTAAACACTGTTCAACCGAAGCCCTGTAAATGGATCTCTGATGTTACTTGGCTCAATTTAGTTGCCATATCTTCGTTAAGACAGTACCAGTACATTATTTCTCAAGTGACAAATTCTGAGAAACAGTGGAAACAGTGGTTTGATAAAGAAGCTCCCGAGGAGGAAGTTATACCTAATGGATACAACAATTTGGACAGCTTCCGACGTTTGTTGTTAATAAGGTTGAAAATTAAATATAACGACTATACTTGTATTGCCTATAATTGTATTGAAATATACAAGGAATCGAGCACGGACTTTTGCACTGACCTAATACAATTGATTAAAATTTAGGGCATGGTGCATGGACAGAACACTGTCCCAGTCAAGAAAGTATATAGCGAGTGCATTAGGTGAAAGATATGCAGAACCTGTGCTCACCTTGTTGGATGCGATGCATGGTGAATCGAGGCCAAATACACCTATGATATGCTTCTTAAGTATGGGGTCAGATCCCACAACAAGCATCCAACAACTTGCGAGAAGAAAGGAGCTTATTTGCAAAAGCATTTCTATGGGACAGGGACAGGAAGTTCATGCGAGAAGATTGCTTCAAAGTGCAAAGACTGAAGTGTGTTCAAATGAAAGTAGATTATAAAGTGTATACTGGGATTATAATAACGTATAATTGATTCAAAGGGTTTCTGGGCCTTGTGCCAAAACTGCCATCTGGGATTAGAGTACATGGTAGAATTAGTCAGTTTCCTCTTGGAGATGGAAGCACCCCATCCTGATTTCCGCATATGGATCACCACTGAGCCCCATAAAGATTTCCCGATCTCTCTTCTGCAAATGTCTATAAAATATACATACGAACCTCCGCAAGGTATAAAGTGCAATTCCACATTTTTATATTAGGTCAGTGCAAAAGTTTGTGCCTGTTTCCTTGTTGTATTTTAATATGAAATCAGGCATGAACTTTTGCATTGGTCTAATATTTTATCAGACTGTCTTATAAGTAATCTGAATTCCCTTTCACATTTTTGTGAACAATTTTTAATTTACCATAGGAGTGAGAGCAGGTTTGCTTGCCACATACAGTGGAATGAATCAAGAAATGTTAGATCAATGTGACGCTGTACAATATATACCAATTATTTATACAGTATCGTTTCTGCATACTGTTGTTCAAGAACGACGAAAGTTTGGTCCCCTTGGATGGAATATCCCATACGAATTCAATATGGCTGACTGGCTGGCGTCTTGCATGTTCATCAATAATCATCTAAATGACGTTGATGTGAAGCAAGGGATTAGCTGGCCAACCATTCGGTACATGGATAATTAATTCTTCTTTTTAATCGAACAATTTTTTATTAGATTTAACGTATTTTTTAATAAATACAATGATTTGACTGTCAGGTACATGATAGGCGAAGTCCAATATGGCGGACGCGTGACTGATGACTATGATAAAAGATTGTTGAATACGTTCGCTAAACTTTGGTTTTCGGAGGCTCTTTTTACCGAAGATTATGTGTTTTTTAAGGGGTATCCTGTGCTTGTTCTTAAACAAGTTACAGATTATTTGAAAGTGGTAGATGAAATGCCCACTGTGGATCCTCCTCAAGTCTATGGCTTGCATCGTAACGCAGACATCACGTAATTATATTCCCAGAAATTTTGATTATATCATTTGTTAACTATTGATAGAATGTAAAATTTAATTTCAGGTATCAGAGCAATACTACGCAAGCAGTATTAGACACAATCATGTCAGTGCAGCCAAAAGAAGCAGGAACTGGTGGTGGCGAATCTAGAGAAGTGCTTGTAGCGAGACAAGCAGTAGATATGTTGAAGAAAGTGCCTCCCCTGTACGACCCCTTCGAAGTGAAACATAGGTGAGTACCAAAAATATTTCAATACAATTGTATTGAATATTTTAATAAATATTTATTAATAAATGATTTTCTTCAATGAAACGAAAAATTCCGCAGGTTACAGGTACTGGGCCCAACAGCACCAATGAGTATTTTCCTGAAGCAGGAAATCGACAGGATACAAGTAGTCATTAGATTAGTCAATGTTGTTCTCAAAGACCTTCTTCTTGCTATAGAGGGTGTCATTATAATGAGCGAAGTAATTTTATTTACATCTCCACTATAAATTTGATTTGCATTATTCCACAAATTAATGTATGTGAATTTATTTAGGAATTGAGGGATGCTCTCGATAGTATATATGATGCTAGGATACCGAAGTTGTGGAAGGCAAGATCATGGGAGTCTTCATCCATTGGATTCTGGTTTACAGAATTGCTGGATAGAAATAAGCAGTTTTCAACCTGGTTGTTCTCTGGTAGACCAGCTAAGTTTTGGATGACTGGGTTTTTTAATCCTCAAGGCACATTATTTATTTATATACACAGCAATAAATCTTATCAATTTCTTTTTAGTGACACTAATATCTTAATATTTCAGGATTTTTAACTGCTATGAGGCAAGAGGTAACCAGAGCTCACAAAGGATGGGCTCTAGACAATGTTACACTTCACAACGAAGTTCTGAAATACACATCCGAAGAAGTTAGAACTCCACCTCCAGTACGTTAATTCACCAATATATCATATATAAAAAACAGTTTAATCTTTAATTGATATCTTTGTATTATCAGGAAGGAGTGTACGTATACGGATTATTCTTAGAAGGAGCAGGCTGGGACAAGCGGAACAACAGGCTTTGCGAATCGGCAAACAAAGTACTGTTTGTATTAATGCCTGTAATTCATATCTACGCACTTTACAACATCCCTGACAAAGATCATAAGTTGTATCAAGTAAGTAAAAGAACATAATAAATATTTTTGATTTTATGATATACTATCAAATCTAATAATATTGTTAATGTTAGTGTCCAGTTTACAAAAAGCCACAGAGGACCTACATCCAATTAATTACACCCTTATGGCTGCAGACGAACAGACTTCCGGATTTTTGGGTTCTACGCGGCGCCGCATTATTGTGTGACATTAAATAGTTACAAATCATCAATGAAAAATATTTAAATTGTCATTCAAGTTGTGTTTCATTGAATGAACTATTGATGAGCTGTTTTATCACCACCTGGTAAGCACCTACTTCGGGATCCGCAAACTTCCACGGATGGCGCTAGCAGTTCTTTTTTAAAATGACTATGTAATTTATGTGATTTCTATCGGGTTATTTAAAGAAATTTTTAGTCAATTGGCGTCAAGAACAAATTTTTTAGTTGACGAACAAAACAGATGTTCGTTATTTTATATGGCCGGTGAAACCACGCCCAGCCACTATTGGTTTCCTCGAATTTCACGCTTCCGTATTATGTTTCGGTGGGCGTTCCGCGAATTTATGGTTGACTAAGTTTCAGCGAAAAAGGGTGCTTAAATAACTGCGAGATGAGGATGAAGAGACGCGAGAAACGGTACTTGCGTTCATATTTACGGCGACGATGTAAAAAATGATTACAATCCGCATCGTAATTTGCAGTTGCAGCGGATACTCCACCGCGGCAAAGTGGCAAGTAGTTTTGCGGCAAATTAATAAGCTAATTCCAAGTTTCTCGCGTTGGTCTTATTTGTACACTCCACTTTCTTGCATCATACTGTCCTTACCAATATCAACTGCACTTACAATTAGATTTCACGCATGGTTATGCAAATTTCAAATTCACGTTCTACCTATTGTTCATAGTTTCCGGAAGCGAAAGGTCCGTTTAAACATTATCTGAACAAGTTCAAATGTTCATAATGATATAAAAAAATATATCGCTGTATTTGGTCTGTTACGGTTAGAGCACGAGAAATTTTTAAAGTTTAAAATTATTCTCTTTCTTTAAAAATTAAATTTTTGAAGATCTGAGGGTGATGGAAAAAATCGATTTTCGAATTCGAATGCAGCGCATAAAAATCTATAAGAACCGTCCACTGGATATCGAAACGCCGGATCGGTATCGGACAGCGATATTTTAGAATGCACTCTACTGTAGTCATTTAAATTCGAACATTTCCGCGGGCGGCAGGATTGCGCGAATAAATGGCGTTAATTGGGGGATACTCTTTTATTCTACGAGAAAGTGATTGCGGTCAACGGTTTTCCGTGTATCGTCGCGTTATTCGCTCGATACATTCTCTCCTCTCTATCCACCCTCGCGCCTCCGTTAATAGCAGGCAATTTCGTGTTCCCTCGGATAACCCGTGTAATTGAGCCAATGTGTGTTAATCAGGGACCGCCTCATTTGCCACGGGGAATTGTCCGAATTGCTTTTGTTGCCTAAAATATCTTGCTGTTGTGTGTACACGGTGTATCGATCTTCAGCCAACCTCTGGTACTTTCGACCGGAAATTGATCGCGTTGTATGAACCGGTAACCTAACAACATCTGCTTTGGACTCTCAAGGAAGGAGGATTATTTGGCTTCGTTTGGCCTCTGAGCTATATTTGTACTCTTCGAATTTTTTACTCATTGCACTCGTTGCACTCTTTTAATTTTTGAATCTTTGAATGTTTGAATCTTTTAAGCTAGAAATCTTTGAATCTCCGGATCTTTTGAGCTAGAAATCTTTGGAGCTTCGGGCCCTCGAATCTTAGAATCCTCGAGATCCCGATTTCCCGAATTTTTGAAGCCTCTCTGCCTCCTTGAATCTCTAGCTTACTTCGTTCTCTTTGTACCTCGGGGTCCATAAATCTTTGGTTTCGAGCCTTTGGCATTTTTTTGTAAGGCACCATGATGAACGCGAAGCACATTTCCATCCCACCGCGTTACAGTATCGACGTGTTCCATAGGACGTTCTTCGTCTGGTCGAAAAGTGAAGGATTTACAGTTTCCACCGTAGCGTCACATGTGCTTTCCCTCGTTTATCTGCAGACACATGCACAACACTGCCAGTTCCTGTATCGTGTCACCTCTTATTAAACAGGGTTGGCGCGCGTATAAATTATATTTGATAGGAATCGCAGTCGACAAGAACTGTCGTCGGTCTCGTCGCGCGGAATATTAATTTCACTTAGCTCGGGGACGGTTCTCCGCGTGTCTGTGCAACGCCTCCGGGGCGACCGTGAAGGAACTTTAACTAACTGAACATGATTGATATTGTGTCGCGGAAACGGTGTCCGTAATCCTGGCTTAGGACCGCGACGGTGTATTGTCGCCGTTAGCAATAACGGACGAGCTACAGCGGCGTTAGCCTAAGACGACGATGGTGATTTTCAAATTAGTCTTCCTGTAAGCAGGACCTGTAGGCGGACTCGAAATTGAATGGCAACACGTTGAAATCCGCGTCGGGAATGGTTGCTCTATGCAGATTATGCCAACGGCCAATAGATCCACACGCGCGAGCCTCACTCCCCGTCGTGTTTTGAATCAATTAAAACGCTAGATCCCGTAATCCTCGTTACTCTGTTTGCTTCTTCGGCGATTCATAAGTGTCTTGATTACACGAATCAAAACCGACGCGACGGATCGAATTCGCAAATACGGTGCTCCAGCAAATTTCAACTTACGTAAACCCTTTGCTGTTTGTCAACAGGAAATTAACAAATAAATTGAAAGCATATTCACATTTGTGTACCCAATTGTTAGAATATCGTGTAAACTACAGTAAATTGTCAGGGGGTAACGTGTTGAAACGACAAATGCGAACGGGAAGAATCTCTTCCGTCTTTTACGGGGGTTAGAGGGGTCAAAAAATTTATCACTTCCCTGTGAAAAATTTACCATTTCGCGACGGCGTGACGTAACGAGTGCCGTCGTCGTCGGTTTCGCAGCTATCCTTCGGAGCCGTTGCCGGTACCATTTTCAACTTCTAACCGATTTATCAGATCCGCCGGCAGGAAGTACGCGGCAGACGTCTTCTGATTTATGCGGTTCCAGCTCCGGGAATATCCGTATCGAAGTTGGGGTAGAAGGCGTACTGTGGGTCAGCATCGGTCAGAAGAACGGTATCGGAAAAAGCAAGGATACGCTACGGAGAGAGTAGCTGGGATATCACGCGACGCAACAGAGGTCGAAGCGAGAAAGTCCGAGTCGAGAGTCCTCGCTTGACATTTGTTATCTCGCCGGGGATATATAAGTGTCTAGGAAAACTTTACTCACTGGTTTCCATCATTGGCTGGTTCACCGGGCCGTGGTTTCTTTCCCAGGGTAACTTGCCGTATCCACTTCCAGACCCTGAGTCGCGTAAACTTTTCCCTAACGCAACTAAACGACCGTCCACGAGCCGAGGATTATTTTCGCGGAACTGTTCTGCCGTGTATATTTCCGGTAAATCGCGGGGAGAACGAGCCGGGAAATACGATCGCGTTTCGGTCACTAGACGTAACAAAAATTTGCGATATTCTTAAGAAGCTGTTTATCATTTTAGGTGGCAGCAGGATTCGTAAAAAAAGCTGAATGAAACCGAAGTTGTCCAGTCATAAGAGATCCTTCGGGTGGCGAGTACTTTTAGCTCGCGGCGCAAACACAATCGGCGAACTTTGTACGCTTCTCGGAGATTAAAGTCGTCCCGAGTCAATAGCTCAGAGGATACAGCCGTTTACGCTCGGTCCGCGATTGTCCGTCGACGATCTATTTACCCGGAGCCATTCGATCCCGGGGCACTGGGCATAATCTGTGCCAGGGGCGATGGCCGGCCGCGGTTCCCTTCATCCCCGAAACCGCCCCTAAAACCACCTCCAACCCCATCCCCATAGCCTATGCTGCTCCACCCCCTTCGTTTACCGGTTATCGAATGGGGATGACCGCGCGGGTTTCGAACTTTGATCCAATCGAGCGGGATCCGGTTCTGATTCGGGCCGGCAGCCGACTGGCTTAACTATTTAGATCCCCCTCGGGCCGCAGGGGGATTTGCTTTGACGGATCGTGGCGCGCGGCCGGTTCACCGTGACGGTTTTCCTGCTGGCGCGAGAAACGTGGCCGTCGCGTCGTACTCTCTTGCTACTACGTAGTGCTGTTGCTGCTACTCTGTTGCCTGTCTGCTGCCTGCTCTACCTGCACCGGTCTGGCGTTGGTGATGCTTGCGGCCTCTGCATTGTGATGCGGCGCATACATGCACGATGTTTGCCCGTCCTCGCCGGGACGATTATTGTCCCCGGTATGCTCCTGTTGAGACGCAGCCACGTACCCCCGGCCGTGCACACATCAGGCAACGTGTTCGCTCGTCCTGCATACACTATGCCATAGTTGCACCCCGGCTACCGAATAAGTTCCTCGCCGGATCGCCTACAAAGTTTTAGGACATTTCGTAGAAATTCGTGCGGGATGAAGATCGATGTTGGGAATGTTGATGGTTTCGTTGATTCAGTGGACTTTTGTGTGGGACCTTCGCGACGAATCTACTTCGAGTCTTGTCGTCACAGGATCAGGTAGAAATATCATCTAACGACCGTCTAGACGGACAAGTACGGCGGTCTAGGAATGCGACGTTGTTATACAAGCTTCTACGCGAGATTCTTTTTTTTGCCGAGCCGTTGAACACTTGTTGCACGGCATCGTGGGCGTGAAATCGATTTCGGTGGGGCCGATATTCAGAGACAAGGGGTTCCTGCAACGATTTTCCAGAACTCACCCCCGTAGCTTTGTTACGAGCAATACTATACCCTCTCCTTCTCTTTTTCACCGAAACCGGACCGCGATCTCGAACTTCCTCGAACAAGCGAGGCCGTTTCCGCTTTTTCGGGATTATCTCTCGGTCGAGTTACGTGATCGTTGGCCCGCTAGGTCGCCGAGAATTCGACCGAAATTGCGTTCCCGAAGCCGGACAACACAATAATCCCGACGAGCCCTCCGCTGGAATGAAAAGTAGCGTATCGAGCCGAGCACGCAGCCATAAATCAAGTAACTCGCGATTGTCGTTCAGTCCCTGTTTTATGAACCCCCGAAATCTAATTCGATCCTATTACGAACGGTTCTCCGCTGAAAATTTCCCTTAACCCATAAAGTGCACTCTACAAAGAGTTCATTGAACACAGAAGGCTTCTAAAAAATTGTTGAACAGGAAGAATCCTAAAAAATTCGTACAACCATTTGAACGAAAGGTGTGCAAAGTGATCGGGGATGGATTAGCAATTAGTCGAACACGAGGGGCCGATAGGCCGGTAAGTCCGTCCCAGAACACTCATCAGCTTCAACGATCTGGGCGGCTTGTACCCTTGTAGGTACACCGGGCAAAGGGTTGGAGGGCCTCCATCGTCGTAGCAGGCCAGACAAGGGCGAAAGCGGTGCGCGGGGGTGTAACTGGGGGCGGCTTGACTTCATGCCGAGGATATCAATCGATGTCACGTAAAGTGTGTGCGCTTGTAAATTAATTGGCCACCTGTGGATGGAGGTGACACGAGCCGCCTACTGATTTCGTCGTCCGTCGTCGAGAGATCGGATTCTAATCAGATTAGTCGGCGCCCTTGTAGCCGGAACGCGTGCTCGACGGGGTGCACAAGGGTGCTGCGAGAGTGCAGAAGGGGAACGGTTAATGCAATTTTTAGGGGCGCGCTGCACGCCACGACGAACGATAAAACGAACTTCCCCGACGGCGATTTGCATTCGGCGAAGCATCGAGGGAAGCTCGTTACGCGTACCTATCCCCTCGCAACCACGCTCTATCGCGTTTATTTCACACCCACACCGATAAAAAGATCGACTTCGATACCTAGCCCCCGGAATGGAGACATCGAGGATCACGCGGGAAAGATTTTACACCGATGATATCGCTACACCAACGTTTATAGGCTGCGTGCAAAATAGCGACGTTTATGAGCTGCTATCCCCTTCATAAGGTACTAGAATTCTTACAAGTTTTAGCATCTCGATTACAAGGAATGCATCAGACCTACATGAACTGGTATTGTAAATAGTTTTAGCAACTTTCACCGTTTCGCTCTTACTTTTTACTATCTACCTAGTATCTACTTACTATCTACTTAGTACTATTTTTACTATCTACTTACTAGCTATCCATTTTTGGACAGTTTCCTCGAAGCCGTCCAAACAGTTGTCCCACCAACAAAAGCTCCAATCTCCCCAGAATCATAATCAAAGAAAGGACATGGCTCTCCTGAAACGCAATACTCGAGCTCTACCATCATTCTCATCTCTCATATATCTGTAGCGAGAGGTTCATTCGAGGGGGGTCGAACAGACATAAGACGGGTCCGCAAGCCTGTGTCGCCCTATGGGGAGGCTTCGGGTGTTGGCTTTTGTCGTCGGAAGGGCAACACTCGTCAAAGGGTGTATTCAGGGTTGTCTTGGTGGTTGCTTCCAGCGGGTAGCTATCCAAGAAAAGAACGCTGGAGAAGAGACGGGGTTGAAAGGGAGAAAGACAGAGAAACAGAGGGTGAAGTAGAGATACAGGGGGTGCAAAAGGAAGCACAATGGGAGCAGTGTCCGCGATGCGGACCATTAGCGGGATATATTCGAGCTCCCGCCGGCGTGCATGCATTAAATGAACAGTCTAGGTGTAAACGCGCAAGAGGCAAACGTTTTTCCACGGCACCCTGTGCCTCCACCCTCCTCGGCCACCTGATATTGCACCTAGATGGTCTAGAAGGGAGGGTGAAGGGGGATGAAGAAGGGTGATGGAACATCGACACGATGCGTTCGCGTCGAGGAAAATGATTCGATGTGCCCGGTTGCCGCATCGAAACTTTGGATATCGCTGATGGGGTGGTTTATATGGCAGCTCGTACTGAATGGGGACGCTACCCGCGAGATTCCGCCGCGATAGAGGGTAACGCATTCATTCGGTTCCGCCGGACTCGCTCGCTCTCTCGTCCCCACGGTTTCTATGGGACCTTTTGTGATTGATAACGAACGGCCAGGTGAAAAAGACCCAGTCCCGGACACGACTGCTGCTGATGCGGATCCGGCAAGCTTTTTTTCTCTCCTTAGCTCGTTACTGTTCGACGATGTCGGCGTTTGTGTCCAGTACCACCATTTTCTGCTATCCCCGAAAACCGGTCTTTTTCTCGTTTCTTTTTTTGACGGGGGATTTCCTTTTCGGGGAAATTGAAAGTGTGCTTCTCCACAGATAAGATCGCGGAGCCATTACAGTCTTTTGAAAGAGCTCCGCGGGATTTTTAACTGATCGTGCTCCGTGAATTACTGTTCGAGCTATTGACAAACCAAACCGATATGGAGATCTTACGTTGAATGTATCCTGTGTCTACGAAGTAATGAATGGACACGGATGTCTGTGTGAAGTTGTGTATTTGTGAATTATTCCGTAGAAGACTTCTTTTTTTGGGTGGAGATAAAGAGGAGATAGTATATTCGTTTTTTAAATAGTATTTGCGAAGACTTGTAGGATACCGGATATTTACGTGAAATAAAAATGTAGCAGGACGGTTGTGGGCTGGAGAGAGTTAACAATAAATAATAACTAATATAAAGCGTGACGAGGGGTTAATACTGGAACTACCAAGCCTGTCAAAATGACGGATTCCAGATTTTGTCTTTTACAATTCGTGAAGTTATAGAAATATTTAATAATAATTTTAATAATTTATTACGGAGGGCTTCGTCGGATCGCGAAACAACCCGGCAGTTTCAACGGGCGTTTCATTTCCGCGATACCGTCGCGTTATCGCCGTCCCGTGGAAATTGCGCGCGTTTTGTCAGCTCTGGAGAGAGCGTGTGTGGATAAAGGACGGCTTGCGGAGCCGCGATCAACGGTCATTTCCAGAAAAGCCGCGGGGAAACGAAAGAGGATGACGCCGGTCTGTGGGCCGCGGTCCGCGGCCACGCGCGGCTCAGGTGAGACTGCGAGCCGGAAAAGGGGGTGTGGGCCGACCGGGGCACGGGACGTGTGACGGTAACGGGCGTTGCGTGACGTTATATAATGGCCCCGTGCCGCGCAAAACTCCAAAACAAACTCCTTTATTCCGCGAATATAGGCAGCGGGCCGCGCCGCGCCGCGCGAAACCACAATCCCCGCACATGTATCAAGCTGTCCGCGACCCGCTCTCTAATTTGCATTTCAACGCTTGCCTCTCGTCCATTATTACCAACGGAACAGCTTGGTTGAATTTCACAGACGCATCCACCGTCCCTGCGCCCTTCCTCCCGCGCTCCGGACTTCTCTTGACCCTCCCTCTCTCTCTCTTTGTCTCTCTATTTCTGTCTTCCTCTCTCTATTTCTGTATTTCTCCCTCTGTTCCTCATCCCCTTGCAACCCCTCTTGTGATCCGTTCCGCTGTCTCGTGTGTGGAACCGTTTCGGAGAAACTTTATATCTTCTCACCGATGCGGAAATTCACTTCCTCTCGCTGAGTGTTTGTAGATGCTTCTTTACTTCACGATTTGAACAGCGAGTTCGGGTGCTGTTGCGATTTTTAATTGCTTGCGGTCATCATTCACATTTCAGTTGCCAAATGCATTTTGATAGTTTTGACATTCTCATCGCGTCCATTACATTTTTGATCGTCTACGTGTCTTACTCGAGGTGCACGTGGAGGGAAGCTCATATAATAATCGTCGGGTTGCCTTTGTTTCTCGTTTGTCCGTCCGGAAGATCATGGTAGTCGGGCGATTCTGCGGGGAATCCGTTCTTTAAGGCGGGTCTAATTTAATTTTTTTCACGGCCGTCTGGTCAAGGCGCGCCGGGACGTAATACAGGGCTAGCACGGAGTAACAGGGTTAATATAATTTCGCACCGGCGGCGCCAGGGGTTTTGTTGCCCGTCGAGAGAATTACGACGCCGTCGGAGTATCGTTTACAAGTTTCGTCTCCTAATATTTAGAAGCGACGACTATCTTCTCTGAAAACGCTTATTCTCCATTCCTACATCTTCTTAAAATGTTTTATTTCTGACTCTTAATCTCGATAAATTTTTTCCCTTCATCTCTGTCTATCTATTTTCGTTCAGGAAAGCATAATTTTTTTCTAGATCTATGAACAAGTTACGAAACAAGCTCGGAGAGGCTTGTTTTAAATGTTGAAAGAGTGAACGGACTGCTCGGGCGTCGATTTAATGGTGTAAAACTCGTGTTTCGCCGTATCTTCTCGGAGATTAACGGTCTCCTCTCTTTTGTCTCCGCAGCTAACCTTGTTCGCCGACAACAAACTCCAGCAGCTTTTTATCGAGTTAAAGAAGTCACCGGCGAACGAACCCCGACTCTTCGAACTCGCTAATCGCCAGCATTCACCCTCCATAATTGCCGCGCTGCGAATTAATTGATTTTCAAACCGGGTTGAACAGTCGTGATTAACCGATCCCGGGGTAACTCTGCCAAGTTGCCAGCTAATTAAACGTATCGGGTGAAATTGCGTGTTCTATATCACAGAGGCGATCAAATTCAAATGAAACTTCGTGTCGCTACAGGCTAAGATTCTCGAAATCCAATTCTCTTCGTGCAGCTCTACCGGAAGCATATTCTTCAACTGTGTCGCTTCGTTTGAGAAATTTCACAAAATGTTCATAGATCCTAGCCACGGCGCCTGAAGTGCTCAATAGGACAGCACCATGTCCAAAGGATCGAGACAAGTCACAGAACGAAAACTTTATTTCCAAAGTAGGTCGAGAAATTGTAACTTTTGGTCCATTACCGTGTCACCGGTGCAATTCGTAGGTCACTGTGCTCGTCATTGGGGTCGTTAGGTAATTTTTCAGGGTTCCTCGGGGTCAGTCGATCTCTGTGAAAGCCACGCTCCAGGCTCTGTAGGTGTGTCCTACATCGGCGAACTGAAAAGTTCCCGTCGATCGTCAAACAGGTTTCAAGTTTCTCGCAACAAACATCCCGGGTAAATAAACCGGGTAATCCGGTACCCGGTGGCTACACGATCTCTCAGACGGTCTCTCCTTTCTTCGTTCGATGCTCGCCTCCGAGTCTTATCTTCTCCGGCGGGGTAGCAATGCTCGCTATAAATCACCGGGGCAAACTTACGTATGCGAGACGAATGAAGTCGCGCAACAACCCCTCTTATACCGGTCTCTCGTTTCCAATGCGCCTCTCTCGCACACAATCCCTATCGTTTGAAAGTTACTGCAAAGAAACAGCCACTTCGGTGTCTTCGACCGGCTAGAGAACTGTCTCACCGAGACTTTTCCCGTGCCAAGCCTTCTCGATCCCTCCCCGTTTTTAATCGACAATTCCACGATCCTTCTCGACGACGACGTTCGATGACGTTGCAGTCGTCAGACCTTGTAAGCTCGCTAGGTCCATGATCCAAACGCTCAAGTTTCACCGACCAGTTCGGATAATAGAGATTCCACATGTTGGGTATCATTTTAATCAGATAAGTGTCACGAATATGTTGGTGAAAGTTTCTCCACAAAACTCGTTGCAAACAGGAGTATAACCATTTTATTAACAGTGTATCATCGATACGTTAAACGTCGAACAGTTTGATACATGTTGCGAAATGTTTCCGGCTTGAGATCCTCGAATTCCGCATTTTCGCCAATGATCATCATGGAAACAACTCGACCGTTGACAAACACGGTCGACCCTTTATCTCGTTGCGGGGCTTATTCCCGGGCATTTCTACCGCGAAAATTTGCAAGGCGAACTGCAGAAAAAAGGGGCTCGCTTGTAACTTTTTTCTGCAGACAACGCTAATTGGGTAGCTGGCCAGTGGCGTGGAGAAGGGGGTCGTACACTCGTCCTGCATACGAAGTGGCCCGAGATTAACCGACGCGGCGGGGGGTGGTAGTAATTTAGGTAGCATCCAGTTTTCCAGAAATCAGGATAGCCTGATTTAAGAACCCAACCACCACCGCCACCCCCCTCGCGGATAAAGGGTTGTTGGGTCTCGCGCGTGACCCCGGTCCACCTGCTTCGACCTAGCCAGCGAATGTTTCAGCTCGATTCGACCGGTGAAATGAAAAAACCTTTTAAATTTACGCTTCAAACGGGCCGGAATCTTTTCGGAAATACATACTCTACTCGTTACTGTACTAGTATGCGCACCCTGACGTTAATTAGTAGAGCGATTCGGTGCATTGCTAATTGCTAGGGCCAGCTGCCTGTCGAGAAAGTAATGTTGAACGCTTTTAAAACTTTACCAGCAAACGCTCTCAGCTTGCAAGTTAGTATTCTGGAATCACCCTGCACGTAACAAAATTTGATGCGAAAGGATTTGAATGGATCTGGTCCTAGCTAACATAAAATCGTCAAAAGCTTTCTCCTTGCGAAGGTTAAATGGAACAATGAATTCCGTAAATAATTCGTAAATAACATTGTCCGCCTTACCGATAGGTGGCCAGAGAAAAATCTGCGAGTGCAACATTTAATTTCTGAAAAATCGAGACAAGGATTTTCGGTGTCTTGGGTGTGGCGCAAGGGAGAATCAAGTCTACGACGGAAGAGTAATGCGACGGGAGCCTTCATTCGGTAAAACGCGTCTAAATCAGGATGAATTTGCGAGCCATCGAGGCCCCCGAGGGCAACGGTAAATTCCCGGGACAACTTGCGGGAAAGAATTCGCAGTTTGTTACGGAAATCGGAAGCCCGGCCCGGAAGCCTGATGCCAAGCGGCTTCCAGCTTGCGTTACCATAACAATAAATCCGTGAAGGAGGCGGGAACGGGATCGTGATACTTTCGATCCCGCAAAATGGCGTCCCGACTCTCGTGGAAATGGCGCGATTCCTCTCGATCTATCCAACACCACGAATTTCTACCGCCAACCGCTAACCGGACTTTATTTCCGGGTCCGAAATACGGATATGCATAAACGCGGCCGCGAAACTATGCGCCACCGACGCGCAAAACAGTCGAAAGTAGCGCCACCGGCAAACTAATGGATGCCGTGCGCCAACAAGAAACAAGAATCCACACGGGAATCGCGCGTTCCAAGGGCCGCATTCGGAATAACGCGTGCTGCCCGCCATTATAGAAGCCGACGGTATGGTTGGCCATGTTTTTCGAGCACCACCGGCGTCCGTGAAATCCAATTTACCGCAAAAACGACTGGAGTTGCGTCCATGAATGTTAGGACATCTAACAGAATGCGTCGGACGTATGCGAAAGTTTGTCTTTTTCAATCGTTCATGCATAATTCCGCGTAATCACCAGACTTGCGGAGCTTTATGCAAAATAAAAAATTATTTCCATCCACTTTCATTCACCTGCTCGTTTTTGTTGTAAATGCATAAAACCCGCAATCACTAAATTACGTCCACAGATCTCTGTTATCCCAAACACCGTTCTTATAGAGACGCAATCACTCAGACCAGCTCCTCCGCAATTTTCCTCTTTATTATCGTTACCAAGCCACCGCGACGACTACGAGCAACTAGATTCCCTTCCGCAGGCATCTTCCTCTTTCCGAAAACAAAGCCTGGCAGATACTTTAACTCGCGAAAGACGCCTGGCTCGCAGACAGCCGTTCCGCGTCGCGATAAAAAGCATTGTCAATGATGAAGTTTACCTACTAAAGCCCTCGACTATCGCCGTGACCATTCCGCCCGACGGCCGCGCTCGATGCTCGACGGTTTTATTGGCGGTGTTTTACGTCTGAACGTCGAATCGACGGAGATATTCGCGAAGCCGCCGCCGCCGACAGTCGGACAGACAGTCCCGTTTCTTGAACGACAAATATGCGGGGGGCTCGTGGGTGGAGAGAGAGAGAAAAAAAGAACGAGAAACGGCTTTATGGCTCATTGTCGTAAACAAGAGACGTCTGATTTACCGCGGGCCAGAATTTCTTCTTGCCTTGTCGCGGCCGTATTTCAAACGGGCGCGATTCACGCGCGAGTTTTATTTGCGAGCCTCGCGAACAGAAACACAGGGGGGAACAGGACAAATTCCTGGGAGAGCAGGACGGGACCCCAGATAACGGGAGAAAAAAACCGGTGAAATTGGACGGCAGCATCCGGGATACAGTGGAATGGGTTAATGGAACGATTCCACCCGTTGAAGGTGACCAATTCGACGCTCGGAAAGAGGCGTTTCAAATAAAGGCGGGGACGCAATTCATCGTCGGTCGTTCGAGACGCTGCAACAAAGAGACAGAGAGATAGAGAGAGAATATTCTTTGGACGTAAAACGCGTCCCGAAGAGGCCAATCTTGCCTCGAGACCCTTAGAAATTGTTTCAACCCTTTGCCCTACATTCTGTTAACCCTTCCGTCGTCTTGCTAAATTAATTTCTTCCCTGAGATATTAAATTGACACTACGCTGAAAATCGAGATGCAAAAAATGAACGAGCACACTGTAGATTCATTTGCGATTTCGTTCTCGTTGTCTCGCCGTGAGATATTTTCTGTGTACACTCGCGGAAAATAATTTCTCAGGGCAGACTAACGTTTCATAATCTCGAGTTATCTTCGCGCGTGCTGTGCCTTTTTTCAGCGCGTTCTCCAGGCGTTTGTAATGCTCTAAAGGACCTCATAAATATCCGTTTAAGTATGAGAAATCGTTGCCTCCGCGAGCGAAGCGGCCTCCCAGCGAAAGCTTCATTATTTACGAGTCTCGGTCTAAACATTGACGCCACAGTGTCAGTATCAGCTTAGTCGGCGACGTACTTGCCCTCGGAGCCTGATGAAGCCGACAAAAACGGCCGCGAGGCGTCAGTTTAAAAATAATGAAAGCAGTTTATACTCCGGAACCCACGAGCACGGCTAGGATAACGTTGAATATTCCTGCGGTTATGGTCGTACAACGGCTTACATCGCTTCTGTTGTTCGGGCGAACGTGCAGCTTTTAATATTCTTCCGTGCCCCTTCGAAGCTGCTGGCGATGATCTCGAAACTGGATCCTTGGGAGCCAGAATTTATCGTGATCTGGTGTTCTCTTACTTTAGGGTACTGTTAGGTTCAAGTACTGATCACCTAGTGTCCTTTTTCTGACGATCAAAGATAAAATGTTAGTTTGGTCTCGAGACAGTCGATCTCCACGCGGAGAGACCTGGACAAACGATGTTACCTTCGATTCCGAAAATCTCGACAATCGAGGATCACATCGAGCTAATGGCTGAGACATCAGCCTTAATTCATCCCTAATAAAATTAATTAAGTCCGAGGAGTCTTTGACCAGCGACTGAACCATGATTCGATCCAGCTCTAGGTCGTAAGTAGCCCGTCATAGTTAAATGTTGCTTACAATTAGACCTCAAATTGACTCTATCATGGACTACCGACTAACTCGATAGTAACTTAACCAGTAGAACGAGTCAGGGCTAATTCGGAGCTAATTCCGAGTCAATTTCGACCCGAGGCAAGCTATTATCTCGTTATAGGGTGCCAAGAGGAATGTTCGGCACAGCTAATCAACTCGCGAAAGTATAGGTACTCAAATTCAATTGCAGTATGCAACGATGCATGTTTCCCAGGCCTAGGTTACACTATATCTGTAGCTCTCGCACATTGATTCCGAAACAGACCAGCGTAATCGTATAGAGAACAGTGCTAGAGCTTAATGTGGCCCTATTCCGTCCCGGTGAACGCGTGCTGCTCCATTGATGAAGGATAATGATATGCCCCGACTACGTTTCAACGGACGATATAGCGTAGACGAAACACTCGATGCTGTTTTTATCGTCAACAGTTTCGAGACGATGGCCTCGTTTCTTCCAACACTGTCAAACACGCGTGGTTAAAACATCGATACTTGGAAAAAGAAAGGAAATTATTTTATTACCTATAAAAATAATAAGAGATCAGTAATAACATCGTAGATCCTATACAAGGTTCAGACACTCCACTTAAAAAATCATCAATAAATAAACGAAAGCAATAACGGAATCGTTGCGCAACCAAGGGTGTCTTGAAATATGTCGGGTTTGTTCTGAAGCGTCATTCTCGCCATCCCATCTCTTCGTCATCGTCGTCGACGTCCGCAGACGTCGAGGAACCCGTGCCTCCTCTATTTTTAAGGTTCACCGTCGTCTTCCGACGACAATTGCGCCTAGCACGACGCGGGTTGCCGTTTATTACAGCCGACATATTTCACGACACATTAACATATTATACCGGGGCGTGCACGCGAGGACAAAAAGCGTGTTTGCTCGTCAGCTTTATCAGACGTTAAGCTCGCCTCTCTTTGTGTGTCAACTTAATGCCACTTCAGCCGCGGCGGAACCCCCTCGTCGTGGTCGGTGCACCATTCTCTCTCTCTCTCTCTCTCTCTCACTCATCCTTTTCTCCCTTTCTCTCCCGTCTTCGGTCTCTCGGTTTTCTATCTTTTTGCTCCATCGAATTTTTTCCGAGCCTCCTTTCCCGCTCCATAACGCCGCGTCATTGCTCCGCGAAGTCTACGCGATCTTTTATCTCCGGTGTTCTTGTCTACGTCCTCTATTCTGGTACCAAGATGGCGACGGTCCTTCAGAATACCCGAGCAATTGTCTACCGAGCCAATTGAGGGCTGGGTAAATAAATGAGCCGAAGAATTCAGGATACTTTTGTTTTGTTCGTCACGATCCTGACTCGTTATTGTACAAACAATTAGTTTAATAAATGAGAAGAAGATAATGAAGATGACGAAACGGACACATGTTACGATCCAATATTATTTCCAAGGAATTAAGAGTGGAGGAAGACGTCGATCACGCGTAACAAAGTGAGCGGACAGAGGATACGCATTACAGGCGGAACGCTTTGTAACATTATGTAAATGTTGGAGTGTATCATGTAAACGGTAACGCGGCAAGGGTAACGGTAATAGAAGCGGCGTAACGAGCGCGGATGAACGGTGATGCTTCATCAAACCACGAACAGCACAGTTGTCACCCACATCCACTCCCGACGCCCTATTTCATCAGCAGCCTATGGCGCAATTGCGGGCTCGCAGTCGTACGCCGGTTCACCGACGGCCCGAGCCACCTCGAAAGCTGGCTAATCTTCGAAAGGTAAACCGCGTGCCAGAAATTTCCGCCGCGCCACGCGTGTCTCGTGATGAGGGGGGTGTGGCACCCTCTCTTCCACCCTCTTCCTACGGGATAATTGGCACGATACCCTTGCACTCACTGCCAAAGGGCGCGTTTGTCGACTCGATGTCCTCGCGCCCTGCGGTTCATCGAATTTCCTGTCTCGTCCCGAAATATTTATGCCGACGATCTTCGCGAAAATTCAACTTTTTCGAATCCATTCTATGGAAGCAGTAGTAGTTTATTTTCTCGTTCCCTCGCGGGTTACAATGGGTCCCGTTCCCTCTACACTATTTACAAGTAATATTTATCAATGTTTACAATGTTTCCATTCTATGGAAGGGTCTTGTACCATTTTCCGTTCAGTCAAATCGTCCTAGAGAAAATGAGCCAAGATCTATGGTCCTACGATTCTTTTTTACGAAATTATAACAATTTATAATTGAGGATCTTCTAGAGTCGGTTGATTCATGTTGAGAATCGCTTCGGCGACAGTACCATCAACAAATAAATGTCAAATTGAATTCCTCGGTAGCCATTGTGTCACCTCGGACGTTCTTTTCCTTCAACGAACCGCAAAAGATGTCGAGGATGCAGCGCGGAAAAGCATTTTCCTCGGCGGTCTCAATCAGAAATCTGTTATTTCTTCCGTTTCATCCAGAATTCCCGACGCGACGATAGATAAGCGTTAATTAATCAGAAGAAAAAGTACGTATCGGGGGACCAGCGGGGAGGCTGGTTACCTTTCTATTCTGCTCGGCGTCGATAAAAAGTTCAACTGCCTGCGGACCGTGGAAAAGGAAATCGCCACGGAGTTTCTTAGACAGTTCGTTATGGAGAACAGAGAGGACCGTATCAATTCCGGCGTCAGACGGTACCCATCGGAATGTAAAAATAATGAGGGAACGGTTCTAAACGCCGCGGTATCGATGCGCCGGATCATTGCTCGAGATAATTTCTCTTCGTTACGGTCTCCCGTGAACGGAAAACGCCGTGCAATAAATAAAAGGAGTGGTAATGTAGTCCCCCCAGTTTTATATTTCTTCTGAAAATTTGATTAACAATTTTCGAGTATTTATTACAGAAGAACTATAAAATATACAGCTAAAAATTCTTCTGCAACATATTCCTACATGACTCCAACTCCGCACACAAATATTTATCGTCCACTAAATTCTCCTGAACCGTTTTTCCCCGATCTGATAGGTGGCCCTAAAATTTGTCGAAAAAGAATCAAAACAAAGGGTGGCAGAGCCGTACAAATGTCGAGCGGCCATTTTTTCGCTTAATGTTATTTGGCCGAACCGTGCGTATCTTGTCGATTACGTCCAATCGGAAATTACGTAGACTCCCAGCATAAAGTTGGATTAACAGCGATCGAGCCTGTCGAAAAATCGCAACACTTCGCTAAAACGTGTTTAATAAATGCGTGGACGATAAACGGCTCCGTCGATTCCTGATGAGAAACGCTTGCGAACGACATCAAGTTTAAAAACCGTAAAAAATATGTCGGTTCTATATGGAGCACGGTTAGAACACGTCGGGAAAAGGGCGGCTCTCTCCATTCTGCCGGGACGAGCACGCGAGTGAAACTAGTGCTCTAATTATGCGCGCCCTTTTGTCCGCCGGTTAATTTCAGTTCTCAAAGCTGGCCCACCCGCGAAGGAAATTAATTGCCGGGCGAAAATGCGGCCGGGGAAACAATAACCGCGTTAAAGAGCGCCTGCGTTCGCGAACAGAGCGGAGCGGTGCGGAATTCTCGAAAATAGGGATTCACAGGTGTCAAAGGGCAGAATAAAACTTTTACCCCAAGCTTTGACCTCGTGTCCCCTCGTCCCCTTCACCTCGGCTCTTTACTTTTTTGTCTCTGTATGAGTCCAGGAGCCCAGGACGGATCGATCATTGCAGAAATCCTCTGAAATTCGAGCTCGCGCGATTTACGTTAACTAGAAATAGGGGTGAAACGATATTTCGCTACTTTCGCAGAGAGTGAGAGAGAGAGATAGAGAAAGAGAGAGAGAGAGAATGTAGTTGCACGGTTCCCGCCGACATAATGCTGTTCTTTATGATTATTGGAGGGCGTCCGGCACAATGGGAATTGTTAGGTGTGTCAGCAGCACCGCGTAATTCGCCGGCGAATTTATTCATGTGGAACGCGCTTGCCTGCGCGCGCGCGCCCCTCATCTTACCAGGGATTAAACTGCTAATTGCGAGTCACGCGTTTTGCGATCCTCGTGGGGGGAACCGCGGTTGAATTAGATCGATGTTTTTATGGGAAAGGGATCCGCGAGATGCAGGAAATCGAGTGAGAAGTCTGGGACTGCTACTGGCTTTCATTATTCCATCATTCCACTGGCACCGAATTTATTTACGAAATTCTTCTAATTTCGAGCTAACGTTACTGTCCTTAAAAAATGGTTATCGTCGCCCAAAAAAATGGAGTAGGCACACTCCTCAAATGTCACTCAACAAATTCACCAAATTCGAAAAAAACGATACCCAACCCCTTCGCTTCAAAAAATTCCGAAAAATTGCCTCACACTCAAAGATGCGCCAGCATAAAAATACGCTTTAAAAAATAAATTAATAATCGCCTGCCATCTATGAATGATCTAACAAACTGTGTATGCCGACAGACTCAGCATGTAATTGGCCCGTTCAACCCCTCCAGTTACAATAGATGACTTCCTGGAAAAACTAAACATTAAAGCGCTAAATATTATCAATCATTTTTGTACGTCTAATAAGATTTTCGTGTAATCAGCCCTTGATTGGGAACAGTGTGATAAGTAGTAATAAGCAGAGCAATAATAGGATAATCATAAAATTAGGCATAAGGCGATAACCCAAAGACAGTCCATAAACGAAATCCTACCTGCGAAAAATAGAAAGATATTAGAGATTAAGTATTTTAGGCAATGATTTATAAGAAATAGGTACCTGACTGCGAAATGATGTGATATCTAGCGAATGCTGATATAGGACTATTTTTAGACTACAATCTTACTGCCAGCAATATGTATCAGTATATGTATACATGTGGTTATTTAAATATGTATCTATGTACGTTAGCTTATAAGCCAGAACTGGTTTAAAGCTCTTGATTAATAAAAAAAAAAAAAATTGGCCCGTTCGGGAAGGAACGCCTTATCGTCGTTGACGTATCGAGGCGTCAAGGTTGCCGGGGACACCGTTGACGAACGTTCCCGTGTGCGTGAACAGTCGATTGTCCATGGCAGCATGATCGTTAGACGCTCGTCGACCTTCTGCGGGATGCGATGTCGCATTAACCGACCGTTAAAAGTTAACTGCATCCTCGGGGATGAAATAAGACCTCGGCTAGAGGATCGGACGCGGAGTTTCGCCCGAGCTCTCTCTCTCTCGCTCCAGCACGCGATCGATCGTCATAAAATGTGGAAACGTCGCGCGTACGTCGGCCCCAGACGCGGAATGTGATTCACGACTTGAAGTCCGCAGTTCACTGAAATCAGTGAATACTTTTTCCCCCGATAAACTACTGTTAACGCGATCGAGGACGCCCTCCGCCTCTTTCCTCCGCGCACGGAAAACTGCAAAACTCTCGCGTGCGATTTTTCTGTTTGATTAACTCTTTAGACCGTTGATATCTTCTCTGTGTTTTATATTAACGGCCCCCGGGATTATATAAGGCCGGCCGGAGCCTCTATTTTATTGCAAGTTTTAACGAAACGCGACGTCCCGCCTCTTTAAATCTGCTTTACGCCCTGTCTTCGCGATTTATTCCGCGAGCCATTTCTAACGAACCGAAATGCTGTCCAATGCTTGGATGCTTTCATCCAAGGGGTTGTAAAGTGGTGGTGAAGTTGTTCAATAATTACTGTAACATTAGAATAAAAGATAGCAAGTATCTCAAAGAATTGAAAAATTAGCTGGTAATTTGAAAGGGACGAATTTATTTTTCTTGCAGAGGTTTACAGTGTAACAAAAGGTTTTTGTTCCGGGATGGGGTAGTTTGAAAATCATTGTACCGTCGCAATGGTCGTTCTCTCGGGGTTAGGAGCGTCATCCGTACCCCCGGGGGGAAAGTTAATATTGTGCTTCTGGCGAGAGTTAAAAAGACGAGGGACCCTTCTGTCGCATGCCGACACGAGCCCGAACGGAATGAGCTGGAACGCGAGGAACTCGGCGCACACGCGGCCGAGGAAATCGTTTTCGCATTACAACGGGGAAATGCATGGAACTTCCCGTAACCGGGAATTGTCGTGGCATTTACAGCGGAGCACATTTCAACCCCGGACTGTAACCGGGGAGTGTAACAACCGTTGTTTTTGTGCAGTCGGTTTTTAACAAACCGATATTTACGTTTTCGATCGATCGACGAAAAATCGAGAAAATTCGATTAGCCGGATGAGAGAAATTGTTAAAAAATTGCTGCGCCAGCCGGCAACAAACAAACAAAATGAAGAAAAATATGAAGAACACAAAGGAAACATGTCCAATCAAAAACAATTTATAAAAAACACAGAAACAACAAAAGAATCATAAAGAATAGTGAAACAACAGAGGAATCGTGTCCGACCACAAAGCGTCTCTAAAAGAACATCGAAAACATTAAAGGAGTCGTGTCTGATCACAAAGAGCACAAAAGGATCGCTTCTAATCTCGACGGAATCATTTCCAAAACAATTTCTTTCTGTTTCTAACCAATAAACCGAGAGTTTAGATAGATCATGAGTTTATCCGCCATTGTTATCCTCCATTTTATACTGCTTTTTCCTCCGGTTTTCCCTGCACACAGTATTTAAACCGCTGGCAAGCGCGGTCGGGGGTTGAAACGGTGGAAAGCGCACACTTCGAACTATTTCAGCCGGACCGTTGAAGGTGGCCTTGGCAAGGATTTCAGGCCGCGCAATATAGCCGTTTAGGATAATCCAATATTATCCGACATGATCCACCTTGACAGGACGCAGCTGGGACGCGCGCAAAAATCGCGGCGCGCGCCACACTGCCGTTCCGGTAGGGAGAAACGCGGATTTTTTTGTCCGGCGAAACTGAAATTTTCAGTGTTCGATTTAGAATCGGAGATACGGTGTGGATTAAGGGGTCTTCTGGGTTTCTGCGAAATCCCTGTGATTTCCCCATAATGAATTAATCGCGCTTGAAGGGCGTTGGACGGGTCTAAATTAGCGTGGCGAATTTTTGGCACGGGATCATCGCGTCGCATCAAATGCTTTTCGTAATTCAGAAATTGCAGTGCAATTAATTTTCACGTATAATCCATTCGTTTTCATCAGCAAGTCCGATCAGAAAGGGCGACTTTCCCACGTTGGAAAATGATTTTAACAAATTCTCTGAGCGGAATAATTCTTTTTGGAGCTCGCGGCACGTAGGTCCGGGTATCCGGAGGCTCGGGCAGCCAATGAATAAAAGACGGTATGCAATTGAGGTGCAAATTTTCACCGTGGACCCGTCCGCCCCTGGCGAAACAACCGCGACGGGACAGGGCAGGGCAGGTTTTAAAACCTTGCTCGAGGACCGATCGATACCGATCCGGTTCGTCCCCCGGGATTACCGAAGTAACAGGACCAAATATTTGCGTTACCTAAGCATGTTTCTCTCTGTACTCCTCTCCCTATCTTTCTCCTTCCCCCTCTCACTCCTGTGCGCCCTATTTCCCCGCCAGGCTCGTTCCATTCTGTGCCCGTAGATTTTTCACGTCGTCGGATCCATTTATCCTGACTGGAAGACACGGCCCCTTCCGGGAAGGACGTACTTAAAAATAAAAAATTGATTCCGTCCAGGAGACTATCGAACAACTGTTAGCTACGTCGTTAAACGTTCCGCCCGTCGTCGTCCGGTCGCGAAATTACCCGGATCTAATGGTATTGCCTTCGAGAGAGAGCGAGAGTAAAGAAAGACCGAGGCGAGTGTTCGAGAGAGCAGAAAAAAGAGAAAGAGAAAGAGAGAATAATCTTTGTAATTTTATTATTATATTGTGCAAAAAACCAATCTGTGCAGGCAGGTGTGCGAAAGACGTCTAAATAATGTCCGAAAGATCGGTCAGCGTAAAATATATTCCCACCCGCACGAGAGCAGTAAAGTAATGCGTCGTTGATACGATTCAATTAACCGAGCACAAATTTGATACGTTTCCAGTCTAATTGTCGGGGCCAGCGGGCCAAGTTAAATACTCGGTGTTTTGTCGAGTAATCGGTTTACCAGTCAAAGGGGTTAAGTCAACGAGCGATTTGCCGATAGTTGAGCGCAGCGCCCTTGCTCTCGGTCGCTTAACCAGCACCCCCCATCGCACCCCCCTCGTCCTCCTTCCGGCTTTCGACGGACTCATAAACTCTGGCTAACTCTCCGGCACGCGTTGTTGAATGTCGATTAATTAAACTGTCGTCCGAGATAATTGAACGGCGGAAGGATTACCGCGACCCCATCGTTTTTTCCCTCCACCCTTTATTGTGTATTTTTCTTTTTCGTCTTTCCATCCCTCGGTTCTCTTTGACGACAGTATCTCCACCGACCTCCACCGACTTCCAACCCCTCCATGTAACTTTTGTAACTTGTCGTGTTACCTCACGTTCTGGCTTCTAACCTCGGTAAACAAATAAATATTTGCTCAGAGGTTAATTAAAACACCCTCCCGGGGCCAGCCGGAGTTCCGGAGGCAGCACGCTTCACGCCGGGAAACGTCCGACCGACGTATCAGCGTTTAAAGGGGACGTTCTGGACGTACACCGTGTGTCACGTCCGCCCCATGAAACTTTCATAATCGAATATTTCGTATTCTTTCACCGTTGCGATGTTTTGTCTCGACCGTGTTTCCTCTGGTGTCTGTTCCTTGACTTTCTGTCTACATTCTTTTGCTTTCAGAACTCGATGGCGCTGTTCTTTACGCGGAAGGGAATTGCGTGCTAATTTGATACTTGTGGGATGGCAAATAAAGTGGTTAATAGGATGAGGAATACTCTTTATTGCTTTACAACATTTCACAAACTCTGTCGCTACCGAACGACACACGAAACATGTCATTTGACGGTCGATGGACAACTGTACCGCTGTCATATTATTATTTGGGTGGGACACACAAAGAGTTCGTAAATATTCAAATCTACAGCGACCTTTGAACCACGTAAATAGACCGCGAACGTTCTCGCGTTCATATCGGCGTGAGAACACACATCGACATTATCGTGCATGCGTCGTTTGTGGCATCCGGTTGAAAATTAAGGGCGGATTCGAGGGAACGTGGTCAGATATCGCAAGGGAATTGAACACGTGCGTAACACGCTAAGGAAGCCACGATCGTGCCCGCGATTGTACAGTGTCTGACGTGGGTTTCTATCGAAGAAGCCATTTAGCTTTACAATTGCTCCTTTATCAGCGATAGAACATTCTGCATTTTATTGTAAAGTGTAACGTGAAACGTTAGACAGCGAGCTCTTCGCTTGATTAGAATTATACAGGCTATGTATTCTGTAATATAATATTTATATGTATACTATTTCATTCGTTCTCCATGGATCGTTAATACCAACGTCAAATATTTAGAACACTCTTCAATAAATAAACGTTAGATCTGTACACATACGCGAAACTCGAAATAAAACATAATGGTCTGTCCACAGATCTTCCGTTAGAGTAATCGTGAAAATAGACAAATTTCGAATAGAAATGACTGTTAACTCACCGCTATGGCTCTGGTCTCCGTATTTTCCGTTGAATTCGCGGCTGATATTCCTTCCTCGAGTGTATACATATTTCCGCGCGAGCGGAAACAGACTTTATTTACGTTCCGTGGGAAGAGAGCGTCCGCAATATAGGTACAGGGTGAGTTTCTCTCGTTCTCTTTCTATATCTCTATTTCTCTATCTATCTGAATCTCTATCTTTTACACCTCTTTTTCCAACCCCCTTATTATGTAATCCCCTCAATCCTTCTATCTATACCTCTTCAACCCCCTCATTCTGTAACCCCCACAGTGTTTCTACCTCTATCTCTTCAACCCCCTTATTATGTAATCCCCACAGTCTTTCTATCTCTATCTATCCAACCTCCGCACTCAGCAACCCCCACTATTTCTATCTCTATCGCTTCAACCCTC
The DNA here is from genome assembly GCA_028455805.1 of Lasioglossum figueresi. Classification (NCBI taxonomy): domain Eukaryota; kingdom Metazoa; phylum Arthropoda; class Insecta; order Hymenoptera; family Halictidae; genus Lasioglossum; species Lasioglossum figueresi. The sequence goes on along the minus strand of CM052201.1, from coordinate 11,445,266 downwards.
GTATTCTGTAACCCTCAGTCTCTCTCGCTTTTTCACTGTTTTTTTAACTTTTTAAGATTAACGAATTCCTTCCAGGAATCTCTCTTTGCATCGTTGATTTTGAAATGGAGCTTCTTCTTAGCTTCGCGGTATTCTAATGTTTTAGTGGTTATATTTAATTCATTCTTTTTTGCACGCTGCATGCTTCTTCGGGTCTTAATTACCAATTTTCGTGCCTCAACGATGTCATTGATCCACCAGGAATTCTCGCGAAATTGAAAAGTATTGTATTTTTTTTTGCATGGTTTTCTTGCATGTTTTTGTAATATTAGTTAAATATTTATTTGATTGTATATATATCGGGATTATCCCAATTTAGATTAGTATTTAATTCTTTAAAAGTTTTTAGAAATGTTTCTGGATTTATTGTTTTTAAATTCCAGCGCCAATCAATGGTATGACGCATGGCCTTTTTGTATCGGCAGTTTTGGTATAGGTCTATCTTATGAATAATTGTAGTGTGATCAGAATGGTTAAATTCCTTGTCAACGGTGCTAGAGATTTGACGCATCGAACCATTGGTATAAAATACAATATCAATTTTAGAACGTGCAGAATTTCTACGGAAAGTATAAGATCCGCCTTCGATGTCTCCAGGGATCATTTCTAGTTCCATCACTCGCGGAGCAAGAAGTTTTCCTTTGAGAGAGTCTTTCTTATCTCCAAAAAATGGAGTCCTCGCGTTAAAGTCTCCTAATATAATGACAGGATCCTTACAATTCTTTTTAACAGTAATTAATTCTTCCAAGCAGTCTCCAAACAATGTTAGAGAAATATTAGGGGAAATATAAACATTTATAATAGTTAAAATTTCTAACTGCACACCGACGAAAAATTGTCCGATCAACATTCGACTCTTAGGGACCTTAAAATTAGTGTTTATTATTTTTAAGGCTGCTGTATTCAGGGTGGATATTATCCATGGACCTTTCCTGCATTTTGAAAGGTTTGGCTCCTGAAGACACATAATATCGATACGTTTGTCAACTATAACCTGTTCCAAAAAGGAATGAGAAAGACCACAATGATTACAATTTAGTTGTACGATTCGCATAATAAAATCGATCAAATTCGTCCTTCATTTCACGTACTTTCCGGCGAAAATGAGGGCACGTCATTGAACCAGTGAGATTCCCATATGGTAATTTCCCATCGTTACATGTTAAGCAGCAAAATTCGTTCTTACATTCCTCCATACGATGTCCGTCAGAACCGCACTTTCTACATCTCAGATTGTCTTTAATTTGTTCTCGGCAATTTGTGCTGAAATGCCCCATCTTGTGGCATCCATAACACGATATGATTTTTGGTGAAGGGGATAAGGTAACTCTTGTCATGCCTATCATGACTTTTCCCGCTTCTTCAGCACAGTTCAAATATCGGGTAGGTAATTCTAATACTGCAATCTGGTTTCCTATTTTTGTAGGTCTCATCACCTTAACCTTAATGTCCTCTCTATTAACGTTAATACCGCCCCATAGTCCCCTAACCTATCCCCGCCCCTAAACCAGCCCGTTTTTTCGTGTTTGGTGATTGGTAGGGATTGGTTTTCGTGTTCGTCGATTGGTTAGAATTGGTTTCTCGTATTCGGTGTTCGGTAAAGTTGTAAAATTATTTATTGACTTGACACAATTAAATACGAGTCTGATCTATACGAAACTGCTACTGGATTGTTGCTCGAGGTCTTTTCTAGTTTCTTCAATCATATACAGGGTGTTCGACAACAGGTGGGAGAAAATTTAAGGGGTGGTTCTCGACGATGATATAAGACGAAAATGAAGAATAAAATAGAAATTGCGATTTCGGCTTCATTATTTATTTATCAACAATTAAAAATCTGCCGAAAATACGGCAACACGTCTAACAAAAGTGTACGTTGCGTACGTCGTAGAGGCGCGCGACAGTCACGTATCAAGTGACAGATGCATGCATACCTTGGTTTTCATTTGGGGCCCCAGCGAGGTGAAAATGTTTAATGAATCGTTGGACGACATCGAACCTACCTACTCGTTAAAATCCACAAGGGCATTTCTAATATCCGCCCTATGAAATTATCGAGTAGAATTATCGGCCTCACTGCCTCTATCTCCGTCTGTTCAACTCACGCTCAGCAACCACTGTTCTCCCTTTCTCTCTTTCGCTCAGCCATCCCGCAGAACTTGCGCCCGAGAGTCGCGCATCAATTGTAGTTTCGCGGTTACGGTTCTAAATGCGCGAGGCCTCGCCGGCCGTTATCCACACCTGTCGAGAGCATCACTTAACATACTTCGCCGGTCGTTCTTGTGCGTCAGTGCGCCCTCTCGACACGGCTCATCCACGCTTTCGTACGTTTACTTTTCATTGTGCCCCCTCGCCCCCGTGCATATGTGGGTCACGATAACCCGAGAAATTTTAATGCGGCTCTCCAGAAAACGATAAACGATCGACTACGCCGAATTATGAAGAACACGAACCACTTTAAACAAGAACAAAGTCATTTTCTGAGTCAAAATACCACCCAATTGTTATTTCCCATAGAAACCTGCAGTCTAATCATTACCCTTGCGAATTATAGTAGATTCAGTGGTCCGAGCAGGTTATGAAAACAACGCTCTAATTGTTACAATTTCCGGATGCTCTCTCTCTCTCTCTCTCTCTCTCTGCGAAGCATCGCGTTACACGGCAGCGGATTATACGCGAGCGCTTGTTTCGTGCGCGTGTTCGTCCGGTGATAAGTGTGCATCATGCGAATTCGGTGTCGGTGAACGGGCCCGGAAATATCGCGTTGCTGATTTCGAATAAAATATTCGATGTTTTCGCTGGTCACGCGATATCGAGTCCGCCATATAGCCATAGCAGCAGTGCCGGAATCATTTTAAGCGTTCCAGAGAGCAACTCGCGCGCGAGAGAGAAAGAGGGAGAGGGGGAGAGAGTGTTAGTACGCGAGAGAACACATCGCTCGCATTATCCTCGCTTCTAGCGAGATCCGAGCCCCGCGTTTGATTGTTAAAAATGACCCCGACGAAATTGCCGGCGTTTCTACCGCCTCATAAATCCGCTCGCGGACCGCGTGCATCAGCTCCGATGCGACGAGAACGCGAGAGACTGGACCGGTCACGCTGATTCCTCTTTTAATTAACATTTCATTCGAATCGAACGCGCAGACCGCGGTTCTACAATCACCACCGACCTTCATACCTCTCCCGAAATGAAGAATTCTTCGGATTCTTGCGGTCTACGCGCGACACAACGCCACGAAATGCCTCGCTCTCTCTCTCTCTCTCGTTCTCTCTTTCTCTTCCCCTGCCACATGGTTGTAAAATTGTATATACCATCGTGGCAGGGCACAGTTACTCTGTACGTGTATAGATGTTATTCTGTTTGTTTAGAATTTTTCAAATTAGTATAGACACACTGTGCTCGACATTGTGATTAGTGTAAACTAGCGGATTATGAAAGATAACGTGCGCTAGCCTGTAGCAAAATTTAGAACAGGTTCCTGTATGATTTCCCCACGGTACTGTAAACAACATGAATCTATTATGCCATAATAGAGATAGCAATGTATGTTTTCATATGATACATACCTCGCAGAGTATCCAGTTTAGCTTCGAAGATGGCAAATTTAGTTGTGATTCTATGTAAGTGCTTGTATCGTCAGAGCTTAAATCGTCAGGGCTTGGATCGTCAGAATTTGCAGTTGACAAATTTCTGCTAATATGGAACAGGGTTTAGCCGAATTAAAAGTTACGAGTACAGGGTTCGTCGCTCGCGAAGGCAATTCAAGCGGGCGTCAGACAAATCCGAATAAACGAGGAAACAAATCCCGAAGAATCCTGGAAATTACGCTTCCGGATGCTTCGTTCGCACTGGCAACGATTTGGAACGTACACTCGTCAAAAGCTTGTGCCCGAGATGTACGATTAATGAAACGGAATAGTATTTTTTAACGGTTTAGCAAAATTTGACGGATTCGCTGCACGAATTTTTGTGCGTCGCTTTGTTGCGCGTGTCTCGTCGCACACGTCTGCAGAATATATTTCTCTTTGTCGTCAATTTTCATAATTCTACTGGCTCCAGAGCTTGGAGGATTAGAGTAAGCGAGGAGTTTATTTATTCACTTTTATCGAAAGATGTCTAACTCGATCTATCCAACGCTAGAGCGAGGGTTTTCGCGAATGAACGAGCAGAGGAATGACTGTAGTATAGCATAAGAATGCCATTTATTTACGATTATTTAAATGCGTTTAATAAATGACGCAGCAGGCCGGTGTCCGCCAACAAAAACCGACAAATTTCTTTTTGAAGTGCCGGCCCGTGGGTGGCACAAAAGCCTAGGGGTTGCTAATGGAAAAGGAAGAGGCCGGGCCTCGGGTGGGAAAGGGGTAGATCTTCCCAGGAAATTGAATTTACAATTTCACCCCCTAAATGCCCTCTTTCGTCGGATAAAAGCTGCCAGGCCATAATAGGCCGGCGTGTCAACAGCTCCGCTCGTTCGCCGAGCGTTTCTATGGAACCCCCGACCCTACAATGTGACTCTATCCTTCATAAACGATGTCACTCGCCCCCTCTGCCCCGTGTTCCGCTCCTGTTTCAACCCCCATTCCGCCCGACTCGTCGACACTGCCGAAAATTCAACGGAGATTAATTTTTCCAGCCTCGCTCTTTCTCCGGGCTCGCTTCGCCGTCAAATTATTATTCAAGCGATTCCTTTGTCTTGTTTTTCCTCTTTATCCCGGGTGAAAGGCGTCGCAGGGGATGGGTTGCAGAGAAGGGTGGGTCAGCGTCGATTTTCGTCCCCCCGTTCACGCTCGATCTAACTGACAAATGATGCTGAGAGCGAACATTGGTTTAAAACACGGTTCTGCCTGAACAGACGTAAAAAATGAACTGTTTGCGAACGTGTTTATTTTCCGGCCGAGATGCCCGGAATAATTTCTTACTGGGCTATTTCGCTGGATTGGTTCAGTGTAGATTTAGAGTTAACGTTCGGTTCGAACTATCGTCGCGGAGGTGTTAAAAACGGGCGAAAGCACAAACGCGAAAGTTCGCCGTGGGAATTCAAAGTGTCTACGGGGTCGGAGCTTCTCCGGTATTATTAGGCGGTTCGTCGGTAGACGGTGATATTGCTATGCAGTACACACTTGCTCCCGCGGATGCTGGAAAGTTATGGAATGGCTAGGCCCTGTAATTTACCTACTAAGTGTTTGCGTACCTAGTCGGTGGGGGACGGCAAAGGGTTGGAGAGAGGAACGAGGGGGCCGTAGTTCACAGTATGTGAAGTTAACTAATTAAACACTTAGCCGAACTTCCGAACAAATTAAACGAATGCCTGGGTCTCCCGGCTGCGCGTCATTAAACATTCTCCAAAGTTTTTATTGGCCTTTTTGTTCCCTCGTTGCTGGGCGCGTGCCTCCCGTTCCCGGCGGGGCCCGCGAGACGTTCAAGTGGCGCGTTTTTCGGATTCTTCGACGGATATTATCCGCGGAAAATACGCTGGAGAAAACCACCGGCGCCGACGGTACCGAACGTCCTCTGCGAACGAGAAAGAACGAGGTTTAATGAGAGGGCTGTAGGAGTATTAATAATATGAAGGAGTATTAATCGAGTACAGTAGAGGACCTCGATTAACCGGATCCATTCTAACCGAATTTAATTTTCATGAATTTTCCTCGCAATTCGTTCGCGTAGAAAATTGACAAAAATTCGCTGCGGGAAAAGTAGACTAAAAACCCTGTCAGCTTCGCAGCACTTCAAAATTAGCTCGCGCTACGAAAGTTGAAAAATCCGCAGTCGAAAAACTAGTTCTACGGTTGTTGGCAGGGATCGTGGTCGTCAGAAAATCTACGACGCGGCAGCTGTTAATTCGACGATATCGGTGGAAAGAAGAGGCGGCCAGCTACCGAGGGGGTGGTGGAGAGGTGTTCGTCGCAATATCCGTTACCAGTTAATTAAGGAACCGGGAAGTGTACGCCGGAGTATCTTGGCCGAGAAGCGTTTATGGATCGTTCGGGCGACTTAACGCGCGCGCGGAGAGAACGGTAGGCGTTGAATCGTAATGAGCCCCTGAACTTTCGCCTCCTCGTTTCGCCGAATGAATCATCGCTGGTTTTAATCTTCGCCCGTGTAATAGAGGCCCGAGAATCTTTCGAGGATATTAAAAAACCGCGAGAAAGAAGTGTCGAGCATTCGCTGAAACGTCGGGAGAAGACGCGAATCTGATCTCTGGATATTTTTTTGTTTATTTATTGCTTAACTGTTCCAGATGTTAGAAATTTCATTGAAATTTGGTTTAGGCAAGCTTGTGTGCTTGATTGTTCTTCTCGGTTCGGGTTGGCCGTATAGTTCGAGGTTGGGCGCAAGTTGGATGACTATGTTGGAAAGAAAGGCACGCGGGTTAATTAATCGACAAATTACTCAGCGCCATGGCTTTAAAAGCGCAATATCCTGGTCGCAGTGGAACAACGTCGAAACTATTCCCAATTTAGGAAGTTGCCCGGCAAAGAAAAGCTTCGAACGGTGAAATCGTGAAACCGTTAAAGAGAACTCGTTGATTGGGGCAATTCGTCGCTATCCGAGCACTGTTCAGGGATTTCATTTGTACACAAGAACCAGGCAAATAATTCTTAATAATACATCGTGTTCAAGTCGAATATAGATCGCGGATTTTCTGCATTTATAAGAAACACGTTACAGGCACCGAAGTAATCGAATATCGTTGTACTATTATTTAGAACACTTTTTTATTTCGCACAGTGCTCCACGGCCTCGCACGAACAACAATTGTAAGCGAAGTTATTACGATTAGGAAAAAATGTGGCTCGGACGACTTCCGAACAGGTAAATCTTGGTTCGGGAGGGGTGCACGTCGCGGCTCGCATTGTCAGGCTTAAACGTCGAGCCTATTGTTTCAAAACTCATTTATCTAGAAGAGGGTAGCCGGCTGGCCGCGACAATGCCGCTCAAGAACGAGCCCGCGTAATGGAAAAGAGGGTGGCCGCCACGCCATTGGAGATCTCGTCTCAGCGCGCGAGCCATTATCGCGCGAGTAAATTCGAAAGCGCACGTCAATACGGCTGTTTTCACCTCCGTCGCGCTTTATAAAGGGTGAAAACTTGCCGGGGTCGAGTAGTAGTAGTAGAGGAGGAACGCCGCGCCGTGTCCCGCTCGCGGACGACGACGCCAGACGTCGAGTGTACCCGGCGCTCTACAAGCCGACAAGGATACGTCGACGTCGTCGACGGTATTACGGATTGTCGACACGCAACTCCGGCGAAACTCGATTCTCCGTCGCAAAGCAACCCCATTGCATTTCGACTGGCGAATGGCTGCCGACGCATCCACCACCGAAATAACAAGAAGCCAGCTAATTTCTGTCGCGACTTCGACGATATCTGCGCCAGCCATCGTCTGACGAGATGTGCTCCACTGTTCTACAGATGTCGATGGAACGTCCGCAGCTCCTCGAAAATGCTTGGGAAAATTCTTTTTGTCAGCGGTATGCTACATAGCAACGTCCCGTCGGTCAAGTAAACGGTTTGTCTGTCTCTTTATAACGAATATCTTGCACTTTATTTCATTTAATTTGATTTCCTTTTCGTTCATTTCTCATAACTAGACAGCGAATTGTATGGATTTATGACAAAAATGAATAGGTGCAATTTATAAAAATAGTGTTATATTATTTTCGACCTGTTAAACATACAAAGAAAGAAAATAAATTTCCATTTCGCTCGAGTTTGTTGCAAGTCAGCTAGACAATTTTTATTTTGCAAATAGATCCGCTGTCTACTCGCAACATTCTTGAAATTTGTCAATTTTGTTCGAAACGTATTCTATCGTAATAAAAATGATTTTGCGCAGAACGAGGCAGCGTTTCTCATCGTTGCGAGAATCTCGGCGATCACAGGGTTGAAGGAGCACGCTCTGGCAGTCGGTATTATGTTTAACGACAAAATGCCGCGCGACTGAACGTTGTAATACGCTTTCGGCGGTGTGTTACGCAGGACGGCATAAATTCGGTGGGAACGCGCTCGCATCGGCGGAACACCGCAAGAACGCGCACGCGCGCGGGCACACGCACGCCGGTGACACTAATTTCCGTTTTAATTAACATTTCACACGGCCGATTAATTAACGTCGCGACGGCGGATCGCGTGGCGTACGGCCGCCACAAAGGGCCCGCGGTTCCGCGAGGGTTTCCGCTCGGTTTCGACGCTTATTTTTGGAGCAGAGCGGAGCAGAGCAGAGCGAAGCAGAGGGGAGCCGATTAATCGCTTCGAACGACGTGAACGCTCCAGGAATCGCGGGACTGGTGGAAGGCACGCGCGAAGAGACCGCAATTTACATACTATTAATTAGAGGGCTAGCACGTCCCATGCAAATTCCCGCGTAGCTGCGTATTGTGTGTAATTAATGCGGTTTCTCCGCGAACTACTCGGTGATTAATGCCGGGTTAGTCGAACACGCGTACACGAGCCTCCTCGGGAATATTGTTCCAGGTGGTTTCTTTGCGTGCCGCACCGCCGCGAGTATGGAGCTCTACCTACTAAGCCGATGATTATTATGTCGCGCCAGATACTGTCGAGCTACGCAAACAATCTCGCAGACGCGATGAACTTCTGCTCGACAAACGTCGCCCATAACCCTCCCTCATCTCAATTTGACGCATTCCGCATTTATTCGGAAGTAATTGTGTGGTCTGTACACTGTTTTATTCGGCGCGAACATCGTCAGTCTCGTGACGCTTCGTCTCAGTTATTTGTTTTCCAAAATAGTGTTTATCCGGTATATTCAGTTAGATTTACTCAGCTCAGTCGTCCTAGACTTACCACAGCCATCTTCGGCGAAAATTGAAAGAATTCCAACACGTTCGCACCGACATTTTACACGTAGAAAATCGAAATACACCGACGTGCGATCAGCTGAACAGAAAAATCAGCCGGCCGTTAACGAACACATATTGGACTAAAATATCGAGCAGGTTCCATCACATTCGAGCTAGTACTTCACCCATTAAAAATAATAATACGTCAACGTATAACGAACGGATCAATAAAACACTCAGCCCAGAATCGGCAGTATTTCGTCGGAAAAAAAAAATATACGAACCTGAATTTCTCGTGTGTCGCGATCCGGGAATTATTGATTCGTCAAAACCAATAGGATCGGCCGTCGGCCAGCGATCAGAATAGTAATTTTAATTAATCTGAATATTTCAGTGTTGTCGTTCGCAAATGAACGGCCGGTCGCCGCGCCGTGATAAAAAGTCGACAAATCACCGAGCGACAAACAACCGGAATGAAGTTTAAAGATTCATTTCTCGGAGGCGGAGAGAGAGAGAGAGAAAGAGGGTGTGAGCTAGGCTGGTGACGACATTAAACGAGCGTTTCCGAGCGGGCGAACGTAAATTGTTTACCGCGGCGGGTTGCCGCCCCCGGGCTTCGGTCCCCCCCCCCCATTCTTCCTCGTGTCCCCTCCAGTTTTCGCTGGAAAATTTCGCGCCTCTTGAATATATTCATGATTTCCCCGCAGAAATCACGGGCGCGCGAGAACCGTCGGCGCTCGAAGCCCGCGTGCCCCGACAGCGCCGCTTTTAAAATCGCGTTCGAACGACCGAGTGACGAAGCCAACAGTGGCTTGCCTTCGAATTTTCTACGGACGACTAGACCGCCGTTGGGACTGGCAACCGTCAGGAATTTATATTCCCGGCTGCCTTGAAGGGCGAGAAATCGCTAGGCGGCGGCTGACTTCGACGCTGAATCTCCGAAGCGGATTATTTCGACGGGGATGAGGCGCACAGACAATCCTCATGACCCTTAGCAACGTTTGCCATAATGCCGGAGAAAGTTGGAACTCGTAGGATTAAATATGGGCAGTAATATTTAGATTTGTTCGCCGCTTGGCTGAATTGTGGTCGGTTTGAACCACGTTCTCGTTCACGCAACGTTTCAGAAGTTCGTCACTGATAGCGTCTCCAGAGTTTTATCTGTGTCAATTTCTACCCCTAGCCCAGGGGAGGGCGAAACTCGAGACAAGTTATCATTTGGGGTCCAAGGAACAAGATGAGAATCGTTATACGGAGCGTGAAGCAATACCAAGTTCCGAAAGAGCATAAACGGCCAAAAAAGTGAGCCACGCCTGTTTCGATCAGCGGAATTTCCAAGACGCGATGAGGCAGGGAAAAAAGTCGCGGAAGAAGTCAAGCTAATGTTCGTGCGAGGGGTAGCGTGCATGGCTAAAGTTGTAGGCGAAAACATTCCCCGAATCCCACAATTCTGATTAACAAAATTCCTTACATTATTATTACTGGACTGCAGATTATAAAATTGCATCGATTTGTACCAACTCCGATGAATGATATTTCTGAAATGTTTTACCCATTCGGTGTATTAAAGTCAGACGAAGGGCAAAGCAGAGAGCGCAAGGGGATGATGTAATCTTCTAACCAGGCAGACAATTCTATTCCCGACATCGACTATGACTCGCTTCGTCCCGTCACTGTCAGCGCGAATTGATGTTTGCCTCCATTCAAGCGAAACGCGCGCCTCCCTTCGTTTTTATACCATTAGGGGAGCGCCCTGTGGCTGGGATATATACGGCGATGGAGACGTCTATCTTTTACTTTTATTTCGTCTGACCAGAAACGAATCGTACCTTATTTCTTCCATACGAGACAGATGAAATTCTACTTCTGACATTAAACTTTATCTTCATTTCACTCACACGCACACGCACTGTTCTATACACTGAACCTAGAATCATCTATTCTCACTGGTTTCCATTCAAATCTACAGCTTCGTCGGTGAAACATTTTTCCAAACTGTTCGACTACATTCTAACCTACACCACCACTGATCGCTTCTTGCCTCGTTGTCTCTGTTTCGGTTTCGGGAAACATTTTCCTAATGTTAATTCAATAGTTTCGGAATGCGACGCTCCATTCAGGGACTCGGCCGTATTCTAACGAATGCTTTCTGCCTGGGAACAAGGTTGTGGGATGGGAAACGACGCGGTTGCTCGGAAATAAATTTCCCGGCCCTCGAAGCTCGACTTTCCTCTCTCTCTCTCTCTCTCTCTCTCTCTCTCTCTCCGGGTCCCAGGTTCTACGCTACGCCGATGTTCCGGCGTACGAACTTCTGTTTACAAACGCGCCTGCTTTCGTTGTCTCGGCGGGGTTGCACGCGATTTAAGTCATGAAGCACGGTGCGCCTCGCGAACGAACCCGCATAAAATTTCCCCTCCGCCCTGTTTCGCTTCGCCTCGCACGTATAGAGTGAGGAAGAGAGAAACTTGCTTCTCCAACGGTTCAAGCTGTTCCGCTCGGCGATCCACGTGTTCCGCCGAGATTGCACGGTGATCATTGAATACGTACAACGTCGGTAACGCATAAAACCCTGCGCCGCCTGGTTCGTTCGACGATTTTACGACGATACAAAAATAAGAGAGAGAGAGAGAGAGAGCTACGACAGAAGACGGCCGACGTTCCGATATGTCGATACCCTCGTAAAAAAGTATTGGACCTCGTTCGAGAACTGTAATAGGCCATCAAACCGTAAACGGAGGTGTTTAAGACCTCTATTAACCTGTCGTATACGAAACACCGATCGCTGTTCGAGTGCCTTAATATGTATTAGGTCATCATGTTAGTTGAGCCGTTTCTTACTTCGGTCGAAAATATTTCCCAACATACTTCTACCTATGCAGTTTATGTGTACAGAGTTTAATAGCCCGAAAGAGTCTGGAAGGATTGAATACTTGCAACGGTTTTGCAGTAGAATAATGGAATGTTGGTGCACAGAAATTTTGTCTGGGATCTGCGAGATCCTGGAGCACAATTGCAGGGTTAATCTCGCGATTTTAGTATCGAGCCCCGATAATTCTTTCCGCCGTTAATCCACGAGTCGTGTAGCGCTCCCGATTACATTCTTCTCAGTCGTGGAGGGGCTTCAGGAATGGAGGCGGACGGGTGTTTTCTTAAGCAACTACTTAGTCGCATAGCTAAATCCCGTCCGGCGCTCGCGAGGCTCATTGCGAATTCCGCTGAAGGCGGCTCATCCTTAGGAGAGATTCGATACAATCGTGGAAACGACGGTATCGATGGGCCGCATTCAGCAAAATGGTAATCGAGTATTTCAAGTGAAAAATAATCGACAAAGTTTGTCACAAAGTTGTCGATCTTGTTTGTTTGTCAATGTTGAACTTTGAATTTAGAATGGAAGCATGAACAAGGAGAAGTATTGTATCATATTCCACGAATATATTTTTATAATTTCAGTAATTCAACGCCGATAAACCGATCATTTGACTGTGGTAAGTTCAGCATGAAAGAAAGATGATCGTTCGGCAGTTGGTCGGACGTTAATCCCTCGAGTTTGTTAATCTGAGGACGGCCGCGGGGTTTGAGGGTGGGTATCGGCATCGACTCGGGAATCAGAAAAGCAAATAAGATTTAAATGAAAGCGCCGAACCGGCTTGTACCGTGGAACTAGATCATCGATTCCAGACTCCGACTCCGACTCCGACGACGACGACGACGTCGCAGTGAAAATATACGACGGCTAAGATTGTAACGGTGTACTCCGAGCGGAACTGCGAACAAGAAGCCTGCCCCGCGGAATACTTTTTCGGATGAGGGATGACTGTTTGCGTTTTTAGCGGCGGATACGAATCTGTTTAGAGCGTCTGCGGGAAATGGTGACGCGACCAACAGACTTCTATTATCCTAACCCCCTCTCCCTAACCGACGGATTTATGCTTCGCCGATAAGAAATAGGCGGTAACGAAAGTGCTGTGTCGCTCGGTACTTTGCCGCTCGAGATCTATGCCGGTCGACTTGCCAAACTGACTGGATCAATTCTTGCACTCACGGTTACTCTGCCGAATACAATAACTCTGCGCCGGTGACGTTGGATCATTCGTTTCGCGGAGACGTTCTCGGAAGAAGAATTTTCCGCAAACATTCGTACATACCTTCGACTCACGGTAGAATGAACTGGTATTTTCAATCAGACAGTTCGGTTTTACTTACAATTAGTGTCTGCTTTCATAGTTTTATTCATTGTTACTGCTTCCGTTTGACTGTATTATAAGTTTTTGTGCGACGTTGGAGACGCATGTTTTACTTATTCGATCACAGGCGCCAGCCAGATAGACGTTTGCAAAAACATCATTTTGTGTGTCCAATCAGTGAGAGTTCTAATCCACTTATCTGCTTAGCAACTACTTGCACGTCCGTTCCTATCTAGGTTAATTCTGGGAGAAGTTTGCCTCCATAGTCAGCTATATACACGTCCAATCTGGAGAAAAACTATGTTACTTTTCTTGTCTGAACATTGACGGACTGATTCTACTTCTTTGCTAAATAGTCTGTTTACCGCAAGTCTGATTCACTGATGTCCAACGACTCTTTACTGTGGCTGTCTGACGAATGACGGATCTGCACCACTCGCCAGACGATCGAGCGAGCGCCAGGAACGAAAAATTCGCTGGAATCGATAGAAATTACGTGCCGATCACCCGCGCCGTTTCCACGTACAAAAGCCTCGGAAGAAAAAGCCCCGGAATAACTGATTGGCGGAGAGTCGTCGCCGGTTCCCCTGTCTCGGAATTTCTCGGTTTTTTTCCCCTCCCTCTCCCGGTTCGTCGCTCGTCGAATTTCGAGGCGGCGCGAAATGAAGCGAAATTAATTCCACCGTTACGGCGTCTGAACTCATCAAGAGAATCAAGCTACGCCGGCGTTTCACTCGGCGAGCGCCAGCGACACGTTGAATTTGATAGGGAAAGCGCTGGCTCGGTCGGCAGTTACACCGGGGGTTGCCGCGGATCCGAAAATTCTCGGTATTAAATCACGGTTAATTTCCTGTTCCTGCTCGGGCGCGAACGGCGCGATAACTCTCTCTATCTCTCTCGCTCTTTCTTTCTATCTCTCTTTCTTTCTCGCTCGCCTCGGTGTGATTGAGCCATTGTAATTTTTTCTCCGCTCGGCTGGAAACTGCGGACCTGCAACAACCGCTCTCGTGCTCGAACCCCCTTCGCCTTGATTGTCCTGCGAAAAATTTGTTTCGCTTGTCCCCGGGAAATTCTCGCGGCTCGCCTTTCGACGCCTATCGCCTCTCCGCGACCCTCGCGAAAACGACACTGTCAATCACGTTTAACTACTTGCTCTACCGTCCCATCCCTTTCGCTACCAGACTCGCTAGTATGTTTCTTCTCTGATTCGGGAAAACACGACGAACAGCTTCGAGAACCTCGCGAAGTTTCGAAGACGTTATATTTCTGACATGTTAAAGGGTCAATAGCTTTGATCTTCTCTTCCCGTGACTTCGTGCTGAAACTTTGCGCCGACACTCGTTAACGATCTCTCCGAAGTCTTCATCCGGTCTTCCCTCGCGCTATTTATAGTCTGCGGAACCACTTCGCGGAATTAAACGCGTAATTTTCTCCGCCCACGCACGAGGAGGACGCTTGCGAGACGAACCGTCGAATCCTCTCGTTTCCGGGAAGACAGTCTCCTTATTTACGACCAACCTCTAGGGACGAATGGTATTGGCAGGACGATAAACGCAGAACAGCGCCTCGCTTTTTGCACGATATACCCGCGCATTCATATTGGAAATCATGTTGCCGCTGCCGTTTCTTGCTAAGCTGCGTCCGGAATGGTTTTTACCTTGATATGGGTGATGCATCGCGTTTTACTGTGTTCATTTCGTTCTGTATCTCCACAATGCTTTTTCATTAACCTCTCCCTTCTCAATTCGACACGTAATACTCGTTTCATTTTATCCGAGGATCGAGATAAGCAGTCTTCTACAGTTCTCCAATTTTGAAGAAGAAATTACAAATATAATTCCTTGTCTTTCGATCATACCAATTTTTTTTTAGTATTCTACCAATTTAACTGTGGCGCCGATTAAATTATATTAGAACAGATGAGTTAACCCTCATGCCAATAATCGGGTACCCCCTTTCATTTCTTTATATTCATATATTCCCCTATTCATTTCTCCTGGCAGAAATATCCCGGAAAGTTTCGTTCCCGTTGTTCAACTTCATCGTGAAAGTAGAACAGTATCGCTATTAGTCAGACAGGTAGAATGCACGTGGTTTCGAGCGGGTGAGCTAATTAGGTCGGCCCGTAATCAGACGTCGGGCGCTGCATAAGCAGTAGAACAGCCCGGCCACTGGTCAGACAGGATAATATTGATTCTACCGTGGGAATCAAGGAGAGCCGACAAAAGCGATTCGTCACGACTGATCGCGAGTTTAATGACGTTATCCTGCGCGGCTGAACTTGGCCGTGTCACTTCCGGCCGCCGCGCCGCATTGGCAAAAAGCAAACGTTATCACTTTCCCTTCGCAAAACGGTGTGTTCGCGTCATCTGCTCGGTTCTCACGAGCGCCATTTCACGTTACTGCGGAAAATGTGCTCTCGGCTCCGGGAACCCGGCTAACGGCCAGGCATTTATATGTCCCTTCGAAAATACTGTCTCCCTGCAATGACGTTCTACTCTTTACAAGGGAAACGAATGTTCGAGGACAGCATTCGCGCTCGCAGCGATCCAACGAACTATACGCGAGGCAGATGTAAGCCGAGCTCCTGTATGATGAATTACTGTCCGCGAAAACCGCGCTCGCTGCGAGCCAATAAATTATTTTTATAGGCGTCGTTTATTCATCACGTGTCTCGCCGTGAGCTCGTACGTTTCTTTTCTACACAGGGTTCGCGTTGCGGTTATTTATAATTGCGAGGAGTCGAGCGCTGCATGGTTCCGCCGACGTTCCTGGTGGAACTTGGTCGAAAATCGTCCGCTATTCTTTCATTAAACTAATTGCAATTAAAACGAGACATTTTTTGCTGGGAACTTGATAGACACCGTGATTGTTTGAATCATGGACAGAGTGAGCGTTGAGTATTTTTACTTGAAATATTTTCTCGACGCAGAGAGAGAGAGAGAGAGAGAGAGTATTCGGTTGAGTGTTTAATTATTCGTGCCCGACTAAACTGGGTTTGCACTACTTGGAATCTACTGTGTCTCTGATAACATTTGCATTTACAGACTGTTCTGCGGTTCTTCGTCGTTGTCGCATGTTTGGAGATTAATTAATTTGTCTATTTTGTCGGTTGTTCTTAGGGAATACAGTCTACAATCGTCAAACAATTTTATGCGAGTTGGTTTCGATCAATATTGGGACAACGACTCATTAGATTTTCGTGGACGAGCGCGCTGTATGAGGCGGCAATGAAACTCCACTTAAAAGGCCAGTAATTTTCAGGTTCTTCGAGCTGCTTTTACAACGATGTCGCCGCAGGGGAGCGTGTAAACGAGCTCCCGCGGGGGTTGAGAAGACGGCAGCAGATAATCACCCGGCTAACACTACAGAACGAGTTAATTGCCGAAGGTTCGGCTCCGAAAGTGGAGGCAGAGACGGTCCCCATGGGGGAGAGCGTAGCCGGCTATGGTAAACAAAAGGAATTATTCTGGATTCGGTGAAAAGGCGTGGCGCTCTTTCGACGTTCTCTTTCGCGCAGTTTCAGGGATGGCCGGGAGGGCCAGGTTTTCGGGGCTCGCACTCAGCTGAGAGAGGAGAGGCGGGGTAGAGCAGGATCGTTTTCATTTGCAAGCTGTTACGAGTGTAGCATCTGCTGCTAAACGCTATAAACAGCTTTACTCGACTCGTAATGGCGGGAGGTGGAGTTTAACTTTGGAATAGGGTGGCCGCGTCCGTGCACGAGGAGCTGCGAGACCAGACCGTCCCTGCTCTCGAGTACTCCTTCGTAATGGAATGTAAGTGGAATAATAGAGTCGCCACTTACTGCATCTACGAAAACCCTGTTCCGTCTTCCCGCTCTCCTTTTTCGGCCTTTGTCCTTGCGTTTTGTCCCGGACACAACGACCCCTGGTCCTTCGCGTTCTCGTTTCGTCCTCCGGCGCATACTTTGCAAATTTCTGTCCACTCTTTCCCTCTCTCTTTCTCTCTCTCTCTCTCTCTCTCTCTCTCTCGGCGAACCAGGCTCCGTCGGGACGCACTAAAAATTTCTACGGAGCCACCGATAAAAATACCGCGTTTTACGAGATTCGTTTCTGTAATAACGAGAATGATGGACAACCCTCTTCTCTTCTTCTTCTTCTTCGGGATTCCTCGCCTAGCCGGTATCCCGTCGTTGTGTTTTATTCCAGACGAGACAGTCGAAAATCACTTTACCGAGCGCCGGGATCAGCTCGTAAGCTCAGCTCCTTCGACAGATGTAACGTCGGTTACACAAATTCGAGCTCTCTCAGCTTTGTTTGCGACCTTTCGACAAAAGACACCCGCAGTATCCTACCTCCTTTTGTTCGAGACAAAATAAGACAGCCTCCGGTCTGTGAGAATAAATTAGATCAATTTTTCATATCACATTTTCAATATTGTTACCGAAAGAAGAACGATAGAAGGCTTTTTTCATAGAATACAATCATTTAAATCAACCATCGTGTCAAGCATACGTCGTAAGTCGATATCTGACCATACCAGTCGTGTAAATATACTCCTCTGTATTCAAGCAAGTAGTACGAACCAAACGATGCTCAAACAAGAAGTATGGATCAATCACTGATCAGGCAAACAGTACAGGCCAACCACGGGTCAAACCAGTGTAATCATAGGGCATAGCCAGTTATCTTGCGACAGCAGTGGAATAGGTCGACCACCATCGTAAAAGGTACGAAAATCTCGGTTCTTTCGTTCAAGAATTGCCCTCAGTTTGGAATCACCGTTCCGGCTAATTACTTTGTTTGTTCGCCGAGCTATTAGACGCGATTAGGCGGCGAACTATTATTGTTACATCGCGATAGCAAAACGCCGGAGTAATTCGGAGCAGTTGCGGGCGGGGAATATTTAACGCACATTCGAAGCACACGCGCGGATCGTTCTAATGGGGCCGAGATACCATGATATACATCGGCACTTAAGCCGGGGCATGGCATTGTTCGCGCGGAGAGACCGTAAACCGAGCGCGCGAGGATAACGACGGTAATCGCCACGAGGCGGTAAGACACACGCGGAGCCCACGGGGAACGTCTTTTTCCGAGGCGAGTTTTCCGCAGCCAAGCGAGACCGGAAGTGTTCATTAGACCGCTTCAATCTCGCGATTAGGGGGGACTCGGTGTTTCCTTATTTCCCGTAGAGATCGCGATCCTTAGCGGAACTATCGTTACGCGGGGACAGCTGACGGGGATCCTGGGTTATGTTTTTTAAACGAGGCTTCAACCGAAAGAATTTATCTGGCTAAAAGAGTGACTACTATTATTAAAATGAGAATTCTTTTCTGAATTGAAACCCAGTGATTGATCACAGAACTTGTCTGAAATGTGGATGATCTATTCCATTTGTCTGACCAATGTTAAATTTGTACTACTTCCCTCAGAAATTATGAATACCTACTACTGGTCTGACTTTTACAAATGTAGATCTGTAGGTGCCTGATTATTTGTGGACTTGTACCACCTGTCTGATTATTTGTAGACCTGTACTACTTGTTTTAGAAATTGTGAAACTGTACTATTCGCCTGATACATTGTAAATAGATGCGGGCCAGATAGTCTGCACTACTTGTTTGACAATTTACGGTAAACGTGTGCTACCTGTCGGTGTAATTACAGACCTGTACTACTTGTCGAGCCAATTACAGAGCTGTACTATTTGTCCGATGAATTTTTGGTGAACATTTCGACTGGCATCATTATCTGCGGCTCCAATTTAATGTCTTGTTAATTGTACATTTGTGTTTTGTTTTATTCATTGTTTGACCTGTCCGCGGGCGAAACAAATTGATCCAGACAACAGACAGATTCGAAGGTACACTCCGATTTGTCCCGGTGTTTCTCAGTTGTCAGTCTCAATCTGGTTCGACTCGGCGTGGTATTAAATTACAGTCACCGTCCGACACACGCTTCTTGCCAAAAGCTCTGGTCGCATCGATCCGGCCCGGCTAATTGTCAATTTCCTGACCGATAAATCATGCAGCGGGGCTCGCGACCACTTGCCCGCGAGATTGCCGGCCACTGTATTATCGGTGCAATTGCTGTGTCGTTAGACCTAGCACGCGCAATTATTTGGATTTCACCGTCGCCTCCACGCCATTTGCTCCTTCATGGACACAATACCGGAAAAATAATAAGCGAAATGTTCATGACGCTCGTTACAATCAGATAGAGCGTTACTTATCATCGTAACAGCTTCAGACGCTAATTCGTTCCATTACCTAAGCTAGTCTAGTGCAAAATTCGCTGATTATTGTGCTCATTCGCTATAGATGCATAAAATCTGCAATCTAGTGATCAAGGTATGCCTTTGGTCAGACGCGAATTATTTTTTCTATACTGTAGCATCGTAAATTCGTCACATCCGTCGCCGAGCCTAGACTCATGTTTTAGGATTTACGATCATCCCCAGGAGGCGTAATTTTTAGGAATCGAACGTGAGGTCTGCGTGGGCCATAAAGAGGAAGCGTTTGGGCCTTCGGGAAAGTCCGAAGGTCCCTGGGAAAGCTAAAGGGGACGAAAGGGCTCATCGGAAAATACCGATGGGCGAACGAGCAGAGTTGTTTTCAGCGTCGAGGCGAGCAGTACGACTTGTAGCGAGTTGGAGCTGTGCTCACATATTTAACACGTGTACTTATCGTTTAAATTCTATTAAATTGTTTTATTCCCTATCTCGAATTTCAATTAATTCCCACGATACTATGTGCAACTTTTTACGAGAAGAATTACGCGGGAGGAGTTACGTTTGCTATAGCGCAAATACTATCACGGCTTTCGATATTAGAGGAATTGCAGTGTCCCTAGATTATCCCGCTACGAGTCCGGCAGCCGGGTCGCCGTGAAAAATTCGTGAAACATTTATACGTTTCCAGCGGGTCTCCGGGTATCCGGTGTTCCGCTTCATTTATTCCCATTCTGGAGAAGATGAGTTTGTTCAACGACTAACCCCGGCGAAGCTGCCGCGACAAACGGCCGGGCAAAGGGTAGAAATGTAATATTCCACAATGGTGTTTTCCCTTGTTCCGTTTTAACTCTTCGCTTTTCGCGACTTCGATAACTCCGTTGTATCACGTGGACTGTGTCTCTCGTTTCTTCTCTATCTCTCTGCCCTTGTGTTTTCTAGTCCACTTTTGCCTCCGTATACCTCTGTCGTCGCTTACGCGCACACAAACCCATCGGCAGCGTCTTAACTGCCGTCTTTTATACCGCGAGAGCAGCTGCTTTATAACCGAACTTATTTGTCCTGCAGGCAACTCTTTTGTTATTCGCGCTCTTTTGTCTCCCGTTACTTTATTGAGTCGTACCTCCTACTGCCGTCGTCGTCGTCGTCGTCGTCCTTGTCGTCCTCGTAGTTATCATCGTCGGGATCCCGCGACATTTTCGACTTAATGGCGGTCGAATCGAGATTACGCGTCTCTCGGACGCAACAATTCCATCCGGATACGTCCGACGACGTTTTGTTCTATCGCCAGGAGCAGTTCGAACCGGCGGGTTCGAGAACCCGCGAACAATGACCGCAGAATTTTATTAGCGAGCGAGGGGAACGGCGTCGGCCGAGTGCGTATTCGTTTATTTACCCAGTGCTGTGACCCGTCCGCGCGAGATAAATCCTGGGAACTTCATAAACTAAACTTTATTCCCGTCATAATTCAACGTTTCCGCGAAGAAACGACCTGCGGGCTTTCTATTAATTAACGGAGCCGCGTGAACAAGAAAAATTAGTTGGGTAGGGCAGTCTGCAGAGTTGGATCGCGTCAGCAAGTAGAAACAGATCTTATTTGGTCCGCCATGGCCTGGAAACGGGAGCCAGATAGAGAACAAGCTCAATATTTAATCAGACTTAGAAACATCGGACGAAAGTGTACGAACCATCGACTAATGAAGGAACAAAAATGTCAGTAGCAGATGTCAGTACACAGTCAGACGAGGCTAGTAAGTGGAAGCAGACTCCGCATAGCCGTCGATTAACTCGGAAACTTACAATCGAACCCTGAAATCCGCCGAAAGCCAAATACGCAAAAAGCAAGTGAGACGAGTTTGCCCACGGTCGGACGATCTCGTGGGGTCGTTCGTTGTTCGATAAATGTTGGCCCGTCGTATTCCGCGCTCGCGTTGACAGGCAGCGTAAAGAACAGACGCGCGAAAAAACTAATAGATTCCGCGATAATCCGCCTTTGCCAAGTTTTCAGGTGAACGCTCGTAAACCCGCAGGGTTGGGTTTTCCGAAACAAGAGTTTTCCAGGCTCACGGAGCGCGCGAGCGAACGGCTCGTTCTCTGCGAGCGAAAGTGTATTAAAAACCGCTTTCCCCGTAAATATCTCGTCGCGTTCGTTTTTCGCGCGCTCGCGAAGGATGAGCGCGAATCTTCGTCGCGGGGATAGTGCAGGGCGGGTAGGATGGCGGATGAAGGGTGGAAATTTCGCGTACGTTTGACGTTGAAAGAGGGCGGAGAGATATTTTTTGGTCGGGGCAAGCGCGAACGGGCAGCGCGAAGGAAAGTTGGACGACTCGTTACAACTTTTTAATGGACGGGAGATTAGTTTTTAAACGACTCCGGCGTTGCCGGAGAAATTTTCATGATACCCTCGGCCCCCGAACATTCTTTAATGGTTCTTGACGTGTGATGTGTCGGAACAGCGCCGGCCAATTAGAAAAATCTGCGAGAGAACGCACACGCGCGCACATAGAGAAAGAGAGAGAGTGAAAGAGAAAGAGAGATAATTATCGATTGTTGCGTTGAGGAAAACAGATACGCGCACGGGTTCTTTCTCCTCGATCGGAAAATAACAACAAGGGGACAAGGGTTGAAATCAATCGAGGAACGAACGATCACCCTTGATTAAAGCGTCGAATATTTTTCCAGATGAAATACACCGGCCTGTTTGGAAATGATCCTTTCACGGCTAATGAAACGCCGAGGCTCGGTCCCTGGTATTTGGTATACATCCACCCCCGTAGCCCCGGGTATATTTTATATCGACGATATTAAAACGCGACCTGGACCGGACGCTCGTTTCGATACACCGTGACTTCCTGATTAATCTAGATTATTTCGATTTTACCCGTGTGTTCTCCGTCGCTCGCCCACGCAAATGGCCGCTGCCTGTGTTTGCAAACGGAATTTTTTAACAAGCCACCGGAATCGCCGATCGCACGTTGGATATCCTCGATTAACTTCTTTGTCGCGGAATATTCGCTCCAGAGAGCTCGTTCCGCTTGAACGGAAATCTAAAATTGCTGAACGGCGGAAACGAGAATAACACTGGTACAACCTGAATTTTATCGCAACGAACATTTAAACTGATTCTCACTCGTTTCGGACCCCAAACGCGAATCTAAAAGTAATTTCTCCCTATCCTGATCTCCATCACGTCTTTCGTCAAACTTTCAACTTTAAGAATTTTTCCGGTTCGAATCGTAACAGATTTCACTGACAAGAAGCAGGGAATATTCTTTATAAGCAGAGGTATTTATGCAACGAGAGCGGCCGGAGCAACGAATTTCCTCGGCCCGGCGAATGGGAGCGAACTGTAGTTACAACTCAGCGTGATTATTTCAAACGGCATCCTGTGCGCGGAAACACATTTTTTCCCGTCGGGGATTTTTCTTCGAGCTGCTGGAAATAAGACGTTTGAGGTCTTTGAGCCGCTTTCACGGTCCACGTTCAATGATGAATGTTAAACAAATTCCTCCCGGTTGAATATTGCTGAGGGTTCGAAATCCTTCTGTGGGCTTGTCTTCGGTGAAAGCGGCGCTAAAAAATTGTTTCCTTTGTCAAGGGACGAGAAAAAGAACGACTTGAAACCACGAATTAAAATAATACTGTCTCGTGGACGATTGAAAATGAATGCGAGAAGAATCAGAGCCAAGCTGTTCATTTTTCAGTAAAACAAGTCGATGCATGGCGAGAGCAAAATCAGGAATTCGAATAATAACAACATATTTTGAGCTCGAACAATTTTCCTAATGGATGAACAGTACAACAAAGATTTATCCGAGTTTAACGTATGTAGGCCTTGTTTCCGCTTGTTCCCCCGTTAAAGACGACCATAATTCCACATCGGTGAATAATGTAACCTACTTCCATTCCTGGGTGGCACGATATGCTTCAACACTGGGCCGTTTTTCCGCTTGTACGCGTATTAATTAATACAATCGCGAGAGGCGAGAGCTTGATCGCACCGGCTCGTCGCTGTTTGCCGATCCACGGGGCAAGATCCCGCGTAATGAAGCGAGATTAATCTACGCGGACCGCCTCTAAACTCATTAGGAAAATTAGAGCAGCGCCACTGAATCGCCACGGTGGAACAGATTGCATTCGCAGCGAGGGATCGAAAATTTCCTACACCGTTCAATGCGTTTCTCTAACAGGCTTCCGATTGTACCAATGAAAGACAACAGGTTTGCAAAAAGAACAGCTCGAAATCTTTAACAAAAAATACCATTTAATTGTTCTCTTCGGTGAATACGAATGAAATATGAATAAAATATGAATAAAATATGAATTGCCGTGATAAGCAAATCAAATTGACGAGAGTGCGAATAGGGGTGACAGCTCGTTTTCTATTGCACGTTCATTCATTGGTACTCCGCAGTCGTCGACACGTGATTTTCCGAGGAGTTTGGGGTGTAGGTGTGCGTGGACGAAAACGGCGGCAGGCTCAATCGTGGTTGCGGTTGGCTAAGATTAAAACTTTCACGAGGTCTCCCCACGGTCGGTGAAACTCCCTGTCCGCGGTCGTTAAAACTTCTCCTAAGAAAGCTAAGACGTCTTAACGCATATAAATGGTTCCTCGCGTTCTCTCCTTGGGGTAGCCGGGATAGCTTAATTCCTCGCGGAGTTAACACGGTCTTAGCACACTTTACCCATCCATCAACGGGGCTCGATGTGTATCGTCGATTGAGTGAAATACTTAAAGCCCGGGAACCAAACTAATTTCGGCGGAAGCCTA
This sequence comes from Lasioglossum figueresi, assembly GCA_028455805.1. Classification (NCBI taxonomy): domain Eukaryota; kingdom Metazoa; phylum Arthropoda; class Insecta; order Hymenoptera; family Halictidae; genus Lasioglossum; species Lasioglossum figueresi. The sequence continues at coordinate 11,421,274 of CM052201.1, read as the reverse complement.
AAGCATTTCGATCGAACCGAGCAATACAACCACCAGTCATAAAATGTCCATTTCATTTCAAAGATTACCACATCCTGGATAAATTCGTTCCCAAGAGAACTCGGAAGTCGCACGAGACCAAGTGCTTTTTCAATCTTTTTGCAGTTTGAAAATCTGTTAGGAAAGTATAGTATTAATTTCTGCATGTTTTTATTATCTTGTCCAGTATATTCGGAAACATTTCTGTATCTTCTCACACGAAGATTTAATATTTCATTAAATCATTTAGTCGTTCAGAAACCTGCCTTCTTCACGAAACAAAAAGAATATTTTATGGATATAATACTTCGTTGCTAAGCTGTGCTGCTTTGTGCGATTCCTCCTTCTCCAATTTCATGAAACATCTTTCTCCGATTAAAACGTTTCTTTAAGCATACACAACATTTTTGTTCGATTCTTGAAGAGAAACGAATTGGTAATGTTTTCAAATTCCAATCATTGTTTATGAAGTACAGCAAAGGGTTAAACAACGTTTCAGACTAGGATGAAAGGAATTTCCGGGAAAAATAAAAGCGGTCTGTCCCAGTGGGCTCGTAAAGTTGGGTCTAGCGCGTTTCGAGTTTTAATTACGCGGAGTCTCTCGCGGCGTTCCGGCGTGTTTAATCACAGCAACATTAATCCGAGCCTATTATTACCGTCTATTCTCGTCCAAGCGACCCAGTAAACAGCTCGGCTTCGTCGTCGCGATATGACGTCGCGAACTGTCAATAGTTCTCGAACAACTTAAAACTCCAATTAACGCCGGGCTCCGGGTCTTCGGCGTGCTGATCGAGCTAACCTCTCGCGAGATACCCGGCTGAAAAGTAATTTAATAATTGCCGGGGAAGTATCGGGACTCGGTGGGAATCGTCGCGAGGACAGACAGGGAAACGGCGCTTTTTAGAAGAATCCTAATTACCGGGCGCTGGCAGACGTTCGTCGTCGGAACCGCTTCGTTACGTTCGTCACCCTTCCTTTCAAAAACTGAACTTTACTTGAACCCTTCGAACTTGACGAATCGCTGTCAAAAAATGTTAAAAATACACTCTAATTAGTGAAGAGGTTTGCTCTTTTATAAGTAGACTGCGGATTTTTATGGAAAATACAAATTGTCCAAGACGAAAAATTGAACTGTAAATCCAATCTACTCAGAGTTCCCCGACACAATAGAAGGTAAAAATAGAATCCAAACAGTTAACCACGGTATTGGAAATAAATTATATTTTAAATTCACCGCGTCCAATCAACGGTCTGCGCGCCCTCTTTCCGTCTATTCTCTTTGTACACTCTATGATTTCCGTCTATTCTTCTTCCCTAACTCAAAAACACGACACGCGTGTATATAGAAATAAAGCTGTGCAATATTAATAAACAAATCCGAACAAAATCGAATATCCTAAACTACTAACTCTAACACACAGTGAGTGGCAATTTTTGATGAAGGGATTAGGAAGTTCGTTGAAAAATGAGGTGCAACAGCGCGCGGCTCTAGTTTCACATACGAATTAGCCCCGGGCTGATTCAGGGCGGTACCGGCCAGTTCCTACGAGTATCGGAAAAATTTCTTTATGTTTCCGGAAAGTCGGTAGCCCGGGCCCATTCATAACACACCGGCTGCAGGGGTCTCTCTCCCTCTTCCACCGTAATTCTTAGTTCGTTCCTTCCGGTCGCGATTGCGTGTTACCTATTGATCCATTCTTTGTACGGGGCGCTCGTAAAGGCAACCGAACCCGGCTTGGCTAGCAGCTATCGAAACGGGATCCGTTCGTGGAGCATCGTGAATCAGCAATTTAGGATTTTATGGAACGATGCCGCTGCCCCGTTTAAAGAGTAATTGGAATTCCTTGTGTGTCGATTTGTCGGGCGAGAACGGGTGTTTTGTTTCGCCGCCGGACGAACGGAATCGGCGATCAACGAGCCGCGAGATAAATGAGCAGACCTTTGTTCCTCTTTTGTTTTTTTTTTTAACAGAAAGGAAGTCTCTGTAAGTGACGTTGACAGTTTCACCAGATCACGTTACGTGATTCTTTGTTCCGTAGTATATTTTCACTTTTCAAGGGAGAGAAGTTTTTTTGCTAATTTCATTAGCGAATCCATGAAGAAATTCTTCTTCGTTCGTCTCGCGGACGTTGATTCTTGAAATGCCGGGAAACTTTTGAAGTTTTATTTGTCCGCGAGAAAATTTTCCTTGGATTGTCACGAAGATTTCTGAATCCTGAACGATGCTAAGAAAATATCAATATTAATCGTGGTTGTAGAGGAAGGAAGCAATTTGTATTTCCAGTTTTGGTTTCATCAATTAAACTCTCTCAATTTTGTGGACAATTTTGATCAAATCTTCGTTCTCAATTTCAAACTTTTCTGTCGGTCCGACTCACGCGAGGCAACGCGCGCGCCCTAAATTCGCGCAAAAATCGTCTGGCTAATGATCGGAAATGGTAGTCGAACGAGCCGAGTGTTCACGGCATCGAAGTACAAAACGGCATTCGGTTTGTATTGTTGTCGAACAATATTCGTAGCCGGTATCGCGATCGCCCTTTAAACTTTCGAGCAGCTCGCCGTCATATTTCCCCGAGCAATTTGCTTTTATGCCGGTAAAATCGACGATCTGAAAGTTTAATTGGGCAATATTGGACGGCGGATTGGCTCGGCGAATGCGTCGATACTTGGGGAAGCGTATTCTAAGCAAATATTACGTGACTTCGATACGCGACGGGATAAATTTCCAGTAAATTTCGCGAACGGCACGCCGCGCCGCGATGGTAACGATCGATAAACCGGTTATAATGCTTGAAATTTTAACGGTGATCCCCGGCGTGCCTCTAACATTATTATCCCCGGGGTTAGTGGCGACGCACATGTTAGAGGAGAGGGGAGGAGGGGCATCGAACACGTAATAGCGACACGCCGGGCCTAGTTTAGCCCACGATGAATAGGCGAAGGCGCACCCGATCGAAAATTTATTCGAAACTTCCCCGTCCGAGCTGATTCATTCTACCACCGGCGGATCGTGATCCAACTAAAAATTCATCCCCCCGTGCAGACGCTTTTTCAGCAAGAGAGGCCAAATATTCTTTATAAGTACGGTGGATCTAAATGGTTTAATCTAAATGGCACGACTACGCCCAGATTTTTCAGTCGTCCTCAATCCTCTTTGAGCTGGAATTTCAGAGCTGCTCCTGACGAAATGCTCATTATTGGAGCAAATAATGGCTGCAGTCTTATCAGATGCAGCCACCCGTTGCAGGGTCCATGGGTCGCAGGGTCGAGACGTCTGGGAACGGTCGAAAAGCGTGTATGGAAATGAGGTGTTCGGGGGTGTGGGGATGAGGGTTGGTTCGAGCAGACAATTCACCCTTAAAGCGGGGGTTTGAGATTAGCGAGCGTGCCGGAGTGGCGGGCACAGATAAAGTGATTACTTTCTGCGGCCGCGGTCTCATTCGGATCCTTTCTTTTAATTTAGCCCGGCCCTTTTAGAGGGTCGAGACCCCCTTCTTCGCGGCCAGGCTGCGATAAAATTAAGCTGAACGATTTCTGCGAAAGATGGAGCCACTCCCAAAAGCGTACGCGCCCTCCCGCATTGTTCATATTCGCGAGCCTCGCGGAAAACAAAGCGCGAAGACCTCAAACCGTGGGGAAACAGTTTCGAGCGACTTTTAACGCCGCACGTCCAGCTGGCCATTCGAGAGGTGGGTAATTAAAAAATTGAAATCTTTCCCGAGCCTTCTGTGAACGTTTTCCGAGCTGACACGTAGGGCTCGACGCGTGTAATTTGGCGCTCGGCTGCGTTATGTCAGTTAATTAACCCACCGGCGAGAGAGGGCCGAGCGCCGTATTTTTCTTACAAATTAGATCCACTGATCCCAAATTTAATCAAGTCTAATTAACGCCAGAACTTGGCCCCCGGTAAACAGCCACCACTAATACCGCACCACTTACTCCTGATTAAAGACTATTTCTCGCTGCGTTTTATTCCGCTGCAATTATCTGCCCGAGTGTGTGGGACACGAGTGTCCCAATCCGAAGAGAAAAGTTTCTCTGTGTTCCGCTTTCCGCTCGGGAAGTTCGCTTCTGTTGGCTCCAATTGGGAGTTGGAATGAAGAAACAGTGGTGGTTCTTGCGGGAGAATTGCTTGGTTCTTCTGCCTGTAGCATGTATGGAGCTTAGAAGATTTGTAGAAATATTTTAAGGCAGGCTAATGGGGTCCATCATGCTCTAGGGTATTCGTAATTTAATCTAAAACACATTGGCAGGCCAGTCAGAACGAAAATATAATCCTAAAGTAATGCAATCTTGAAGATATGACAGAGCGAGTTAGAAGATACACGTAAAATAAAAACCGTAGACTCGTAAGTTCTCTTGGCTCAGAAAGTTTAACGATCACCGCGTGGATGTAGGTTCGAATTCAGGTGCAGCCAAAGCAGCGACTTTTTATCCAGTTAAACAATTCTCCGTATTTGTTCGACTTTGTCTTGGATTCCCAGACTGTGGAGGGCGCTGTTTAAGTGTTCCGAAAAATGATCGATCCACGACAAATCTTTCAAGGTAAACCATGGATCCCTGATCAATTCGAACTTTCTTGAGTTCTTAGATGGTGATAAATTGATCAATATCTCAATATCTCTCGGGAATGGAAAGTCCTGCAAGAAAGAAAGAGCGGTCTGTCCTGAGAAAGAAAATGGAAACAGTGAGATCCTTTTAAAGGACTTTTGGGTCCATTCCAAGAGAAGGGATTCCAAAGGCCAAGAAATTCTTGGCTGATGAATTCATCGTCTCCACCAGCACGCCAACAAGCAACGTCTAAGACGCCTATTATTTACCTTTCCGATCACATAGACCAAGTCCAAGGAGGTATAAAAGAATGGAGGAAGGTGCTTATAGCGCAGGGCTCCGCAACTCGCGAGGCAGGCCGCATAGATTATCCCAGGGACGACAGGCGCAGCGGAAATTACTCGTTTCGACGCGGCGGGGAACGGAATTCACCGGTGGTGCACGTTCCTTCCGCATTTGTTTATTCGACGTGTCGAGGACTTGTTGGCCGGTTGGGTCAGCGCCAGACTTAGTATTGCTTCATAAATCCTTGGTAAGGAGTCGGCGCGTCATCTCGCAAATATCGCCTGTTTCGCGTACCAATAATCGGATGTGTCCAAACGGATTTATGGTCGCTCTGTGTCCCCTTGGTTTCAACTTTTCTCGAGCTAGAACGTTTCGTAGCTTCTCGCTTGGCTCATAAAAATACAACTTGCTAAAAATCAATGGTAAATGGTCTTCCGTTGAACGATGGAAAATGTTTACCGTAGAGTCCAATGATTCCAGGCGAGGCACACATTCTGATGTTAATATTTCCTTTTGTAAGTGGATGGGTGGAGGACATACGAACAGGAGTATATATTTATTTGATTGTTCCAGTTGCTGCGTCCCGATTTAGAACAGAGAGTGAACCTATCGTCAAGGGTCATTAATTTGGGTGTTATAATTCCAGTATCGCCACAAATTCATTGTCACGAAATCGAAATGATTATATCCGGCGGACCACTATGTACGCAAACAATAATATAAATAATTCAGATTATAGAGGCTAGAGCTCACGGGTGTCGGAATAATATTTCCATTGATCGAATAACCCCGTGGACGATCGGTGTACCCGATTGCGCGGTTCCGATCGATCGTGAAATTAGTAGGTGCATTCAGCGGGAATCATCTGGGCGTAACAGGGTCGAACATCATCGGCGAGTTCTCCCGTTTGCGCACGGCGACGTTAATATCAGACCAGGAGAACGAAGACCGCGCGAATCTGCCGGATCGCGTTACCCACGGCGAACAATGCTCCCGAACAATACTTGATCGGCGTAAACTCGCCATTATGCCGATTACAAGCGCAACGGTAACCGGATCGGGGGGGGGCCGGTAATTCGATATACACCGTTCGCAAACAGATTACGATCAACCGGGACCGATCGATCCGTCAATGGCGCATATATTTTCCCATTCGTCGGCACTCGGTTTACATGCGTTCGAAACCTCGACGGTTTTTGATCGCGACCCAGGGCGCTGCACGCTCGAAACAGTCGATTCCGCAGTCCTGCTACATTTCTCGGCAGAAATACATACAACAAAGCTGTCCAGCCCTTCGATAAATCGCTGGGATTTCATCGGTGGAAACTAATTCCGATCTCTACCTATCGTTTCAAAAAACCCTTCCGCTTCTCTCTCGGTTTCGTACGTTCGTGTGCTGTTTCTGGCTTTTACGTGATACGTCTCTAAACATTTTTTGTAATCAGTTTGCAACTGGTCAACCAATTATCGGACGCTGGTTTCAATCTCTCTTAACACCGCAGAAAAATCAATCTGCACAATATGTAAAAAAGATTTCACTGTGTTTAAGCACACTTGGAGCGTCCAGCGACGATTCACAAAATAAATGATCGTAGTGGAAAATAATTCACGAAAATTCATGTTCAGAAATCGAAGAATATTTCGAAGAGTATTAATCACGTTGAGTCTTCCACGTGGCGAAGACAATGTTGGACCCCGTATTAAGTCCCTGACACTGTCATCCAGTTAACCCAGGCACCGGACCATGGCTCGGTTAATTGTCGGACTTATTAGTCATGCGCCGGCGGAAGCGGCCCGCTGAGCGCCGGGCCAATATAACGTGGTATTAGGATAATTAGTAGCGATATAACCTAAGACAGCAATTATCGAAACGCGACGTAATCCTGGTGTCTACTGGTACAATGGCGACCGGCCAGCTTTGATTAACCGCACGTCAATACGCGCAAGATCGCTGAAGGATAGCTCTGGGGCCCTTAAGTGGAAACCATCGTGGTCCGAGCTAACGTAATTCAATCGATCCCCTTAACCAACGGACACCATCCGAGGTTCCACTGTCCCCGAGAATTTATTTGCCAATAACAAACGCGGTTGTTGCTCCGGCGGTCGGTGTCCTTTATGATTCGCACATCGAGGACCGGCGTCAAACGCGCGCTAAACTTCACGCTGATCTCTCGATCGTCGTCGGAAGGGGGGGGACACAGATCGTCCAAATCGTAGTTTCTATCGGAAGAGAAACGATTCTCAATAAAACAGCATATTTCTCGTAAAACCCGGCCGAATAAAATTTCGAATAAAAAGTTATGGGCCGATCCTTCTGTATACGACGCAATCGAAATCGCGATACTCAGCTGGATCTATTTTTTTTCGGACTGTCGATGTACTACCGGCTCTGTTTCCAAAAAGAAATAATCAGAAAATATGGCAGGAGGTTCGTATGTTGTCGATTTTCAGACTGGCTTTCGTTAATGTCGAATCTGTGACAATGATAGTGGGTTTTTCGAAATGATTAAACCACTAGGAAATTCTGTCGCAAGTTCTAAAGTTTTGTCGTTCGGTTCCCGAGCGGCGTATATGGCCAAGTAACCGGCCTGGCACATTTCGCAACAGTGTAGCGTTCCCTAATGAATTCGGTCTGTATTTCGCGTCGCGAATTTCAAATTGGTGTTCCGAGCGTGTTTTTTGTCAACGAGATTACCCGACACCATCCAGTATCCTGCAACGCGACACTCTTTGACAGCGGCAGTCACGCGAGCCGTTTTATTCCCGGAGAAAAGAGAATTAATTCGTCGAACACCTTGATATAAAATCCGCTCGCACGTAAACTCCGTGAGAACGGACGGCGGCCATTTACGTTTTATGCTCGAGCGAGGTCAACGGAAGTCCGGCCGAACTTCCGGTTCGAAGGCGAAGACAGTGCGGTATGGTTTGACCCGCGAGGATTAACGCGAACACCAACTTCCCACGGTAAAAATCAACACGAATCCGTCGGGGAATTAGGTCCCCGATACTCCTTCGTAAATATTTCATCTGGACCGCTCCTTCTCTATTAATCGATTCTATCGGTTTCCGGTTCTTAATTAACGTGTTTGGACCTGGTGCTCTCAGAATTATTTATGAAACGGGTGAAGCACTTTCCCCTGTAGGGGTTGGTTGCAGCGTTGAACCATAACACATTGATTATGCTCTGTGATATGGATATTTCACGTTTCAGGTTACGGTAAAATAGAATAGAGAGATTAACGCGTTGACTGCTGAACGATCCTTCCAAAAAGAGCTTACCAGATCAAGTAAATAATTCAGTCGTTGAAACTGCAGAGTTCATCACCAGATTGTACATTTTATGCATTCATGACAAAGTAACTGTACCTTTTTCGTGGGCTTTCTGTCCCCTTAATTAATAGATGTCGGAATTAATTTTTAAAAGATAGTAAAAATGATTTGAGTGTCGTCCGCAGCGAGCTGTATTTTAAAACAGTCTCAGTCTTCCCGGTGTCTCATTTCTCGCCTCTCGGCGTTTCATTTTCTTTCATACTTGGCGCATATAAATTAATTTATCGCGACTCCATTTATATTTTCGTCTCCGTGCGCATCCGAGCATTGAAACAAAGTATTCCGTGCAGCGAGCCAGCCTCTATATCAACGATCACACGCACGAGTTGTTTCGCTGGTCATGATTCGACCGAGTTAAATCCTGCGTGCCGACGATAAAGAAACGTCGCGAGGAGTTAAGAGGGAAACGATTCGGACTTCGACCGAATACCGTGAAATCGCCGTGAACACGCCACGTATCGTTGAACACTACATTCGAGCAAGCTCGACGATGCCGCGATCAATGGACATTTAAATTAGTTTGACGGGTTCTCGATTATTCGAATACACACCTGATCTCCCATCAGGTTTAAGTCGAAGGTCCTAATCTGAATTCATCACAAAAATAAAATAGAATATAGACTTTTGTTCGGAAAGAAAATGTTTGACCATTTTCATGAAACAAGTGTCGCGTGTTCGATTTCATCCACTTTTTCGGACGAATGAATAAAATTCGCAACTCAACGATCGAGTTTCAGTGAGAATTAACACAGATCGGAACGAAACGCAAACGGAATCCAATTCTTTTCTAACATTGGAGGGTTTCGTTAAATTTTATTCACCGGTGCCGCATACCTGGGAGCCTAACGAAGTCCTCGGGAGCACTTTCGGCCCTCCAATTCGCTTTTACCGTAGTTAGCTCCGGTGTCGGAGTAACAAGGTTAAAAAGAATGTGGGTCGAAGTGCAGGTCGTTCGATTTGTCCCGCAATGGGCCATTAAAATCGGTCGCGGTCCGCTCGATAAATAATTGGAGCCTCTCCGCCGATGAACGCGTTCGTGCCCTCTTCCCACCGTCGAACCTAACCGTTCTTCCTGCCAGTGGAATGAGCCCGCGATTATTCAGACAGGAAAGTTTCAGGGCCGTTCGAATTCCCGTGGAACTGTTTTCTGTTCGGCACGTTCAATATTTCAGAATCACGGCAGCGCGAATTTTGCGAAACATTTCGAAGCTTTCGAACGATTTTAATTCCCCAGGACGAACGGAAGCAGTCACACAGCTGGTTCTAGTGGATTATTCTTCCTCGAACTCGATTCTAAATATTTCTTCAATTTTACACACAGTCCAAAATGAAGAGTTGTTTCAAACCCTTTCGAAAACTGTTTTATTTGCCGTATACGGAATGATGGAACGAATAAAAATATTCCACATGTTTTCAAAGTAATTCTTGCAGGATTTCTTGTAAAACATCCTCAAAATAATGCAGAGAATGCAATCCAGTGTGCACAGCTTGTAAGTAGTAACGGTCAACGTATAGTCAGGCGAGTCGAGCAAAATATGCACAAAAAAGGTATTCGTCCAGCAGAACGATGCTACACGATTCGCATATTAGCACGAGCCAGAATAAACAAGTAATTAACAAAGGAAACACGATTCTACTCGGAACCTCGGATAACCGAAGCTTCGTTACCTGCTTCGCGCAACTCATTACGTTTCCCCGGTCCTTCTTTTTCCCTCGAATAAACCGGCCGATGGGTAAGTGTATAACGAAGTATTTCTAATTGACGCCCGGTTTTTCTGCCAATGAATCGCGATCGATTGACGCGAAACGCTTCCAAGTTTGCTGGTCGGAGTTGGCGACCAATCTGAATGCCAGCCGTTCGCGGTATCCTGGCGTTGTGATGCCACAGTTATTGCATTACTGGGAACGAGCATTCCTCGGGTTGCAGTTGCTTCACGCGACGTCGGCGGCCGGCTGCAACCGATCCGACCGGTGCAGTGGTTTCTCTGCTAAATACACCACGAAAACGTCGTTCTTGCTGCATCGGGCTTGCTAGGCGGGGCCCACCTAACTTCGTTAGGGGCCGAGGAGCTGAGCTAAAGTGACGCTCGCAGACTAAGAAGCTTCCCTAGTTAATTGTCCGACGCACGGGTCCACTTTGACCCGTATCCAAATTAATCGGTGACCACCGAAAAACGTGAAAATCTACAACAATTTTGAAAAGAACTTGAAAGTGGATACCCGAGTACCCGGTACAGAAAGCGTTCGGTGACATAGAAATTATGCTCACCTCACTCGCAAAGGAAATCGCAGTTGAAGCCGAGTCCGCAACGAGCACCGAAACCGTTCAAAACGGAAGAATCGCGCAGCGATCTCAGCGATGCGTGCGTCGAAGGGCAAGGGAGGGTATTTCGCGGATCAAATGGTGGTGCGAGGGATCGAGGGACGAAGAATAGCGACGTGTCGAAAAGATCGCGAGGGCGAATGAAGAGGCCGCGGAAGAAGGGAGGGGCTGCAGCGAGAGAGATAGAAAGAGAAAGAGAACTAACAGGAAGCTGGCGGAACGAAACAGACGGCCGGGGAACGATGCAGACAGGCCTGTGTACACCACACGTATCCACGAAGGAGGTCCGCTCTGCGCTGTAGGAGGGGACGGTGGAGGGGAGAGGCGGAGGATAGGGGTTTGTGTATCCATGGATAACGAGCTTCCTCTCTTGCTCGGCTGCCTGTTACCGCTAATGAGCTACCGTTCTGTTTTCTGCTCCTCCGCGTAGAAAGGCGAGCCTAGGCTGCTCCGTCGACGCCGACGTCGACGTCGACCGTAGAATACGAACAGGGAGTCCCCGGTCTCTCGTCCTTCTATCATCGGCGCTGCGTTGAAAAGCGAACCTCGATGCGTGCGAGACACGGCTGTCTCGCGATGTGCCACGCTCTCCTCGCCTCCCCGCTCGAATCCTCGTCAACGCTCGTTAACGCGTGTGCGTCCTCGTCCCGGTTTTGTCCAGAAAACCACCACCATCGTCGTCGCCGTCGTCGTCGCCATCGCTATAACGCAGACACCCTCTTCTCGCTCGGGCTGCCTGTGATCATCCGTCGCGCGAGCACCCATTCACCAAGCCCTGTCAGTCGAGCTTTTATACTCGCGATCTCTGTCTGAGCACTCGATGCTCAGATTCCGACGGTTTATTGATCACTTGGCCCGGGGAACTTGATCAAACGTGGACCCCGTTCGTCGACTCTACCGACACCCACCTCGCACCGTGGGCTAGAATCGCAAAAACCTGGTCAAAATGCATGTACCTTAATTAATGTACCTTAATTAATGATAAAAATTACAAATATCAGGTCTACCGGAAAGTTCTGTCCGTTTTTGGAATAAAACAAAATACAAATTTTTATTACCGTCAATGAACTTTATCAACCGAATCGAATTTTTCGAACCATCTTCTGCATGTTCTGTCAGAAACTGTACCTTCACCAAACACTTTCAATAAATTTCTACATGCTTCTGTAGCATTTCTTCCTGGTTGAAATTCGTATAAAATACAGTGGCGTAAATGAACTTTATCAGTAGCCATGGGTACACTATCGCTTCACACATAAGACTAACGTGAATCAACTTTATTTTAGTTGATTTGCTACGTCGGTATGTATACATTAAGTGACAAAAATAGAGAGGCAACACATGCGCCAAATAAACATGTGCTTACGTGTCGAAACTTGTGATAGAAACGGACAGAACTTTCCGGTAGACCTAATATTATACACGTACATACAACATTTTTTGCACGAATTGCAAGATACAGGAGCTACATAGACTTTGGTTTGATTTTTAAATAATTTTTAATCGGTTAAAAACGATAGAAGAGTATTCTCTGATTCTCCAAATGTTTTTACTGTTTTGCATTTGATTTTTCCACGCAAATGCAGAAAATCCGAGACCCAGTTATTACGGCTGCAATTTCGATCGATTTTGTGCTGTCGTCTGACCTATTTCAGACTGTTACCACTTCACATAGATATAAATACAGTTGAAGAGAACAACTATTACTGTAGCAAGCGTACATAAACGAATGAACGTACTAAACGGACACCAGTAGGAGCGGTGTCCCATCTTCGATAATCGTGGAACGAGAAATCCTCATTTCGACTGTCCCCGACGTTAAATATCGAACGCGCATTCAAACGCGAACGGATCGGTCCTATAAATTTTTTGTCCGGGAACGGGGAATAGCATGGTAAATCCGTGTCCCCCGATATCTCGAATCGTCCCCAATCCACGTACTCGATCTTCCCGCCCTTTGTTTCCCGGGGCTTGTAAATCGCGGCCGTGTTCGACCAGCAGAAAATTCCTTTCGTCGTTTCTTTATCTATGAAGAACAACGAAGCGGTGCTCGAAACGGTGGAAAGGCACTTGGGGGTGGGGCAGGGGACAAGAATAGAAAGGAGATGGGACTGAGGGGGGTGGCTTTGTAATTCGCGTGTCCTCCCCGTGGGGGTTCCGGGCTTATTTTTCCCCGGGGCTGGTTCCCATCTGGACATCCGTCTCCTTGTCTTTTCCGCGTCCGTTCCTCCTCGGGACCGACGTTAGCTCCTCTTTAATTCCCTTAGCGATGCCCTGGCAATTTATCTCAACCGGCGAATCCGGTCATCTCGTCGAGTGCTCGCGTCTGTTCATCAATGCCGGATCGTAAATCGATTGCTACCGGCCAGGACTTATTGCCGGATTCGCCATTTTCGTTTAATTGCTCCCGTCTTCAATTATACCGCCATCTTTTACTATCCCTGCTATCCCTGTACATTTTAAACAGATCCTTGTCTTGTCGTCTCCACGATGTTCTGCTTGTCTTGTTCCACAGGTCTGACTTGCATAAACGAAACCTCTTTCTCCTGACTTGATTTAGCTAGGGGATTATCCAAATCTTTATTTAGTTGCATCTACACTCGTTAAATAATTAAGTGGCACCGCTAGAAATATATTTTCCACGTTCATGTCAACGCGATCTTGTAAAGAACGGTCTCTGTTTCACGAGGATCTTTCAGAAGATTATGTTAATATTTATCCATTTACGTCTACGCTCGCTAAAGAATTAATCTGTACTGTTAGAAACATCTTTTTGTTGAGGCTCATTTCATCGTGATCTTGCACAGGAAAATTTTCCCTTCGCGATGATCCCTTCAAAATTGTTCTTGCGATTTTTCAGAGATATCTGTGTGTTTCACTGGGTTTTTGAAAACAATAGCCTGCCGGTGACTTGTGTTCTCGCCGTTCCCTGTGTTGGGTATGAAAGGTGGTCCTTCTGTCCGGGGAATCTATTCGGAATTTAATCTAAAACATAAGAAACACTGATCAAAGGGCACAATTATCTGTCTGGCGACGACCGGGGACAACGTTCTCCTGCGCGAGTGCAATTAATTGCATGCAGACGTGTTCAGTGCCGGAGTCAACAAAAGGCTCGCGAGCAGAAGTCACGCGAAATGAAAGTCTCTGCATGCTGCCGGTCGCGAACAGAACTCACCGGTTTGAAAGTGTACCGAAAAATATCTAGAAATTCGTCGTCGCTCAAAAGAATCGTTGCGAGCCGCGGTATCGTTTATAAATAGTCCCTATCGTTACGAAAGTTGTCCCGTGGAACACGATTATTCCGCATTTGCCCCGCCGACTTTGAAGCTCGTTAATGGCCACCTGGAATCTCGTTATAAATTTGCTTACGACAGACTCGATAAAGTCGACTCGATGCTTGCGCTCCTTCCGGCCCGGAAACTTCGCCTCGTAACACCGTGCTTTTTCCAACCCCCCTGGCAACGTTCTATCCTTTGTAAACGTCGGCGGTAACGGTGTTTCGTCGCACCACCTTGCGATGTTCGCGATTCCGGCCCTCTCATTCAACGGAATCCAATCGTGCACACGCGTTCAGCAGCCGAACGCATACGAAATTAGTCTGGTGCATTTCAATTGAAAAAAAAAATATTATTACATGTTAGACAATCGTATTTCACTGGCGTTCAGCTCCAGGATGTTATCTCGAACCATGTCTCTCAAAGAAATTGTTTAGAAGTAAATTGCTCTGGTCTCTCCTTCTTTGGGATTAATCGTATAAAGTTCCCCAGGGGGTTTGGATTAGGTCAGTCGCGGTTAGACCGACCCAGATCCGAAACCCATCTGCCAAACACTCCAGCTATCGATCCGACATCCGCGATCTAAGGGTCCGGCAGTGATCGCGAGCTGCGTCCGACCACTAATGGCTTATACTACTGACGCTCGTCCATCAGTTTGCCCGAGATATGTACTTGTTCCTGGTGGCATCGGTTTTGCTCAAGACTTGATTTACACCACGGTGGTTCTCTTGCGCCTCAGTTGCGATCCACTTTCAAATATTCAGTACACCGGTAAACGCTAGAACGTTGCGATTGGATCCCGACATGATATTTACTTATGCTACTGGCTGATAATGTGATATCGACCATCTGCTTGTTCGATGGAACCGATAGCTATCGATGACTCGGAAATAGGCTGTCTACATTGTTAACGATATCGTTAAACGATACCAATTTTCTTCAAAATGCATGTATAGTAAATTATTTTCTCAGTCCAGCTGCCAATGTAGCGCATAGAAGACTCGAATCGAAATTACACTTGCAATTAATGAATCTCGTAGTCCGAGAATTAATTCGTACGTGTATTATTTTCATTTTTGTTAGCAGGCGGGTAGTTCAACGGGGGCAGAGGGTACAACGTCAGCGCAACGCGAAATGTATCTCGCGGATTAAAACAATTGCATTTTCGACGCGATTGTTCGCGGGATCCGGCCGCGTCTTTCGACGGGGTTTTCTGTGCCGGTTGCTAACGATGCAGCCCGGCCAGTGTTAGTCACCTGAAAGGGGCCGAGGGGATGGGAAGGAACGCTGGAAGGCTGGTACACGTCGATTTAACGCGTATCTTAAGCGACGAGCGAGACTGTCAGCCCCGTCGTGCTTCAATGTTGCTCAATGCTGCAGTCCTCCCCTGCCCCCCACCACGTTCCATTGAGCCGGTTGCGAACCCGGCTTCACGTTCCGTCGAAAATGGTGTTAATTGCCGGGTTTCAAGCCCGGACCCCATCGGCGCTCGGAGTTTTCGTGAAAAACGTTGTCGCGAGAGAGCTCGCGCTCGTTCCGTCGCGACAGAAAAGATAAATTCGTGGATCCCCGCTCTTCTACGACGGTTTCGCCGCGGAATACACTTTGACGGTGCGTCGTTGACACGACCCTGTTTGGCGGCGATACCGCGCGGCCTCGTTTCCGCTCGCGAAATAACCTCACCCTTGCATTATCGAGGCGAACGTTCGTTTTGCTCGACGTTTCAGCGCTGAATAGACAACGAGAAACTGGTGTATTTCAGTCGAACAACTGACGGATTAATGGACAACTGCCCCGGGTGTCTGAACATTTCATTTTCAAATTTCGGATTTTCTGGTAAGAGACAATTTGATTTGAACGGAATTCAGGATTGACGATACCGTTCGTAATCAATTTAATATTTATATGGAAGTAGTTTCCGATCTGCCTCATCTATGGTGGACGTGTACAGATTTTATTTCTCGTGGGGAGCGGTTCCCGTTATTTCCGGAGAACACGGGGAACGCGTCGCAGAGTAACGAGTCGCCCTTAATTAGTTACGAAACATCTGCGGCGCATTCGTTCCGCCGGTATCCGCGTCCTTTTGAACGCGAATGGACTGGGGCCGCGTTCCCGAGTTTCCACGCAACCCGCACCGTAAACAGTACTCGTGAACGCGACAGTTTATGCGATCCGATTTGCATGGGATTCATAGGCGGCTCGCTCGTGCACACCAACACGTTTTTCCGCTATCTTGCGAACAGGCGTACCGTAAGAAAAACCATCGTTTTCTTGTGTTCGCGGTATCGGGTCGGTAATAAAACATTTTCAGATTTCTGTTAAAAAGCAGCATCAAGAATACGTGTTTTACTTTGTCAATTCTACGTGTAATTTTCTATTGACGCGAATAAAGATTGCAGGATTACTCGGTTCCTTCTCTCTCTCTTTCCCTGTCGAAGCGCCGCTGCATTTAACGTGGAAGATGGAGTAGGAACAAGTCGATAATTCCCAGTCTACTATTCTAATCTCTGTCCTCTTCGGTTCTGCGGAAAGCGACGCCTCCCCTGCAGTTTTTCACGACGATCATGCTCCCCCCGTCGTTCGAACAGGGTCGTAAGTATCCGCGACGATAAAACACAGCGAGTGGGATATTTGCTTGTACGGGGAATCATTTCCGTCGCCGATAAAACCGCGATAACGTCGATTACGTGTGACCCGGCCACTCGAGGATAGATCGAGGCGGGATCGGTTTTGAACGGGAAAGAATACCGGAAACGTGGAGGAGGAATTCTTTGCTACATATTCGGTTTCTGCCGAGCGATTTCGAGTAACCGGGAATTCCTGGATAGGAAGAGGTAGTGGGAGGAGGACGAGCTCCTCTTCCTTCGGGAGAGCGTGGCCGTAAAACGTCAAATTATCGGACAGAGTTCCACTCGGTCTTTCTGGTTGAACAATCTGTCGGTGGCGAGTCCCGGGAGTCCGCAGTTCTTGTCCCAGTTGATGGCCATCAGAAAGGACTGCGGATGATCGAAATTTCTTCCATGGGACTGTATTTCCGCGACAGTTCCCGTCTCTACTTGGAAATACGTCGATAAGTGTCAGTATTTTTCAAAACCGAACCCCGGACCGTTTGTAGATTCCATTTATTTGAAAGCGATGAGCTCAATGATTGACTCTTACTACTGGGAAATCGATTTCGACCGAAGCTGTTGGGAAACCAGACGCGGTATCGACATTGAATGTTTTCTTCGTCGTTGGTATCTGCAACTGGGAAATGGGACTCGGTTAGAATACCAATCTGTGCTGAAAGGTTTCCCTAATCATTGATCTCCGCTACTGAAAAATGTATTGCATATACAGTCGAGTCTAAGCAAGAATGTTATTTTAAGTTGTCGACTTGTATTACTGGGAAATAGCATTCTTTTCTATGGAACAGAAATCTGTCCATAATGGTTTTCCTAATTACTAACCCGCGCTACTGGTAAATTAATTAATTCCATGTTCAATGAAGTCTAAGGTTTCGCTGATCATTGACTTTCAGAGCTGCGTTTAATTATCGTCAAATCCAAGCCAAGCGGACAAACCACCGCACGAATTCGTACACTTGACAACATCACGGAGGCGTTAACTCAGCTAATCGAGTATCCTGGACGAATTACAACTTCTCCTAGTCTCCTCGCGAGACAACTTCCTGCAGTGAAATCTTTGCAGAACAGGATTTAAGTTAAATGTAACGGAAGAGCGATCCACTTGGCGAGTTGCAAAAATGATTTCTTGAGTCCGCTGACGTCAGTGAAACGCACGGTTTGTCTGTATGTATTCGACAGTTGTGGGTCACGAGGAACAACGCGGTTTCTCCGGTGCAGTTATCAAGTTACCCGCCTTGTTAGCCACGCTGTTCATTGTTCCGAGCTCTCCGTAAACAACGCCGTTCTCGCGTCAAGGATAAAGTAATTCTTGTGGCTCTGCACTCCCTCCATCAACCCTTCTCTCTTCACCCTTCCACCCTCTCACGCTCTTTCTCTTCTTTCCCTCCGCTATTTTTAATTACCAGAATCTCCGATCTCTCGCGAGCCGGAATAACACCCAGGAAAACTTCACGCGTTCCTGAACCCCTCTCGTAACTTCGGGGCCCCGTGGTTATTCAGAATCGAGCCCCTGTTTAATTTTAATAGCGCCGGAAAGTTCATTATTTTGTATTCGACTTTCTCGCACGCCAACCCAGTTTCCCACCCTTTTTCCCGAGGCTCGTAACAGAATTTTAAGCAGCCGACCGACTTTGCTCGCCCGGAGGACAACGAATTCAACCAGGGACTTCTAAAACGAGCCTCGTTCGAAACGGTGCCTGCAAATATCGGCTCGTAAACAATTTTCCGCTCGATAATGGAATTGGCATTGGTTTCGACAAATACGAAATTAACTATTCTGTTCTCTAATTTTTTGGAAAGTAATATATGACACGTTTTATCAATTAGAGTACAAATGGAGTAACAGAATTATTGAATAGACAAGTAGTACAAGTCAGCCACCGATCATCCAAGTTACACAAATCAGTCATTGATCATCCAAGTAGTAAAACTCAACCGCGATGTTTTTTAACCAGTTAACTGCGTTCGACGTGTATACACGCAAATCAAAACCTCTATTGCGGTGCAATAACAATAATCTTTTGAAGAATGAACTGTTAATTTTTTATCAAATAAAAATGTAATCCTTCCTCGTTTTTCGTAAAATTTATAACAGGACACATTGCCCTGCGTTCGACGTGTATACTCGTTATTTGTTAATTTTAATTCCGCACTCTGTGGGAGATTTTTAATATTAAATTCCGCAGTTAAGAGGTTAAATGATTTTTGTCCTTTGGAAGAGTCGAGAATGTGTGCTCACGTTTAAAATACGTGCGATTGGAACGACGATGAAACCGCGGTAATATTTTCGCACTGCGAGCAGCGGGGGTTGTTTCTGGGTTAAGGAAAGTTTGAAAAAAATTAGTGGCATTCGTACCGGAAGAATTCCGAGACCCGCGCGACGTCGACGTCGGTCGTTTCACTTTCCGACGACCGAGTTCCCCGGAGCACTAAACAAGGTCGTTGTAATTAAATTTTTGCCCGGCCCTTCTTCGTCCTCCACTTTTCCCTTCATCTGGCCAGGGTGAACGCGCGCGCGCGCGCGGCCACGCCAGCCAGCATAATTAGTGGCGGCCGTAACGCCGTCGGCTACCTCTTAGGCCGTCACTTCACGGAAACAGTCCGCCGTTTCTAGTCAACTTTCTCTCCCCGTTCCCTCCCTCTCTCTCTCTCTCTTTCGCCGATGAAACTGAACAAACGGAGGTCGTTAGGGGATGGTGTAACTAACGAACGCCCGGGCCCGAGAATTATTCGGAAAGAGGAGAGAAGGGACATTCGAACCACGAGCCCCGAGTATATCTGGTTGCGACGAGTGTTTGGTCTGAATAAACAAACCGGTGATCGATGCAATCGGAGGTAAATCAAAAAGGACCCAGGAGAAGAACACTCGACGGATACCGAGACCGCGTTTGTTTGGAAGCGTACTTACGACGAAGGGAATACCGTCACGCAGAACGGTCAACAATTAGGATAAACAAAATCTGCATGGACCTCCGTAAATAATTTCTTTCGGACAGAAATGAAGATTAGTAAACAGTCCAGTATTTTTTTTCATTGATCTCTACGTCCTGCGAGATGCAATGATTTATTTACTGCTGCATTTCACAGAGTCCAACGACGCTCGGATAAATTGTGAATGCCGCTTTTTTCAAAGTCGATTGACAAACCGATGCATCGCAGAAGCATTCGTGCAGTATTGTTCCGTTATTGATGGTTCGAAGGGTGACGATTGTTCTTATTTTGTGATCGGTGAAATTTATTTCGAGGAAATGATTAAGATTATTGTGCGGTTAATTACGAGGAGGATTGCAGTGGGTGCTCGTCAGAGGAGTGGATTATTAACGAAACTTTCGCCACGCGTCGCAATTAATACATCGCGCAGTGAATAGGACGGCCGCGTAATATCGCGTGTATCGATCGGCATTATAATTAGAGGACCCGCGTGCTTTCCATGAATAGAGCCCACAAAGGGCGTTGATTCAGTCTCGAGGTGTTTGCCAAAATCAACATCGAACGATTGCGAAGTACCAACCGATGCGCGAACGACTTCCTCTTAATCACCGTTTGCGGCGGCGATGCACTCGTTGCATCGGTCTCTCGTTTTGTTCTGCCCGTGAAATTTGCATCCGCGCGTTTCTTTGGCAAAAGTAAACGAACGCAGCGGTGCAACTTCATTGCAAATCTAAAGGCAGAACAAAAATCACCGGGCAGAATTGTCCAAAACATTTCGAAGAAAATAATCAAAGGATTTAAAAAAAAAATCGTAGAACAAGATAGAAATATCTACAGAAATGATTTCAAGTTTACGAGCTGAAGAAGAATTCACTAAAACTTTACAAGATAGAATACGAAAGGGATTTCGTTATAAAATTGCGAAACGAAACGAAAAGATTCGTAATATTATGTACTTCGTATATTCTGTGATTAATAAAGGCTGTAAGAACATTTTCTCTGAATCGCTGCGTCGTTTCTCGAGCACGGTCACAAATCAGTTCGCGAGCCGGCTGAACTAGTTACGCAGGATCTAAATAGTAACGCAAAGTTACCAGATTTGGCAACGGATCAGGAGCATTAATATCAACCGTAACTTCGGTCGTATAGAGGATGGTATAGAGAAGCGGATCGACTAATTAACTGTGTATATAGGAATAGATCGGCCCAAAATGGATTAGCAACAGATAACAAAGTTAGAGAGGATGGAGGAATGCTTTGCTCTATAACTGACCGACATGTCTGACCACTGCAGACTGTTTCTACGTGGAATTGATGCATCCGTCGATACGGTATTGGTTATTTCCCATTGACCATATCATCCCTGTACCATAGACTTCCTGTGAGCCACACCGGAAAACGTGGAGAAGGCTGGTAAACATTTTTGAAAGTAGAACCGGTCGGCTATGGTCAGACATCCGTGTGACAAAACGAAATAAATTTCTCTATTATCCTGGAGTTGGTCAAAAAATTTCTAGAGGTCGAATCCTTCGTACCAGTGGTCGCAGGACAGTTTCAAAGACAAATCGGTCCTGATCGAAAAGGATGGACCGAGGTAAGGATCCGCTCCGTTCCTGTCGCGTTTACGCGGTCGTATTTAATAACAAACATCCCGGAAGATCGTAAAGTTGCCGGGTGTACGTGTAACGGCGCACTTTACGACGAAGGTGCGTGCATCCTACAGTATCGTAACAGTTGGCATAATGCCAGGAGGTTTATTATTAACCGCAAACTGGCGAGCTTAAAGCTGCTCCCTCGAATTAAGAGGACACAGCTAATCCTCGGGTGATACGTTAATGCGAGGTTAGAGGTATCCGCGTTCCGTGGAAAATTTATCTAACCCCGTGTCCCAGGGATCTGTCCCACACCGTTACACTTAATTAAGAATATGCAGCGGTACACTTGATAGCGGTCTTGCCCTCTAGAACCTCGCCAGCTTTTTAAATTCATGAATTCAAGTGGATGGTATAATTATTTCGATCTTGACTTCTTTGCTGTGGATTATGCCGGTTTAAATTACGGAACACCGCAGATTAGGCCAAGAGTGCAAGGTTGCTTGTGTCATTTACTTCGAGAATTTATAGATCCCGTTATCCGGATCATGAAAATATTATGTTGTTCCAAAAAATTCCTTTCGCAATGTGCGAGTTTAATGTTTGTTAGATAACGCAAGACGCTTGCTCGATCGTTCTCATTCATTAGAGATGAAACGAATTTTTCAGCGAGTCTTTACGGTGCAGATGAGTCTATAAACCTCGAGCGTTACGTCGTCCCCATAACATATTCTTTTGTCTAGAAGGAGACATTAATATTTATAAACGAGTATCAGCCACTATTACTATTCGACGACCATGAGAGTCCAATTAACTCTAAGCACGTTGCCGTTGAAATACATAACGTATAGCAGAATAGGCAGGGATTCATGAACTTACTTTGTTACATTTTTTCCACGCGTTTCGCAACGGGAAAGTAATGAATTCTAGGATCAGGAACTGCCGGAGAACGTGCCAGAATATTTTCTCGAACATTGTACAACATTGTACGATGATCGAATTTCCTCGTTTAACACGCGAATGGAAGTATCGGTCTGATCAAAAACTTCCCTCATTTTTCTTCGAGGTGTGAGAAAAGCTTTTCGCTAAAAACAATGGGAACTTTTTCAAGGGCGGAACAATGAAACTACCTGAAAGATGGTAGCGGAAAGTTGCTCAACATAATGGGCCGGTACGGTGGAAGAAATTTTTGTTCTACAAAGTGGACTTTCCTGAGGAAATACGAGTTCCTTTGATCTACCACATAACTCATGAACCTTAAGTTAAAATTATGTGAACGCAAAAATTTCTAATAATTCATATCCACGTAAATGGTGATTTTTCCCCACGAACAGTCACATTGATTATACTTGTACGATATACCCGGTGAATGTGCGAACAGTGGAGAAGCGTAACAAACAACGATGAAGAAGAAACTAGGAGATGATCGAAAAACGAATAGGAATCTGGTCGTCTCGATCGACCGCGTTTATCGGCGCGAGTGGATGCTTATTTCCGTCGGTTTGTGGCCATGATCGCGAAGTGAGAGGACTTTTGGGGGAAGCGAGGAGAGGAGGGTGCAGGAGGGTGCAAGGGATGGCTCGCGAGTCAGCAATCGAGCGAACCAGGCCAGATAAATCGGCGAACCTTTCGCGATGGTTGGTCTATGCGCGCGGCTCGCGATTCGACGCGATTCACCGCGATTCGGCGCGATTCGGCGCGGTCCAACGCTGCAACTTTACTGCGCCGCGCATCGGCGTGACGTGGCCATAAATAACGCCGAAATAGCGTGTCCAACGTCCGCCCAATAAATCTAGATATAACCCCGGAGGATAAAATAAAGTTATGGGGGCCGGTTCATGCGCTGATACAAACCGATAGTTTACCTCGCTTTGACTGCTACAAGTAGTCGCTTCGACCGCGCGTCTCGTCCTTCTCCGCTTCTCTTTCGTTCACCCTTTCTCTTTCTCTTTCTCTCTGTCTCTCTCTTCTTGTTTCGGTGTGACTAGGTTGTTCTTCTGCCTCCACCCTTCCCACTTCATCCCTCGACCACCCCTTTTCCATTCAGCCCCCAGCGTCGTACGTCGTGGCTGCCGTACACGAAAATGTATTATTACGTTGACATGTACACAAACTCGATTCCGCGAAAACCCAGACACGTAACTTCGTGATACATAGCCGACGACATTCTCCTCTGTGCGTGCGCATACTGGGTGGCTCATTGCTCAAACCAACCCCGAGAAATTACCACAGAGGATTCCTTCTTGAACTCTTCTGGATCGTATAAATCTTAACGAAGTTCGGTTCAAGCAGCTGTGTTGCGAGCAAAATTAATTTTTAAAGATAGACGAAGAATTGCGTCAGCCATCTGTGACATGTTAATATTATTAAACGGATTATTAATAGATTCTTGTCGGCGACCACAGCGAGCGAAACACAATCGAAAAGTGACGCGAGGCGAAGAATCGAGCGTACTCACCCAGTATAAACGTACACAAACATGGATACACGGATACATTTCAAACCTTCTAGAGGTCGGGCGGGTGTGCGCCTATGTACGCGCCCCTTTATGCAGATACGCGCTCGACCGCTCCCCGGGCGCGGCCTCAAAGCCACTTCGAGAGGTCTCGTGTTTACGTGGAAACGCCGCGAACGTCGATTCGTGCTTGTTGTGTGCCGCGGGGGGTTGTGAACCCGTCGGATAGCACCGGAAGCTGCGACGGGGACACATGCTCCCGCAGAGAAAGAGGGAAAGAGAAGGAGAGGCGGAAACAGAAACAGAGAGAGGAAGAGGGAGCCTCGTGCGCGCCGAGAGCTTTCAACTTTTCAATGTGCACTGTTTTCCTTGGTGCCCTGGCCGCCCTTTAGGCCGGAGCATTCTTGAATAATGCTTTCTGCTCGCGCACCGCCACGTCTGCCGTTGCTACGGTGTTATCGGGCTTGTTATTTTTCACCGCTTTGCCATAGGAGTGTTTTCTAGGCGCATACGGTCTTCCGGGATACCGGATTCCTGTGGCGAGAATGGATTTTATAGAAACGTCGCCTCTTGCCGTCAAATGAATATGCCGTCTGAAATGAATCAGCAGTGTAGCTCGGTCATTGGCCAGGCTACAATGTACTTTCGGGTATTTATCTTGTACTGCAGGGAGAACGTGTCAACAAAATTTTATGCACCTTCTTCCTTTCATTTTATAATTATTGACATTCCAAAGGGAGTATCAGTGGTATAGGTCAACCACGGGTCAGTCGGTATTAACGAAACTAGACCGGATGTACGTACTTGCTATTTATGGAAATCAGGATACCTTGAAACTGAGAAATTTATTTCTTTCCGAACAACCGGCTACCAAACTCTCGTATACTCCCAGCAACAATTCCGTAAACAAATACACGCGCTGTTGTTTCAGCTTGCGTTGTTGCCTGACCAATCTTTGTGAAGTTCCTTTGGAAATGGCAGAACCGCGTTCTAGAAGTTGCCCTCTGGCTTCTAGATTTCGTTTCGTTTCAAGCTTTATGAAAGAATATACGGGTAATTATTACGAACAATAAAATAATATAGTATGTTTTATGTTGAACAACGAATATCACGAGCCCTTATCATATTTTCAAACATGGACGATTTCTCGAAACGTGAGAATATAATGTTCAGGTACGACTGTAGCGAGAACCGAGCAGATCCACCGCACGTCCACGAGAATTGCAAAATTATTTTCTACGGCCTCCGCGTAAACTCACCGCATAAAATCACAATAATCCACGCGTCTCGTTTCGCGCGACACTTTTCGCAGGTACGTATACGCGCTGTAACAGGCTCCGCCCGGAATTGTAGCGACTTGTCGCATGACAAACGAAGCAACAAGGTTCGCGACGACCTGTGAACAGCGTTCCAGGCGTTCAAGGGTTCGGAGGGGGCTTCGTCGCGGCGAATTTTTGCATTCGCGCGCGAACGTGCGCGACGCTGCTCGTTCGTAAACACTCACGTACGATCGAAAGCTGAATCCCGAAGCTGTACGCGCGTCTGCACGTGCTCGTGCGCAAGTGTGAACGCATCCTGCGAGAGTGTGAGTGCGTGGGTCGCGCCGGTACGTGAAGAAAATTCCCATCGGTGCCGGCAAATCGATTCGGAAGCACAATTTGGTAAGGAAATCGGATTTCCAATAACGACGCGACACTGATTATCATGCGATTGCCACCTTATAGCGATCGGTTCGATTCCGGAATCGAAGAGAATGGTGGCGAGGGAGGAGAGGAGAGAGAGAGGACGGGGGAGAGGCCGAAAGTGTCTTCGCTTGACAGCGAAATTGCCGTCGCCGCGATCCTCCATGAAAATCCATAAAATATTTTCCGGCGGGACTTTCGACGGCGTTATTACCTCATTATTGGCCGTCTTCGGGCCTGCCCGAATCGATTCCGTTACGAGCCTCGAGATTCGGATCCGCGGAAGAATGCCCCGGCGACAAAGACCGGGCGATTGTTCATCGGCCGACTTTGTTCCGGTCAGTGGTCTATCGATGGTATGACTGACTTCCTG
This sequence comes from Lasioglossum figueresi, assembly GCA_028455805.1. NCBI lineage: Eukaryota > Metazoa > Arthropoda > Insecta > Hymenoptera > Halictidae > Lasioglossum > Lasioglossum figueresi. The sequence continues at coordinate 11,395,832 of CM052201.1, read as the reverse complement.
CACCGGTAGAAATCGTGGAATCCTCTTCCCGCGATCGCTGCAAGATTCTCGGGGAAAGACCGTCCCCGAGATACGTCACTCGATACCGTCGAATCCGCCTCTATCCGGGGGACGCTGATTTAAGAGAAATCGCTATCGTTCCGGACAGCACTTTTTCTACCGTTCCAATCGATGGCCCGATTGCGCTGTGCTTCGTATCGTTGCCGGTTTTAAACAGCAATTTTCTGTCTGAGAGAATCACTTTCCTTTCTCCTTTTATTCATAAATGCTCTGACAAATAGTCTCTGCACGATATCAAACTCTTCCCGTTTGTTTCTGCTTGTCCGACCGTTGATTCTTCTGTTCTACTTGCTCAACAATTTTCTAGCTCGAAGAATATCTCTCCTGGCGAGTAAACAGTTGATCTATTCCACATTTCAACCACGTGCAAACTTATCAGGCAAATGGTAAAAGACTGTCAGTGGTGAGAGACTTGCAGCGGTCAGATAACGAAGTACATTTTCCACGGAACGACTCGCTTGCGATGATGTCACGGTACACGCAGGCGACCGGTCGCGTAACTAAAGGATTTAAAGGGATCAATGACGATTTCCCGACAAACCAATCGTTCCTTCTATTATGCAACAGGATTAATTTAATCGAATCCGGTACCGGCGTGCCGCCCGGTATAAATTCAATTTAGTTCATTAATAATCGAATCGGTTGATGACTTGTTGATGCCTGTTCAGCGTCGCGCGTCATCATGAGACCCCGGGAATGGGTAATGTAAATCCATTCGAACGAATCCTCGAATCTGGTGCACGGCCACTGTTAGCAAGTCACTGTGCCGAGAGTGGTTCACCATAATGCCTTTTCTACGTCCCTGGCCAGACGAGCGTGCCTCTCATGTCGTCGCTCTTGAGTGCATCATGGTCTATACAGGGTGAGTCCTAAGAAACAGAACATCTAAATATCTCTGTCCGAGTTTTAGCACACCCGACCATCTCGGCTGTCATTGTAAGTCATCGCCGTTTCCTTCTTTTACAATTTCGACCACTTCAGGGTCTAAACCCTGCATAATTTTAAGTTTTACAATCGTCACTCCATAATTTCAAGGGTTTCCCCCATCATAAATTACGTCAAGCGCTAGTCCCAGTCCCTCACATCTGTGTCTCCAACCCCAGATTATCCCTCTCTTCTAATTTTCCCTTTCCCTAAATAATAAACCGATTTCCCCACGCATTTTTATCCCTCATGATTTTAGTTAGTTCGGCATCAAGTCAGATCTCTCTCAACCATCAAACTATCACCATCTGCCAGCTGTACCAACTTGTAGTGCTATATTAAACTAGAGTTATACTATTTAAGTGCGCTACTATAAAGTGTTTTAATCAACCACACCATCATCAACAAACCCCCAACTAGCCCTCACGAAATCCCCACTGGCAAAAGTTTACACGATTTACAAAATCTCTATCATGAAGTTCTCGGTGAATTGATAGGTGAAAGGGGTGAAATTTTTGTTCATGAAGTATTTGCACTACATATTTTTGACTAATGCCACTTTCTCGTGCGATTTGCCTCGTACTAGCATGAGGGTTTGTATCCACTGCTGCCAGAACATTAATTGTGTTTGCTTCGTTCCTTACAGTCTTCACCTTCGTACATTTTTTATTTTCAACACTACCAGTTTCACGGAATTTATTTATCAAATTGGAGTAAACGGATTTTGCGTAAAAGAAATAAAGCAAATGAATCTTACACGTTGAATTTTATTTATTCCATTTTTCTGGGTTGAAGGTCATTGGTAGGTCATGTTGTGTTACATGGACGAATTCGTTATTTTGTCAGCTACAACATTACGTTCACGAAGATATATCATTTCGTTTAAAAAAACATCGATGACCTTGAAATCTCATTAAAAAAAGACCGTGAAAAATTTTTCCCTTACACCGTTACATGTGGCCCTTCAAACAGTGTAACTTTATCCTAAGAAGTTTTTTTGTACAACGAAAAGTAACGGAGATATTTAGGTGTTCTGTTTCTTCGGACTCACCCTGTATAGAATCATTTATTCTACCTGTTATTAATTTGTGTCACGAAATCTGCAATGTTAACTGTACAATTGTTGAAATTGTAGAGGTACTACAAAATCAGAAATGACTAAATAAAATTGATATTCTCACATTTATGAGACAGTCGTGTTCAAATAAATCGACGACGAGCGATAAAAGCGTTCCGAAGGATGAAGAGCGAGGTTTAATTGGCGAGTGTTGAAGTCTATTGACTTAACAGGAGTAACAGGAAAGATTTGGGCGTGTTCTTTGGCAGGAAGGTACGGTCGATTCGTTTGTAATCAATATAGAACCTGCCATTCTCGACCCGTATCGTCGAGCAGCCTGTATCAGTGGTATAGATCAACGGCTCCGCCGACCGTGATTCTCTGATAACCCAGCGGATTCTCCGTACTCATTGACACACGTTTGCCGGAAGCTGCACTTTAACCTAGCCAGGGGGATGCGGGCGAACCGCAAGCTGCTCGATTACGATACTCCGTGCTGGGTTTATGGTGCTCAATCATGCCGTAATAATCTTCCGTCTAAGTCGTCCATCGTCGTAGAACGACGCCGGATTTATACTGTTCTCCTTACGAGTTAAACGCTATGTTCCGGCGAAATTCCCAAACAAACCGCTTTGCTTTTCTGTGAAGATCGCTACTCTGCCTTTTTATTCCGCTTCTCTAGATCATTTTTGGGAAGTCTGCTTTACTCGTAATATCGACAATCGCATGTAAAGAAAATACTCTGATAGTTCACCGATTAAAAAATGCTACCTGTAAAAATGGTGTATTTTCATTTTAGCAAGATGCGATCTTGTTATTTCGACTTAGCTTGACCATCGTATTAAAAATTATTGATTATAGCATGAGCTTCACCGATTGCCATTTGACGATTTCTTTCTCTTCAGCAACGGCGTAATTTTTTCTAGAGAGTTTTCGACTTTCACTATGGAGGTTTAGAGATACTTGTCAATGAACGTGGGCTGTCGGACGCAGGCGCGAGCACGCGGGGCCGTCCCAGATCTAAAATCCGTCGGAAATGGTTACTTATCCGGCAGGCAGAAATTTCAACAGGCTCGCTTCAATTCCTTTCCATTGGTTTCTTCATCTCGCGCCGCTGGAAATTTACGGAGGGATCAAAGTCGGCTCGAAAGAAGCTGGCGCGCGTTTTCTCCAATACCGGGTGTCGCCGTTCACTTGATTACGCGGAATATTCCTTCTAGCAATAACCAGGAACACCGTTCAGCCGCCGAGGATATTTTATACTCGGAAATATCGGTGTTAACGAAAATATTTTTATTTCGATCGGACGCGTTCTCAACGATTTTCAATGTCTTTTCTTTTATTTTCCATGGAGGAATTTTTTTGTAGGATCGCGAAGAGCCTGAAAGGTTCGAGTGGTCAGGTGAAACGGGACACAGCGTGTGCAAAGCTCCGTCGAGACGAGGAAGGGTATTGAAATAGGTGTATGGATGCACGGTGGATTCTCCAGCCTCTGGAGATGGAGAAGCTCTGGAACCGCTTCGCGCAGGAGAGCCTCTCGTTCCTGGAATCCATCCTCGTCTTCTTCCTATTGCAATTCGGTTAATATTTTTAGTCGTACCGACGAGAATTTTCATTTACCTCGAACCGCAACCTGTTCGACACTCGGAAGAATATCTCTTTCGAAATCTGAAGGAAAATAAAAATATCGAACTGTAAGCGATTGAAAGAATCACGCATATTTATTAAACCTGCCTACGTCAACCTCGCGTGGATCTATCCAGCGACTTTAAAATGGCGTCTCCTTGCGCCCGGCAGCTGTTCCGAATTTTGCATAAGCCGCTTTCCATAATGGCGTTACTTCCCGTCAAATTCGCCAGCGTTATTCCTAATTTCAATTTAATTTCCTGTCATCCATTGGATTTATAAAATTATACTAAGTAACTGCACTGCGGAATACTCGACAGTGTTTTCAACAAAATCTAAAACATTTTTCGACATACTCCGGCTAGCCGAACAACTAAATTACATTTTAAGTAGTACAGGTCAGCCACTGGACCAGCCCGGAATACAAGGGGTTGTATCCATAACTAACGTATCCTGTGCGTGAACCGGTTCTTGTCATTAAATAACAACATTCGGCAGAATTTATTAGCAGTAAGGGTCAACTATTAAACAAACATTCTCGTAAATCCTCGGGGCAGGATCAAAACCATACAATTTACAAATAAATCATTGTAATATTGTCAGTATCAATAAAAGCTTTATAATTGCCTTTAGAACGGAAAGCAATCAAAAGCTCGCGATATTTCGATAACTGTGCTGATTCCAATTAATTACAAAAACACGGAATACTTCGATACGGAGAAAATTGTGTTTGACAGAAGGTTTGGGTGGGTGATAAGAGTCAACCGCTAATGGAACTTCGGCAAAGCGCGATGATATTGATTGCTCATCATCCAAGAATTAATCACAGTGTTCGAAGGGTGGGCGGGTCACCGAATTCGCGAGTGGTCAAACAGCGAAAGTCAAGTGGCTCGTTATGAAATTGCGGGGCGGCGTAGAGAAACATCGGGTCGCCAGCAAGGTATACTTTCGGGACGAGCCGCTTTACATTCAAAGCAGCTGCTTACACCCCCGAAATAGAATTTCGGACGAGTCAGCGTCGCGGGACCGGGCCGGGCAGCACGTTGTCGCCACGGGCTAATTCGAAAAGTTGCCGATTGGAATCAGCCGACGGTCGACGACTTAAATGGTTCGCCGCGGGGGCCAGCGAACACGTCGCGCAATTAGGGTTGTCGACGTTCTCTCCTCGATGGCCGGGGCCCCCATCGCACACGTTCCTACTTGTGCCCGGCTTCCTGGCGCAGCGGACCGGCTTTATTTCATTTTATTTTTCCAAAAATTCCGCTGCTCGGAAACTGTGCCAGAATTAAATTCGCGCGTGACCGGCACGCGAACGAATTTTTCCCCGACGAAATACGTAATCGCGTTAGTATCAATTTTTTTTTGTTCCCTAACACGCGCGCGATTACACGACCCTTCCTCCTTTTTCTCTCTCTTGCTGCCTCTCTTGCCCGTTCTCTTGTCTCCCTTCTCGCTGCTATCCGTCGCAGGATAGCGTTCCGCGAGACGCGAATAGGAATTACACACTGTCGAGAACTTTAGTCGTCTCTGCTACACGACCCTGTATCAAATTCAGTAATTTGTGCAACGAAATTTAAAAGCCATTTCGTGTAGCATGATAGTGTCCACGATGCTCTGCGAAGTCTTATTAAAATGTTAAACTGGTCGCAGAGCGTTGCGTTTGGACGGGGGATGGGAGTTTCAAGAATGGCTCCGTTATCGTCGATCTGTACTACTCAAAATTACAGGTATGTTATTCTGAATAGAGTACCACCGTCTTTTTATAAGATAATTTAGTAAATTGATTGTGGAGTGGTAGGTTGGTGATGAGACAAAGATTTTCAAGAATGGTTCGTTCATCATTGATCTGCACTACTTACAAGTGCAAATGGCATGAAGGTCAACTCCGAGCGACATGAGTTTTCTAAAGTGACGACTTTTCTGCAACGAATTTTTATATTGCAATCCTGAAAGATTTAGGGGCCAGGTCTGCCATCGTTCGTAGAATACAACGAGACAAACTGGATAAGTCAGACAATTTCCCGTTCGCAACGGCTGACGGTTGGTCAGACATTTAACCCTTAGCACTCGACTGACGCCTCTGAGGCGCCATTAATGATTGATGTACTATTATCTAAAATATTGTTTACATAATTGGATCTGTCGGTATCTAATCAATTACTCAACATTTAAGTATTGCATGAGGTATTACATCAATTTCATATCTAACAAATTTAAAAAATCATACAGGATGGAAATATTCTAGATCGGAAGAAATGTTTAATTTTTCAGTTAAAATAGCTCCGAGTGCAAAGGATTAATTCGCCACCCGCTTCCGATGGGAGCGTTCAGGTCGCGACGTCGCGCAGCAAAGTAATCCGGCCGCGTAGAAAAGCCGTATAAGTTCCGGGCGTCTAATAAACACTGGCGACATGATAAAACGAACGAGCGTAGCGGTGGTGCGTTCATAAACCGGGGATAAAGCGTCCGCGTCGCGTCTGGCGGCGTTAAAGCTCGCATCGACGACGCATCGAGCAGCGGCTAATGTCCTATTAAATTCCCGCACCGCCTCGCAGAAACATTTCGCGCATCCAACGCGTTCCTTCTGCCTCTTTTAAACGCGAGGGGAAGAAAGAAGAGCCCGGACGGGGAAAAAGGCGTTGAGGAAAGCATTGGAGTCGAAGAGGGAGGAGGAGAGCGACGGAGACGATGGCGCAGACGAGAAATTCATTTTCAGCCCCCTTCGGTTCGTCCCCCTCTTCCCGTTGGTGCCACGGTTCATCACCGGCGGGAACTTCTCAATTTTATTTCGGGCCGAGGTTCAACGATGTGCTTGGCGGCAACGGAATCGGTTCATCATTCGACAAACGTTTCGCTTTAGCAAGCGATTCGCATTCGACGCGGAACGGGAACGTCGTTGAACGTGCGAAGAGGAGGAAGAAAGCGCTCCCGTGGCCCGTGGAGAAGTAGCTCGACGTGGGTTTGTGGGTTGGATGAGGCGGAGAAAGGAGGAGGCGACGGGAGGAGAGCGTTTCAGCTTTTCGAGAGGGCTCTTCCACGGCGCCGATCGCCAACCTTCTGTCACCTCCATCCGCACGCCCCCGTATTTTCCCTCGGCACTTCCCGCGAACTTTATACGCGCGCGCACGTACCGCGGCCCGATCCTTCGACAACGATTCCCTAATAAATTTTCAGATTCCGGCGACGATACGACCGCGTGCGGTGGGATCGTACTGCGACTTTACGCGGGAAACTCTGATGTCATATATAGCGAGCTCGGAGGACAGGTTCTAGGCGAACGACGGGTCGGAGGAGGTCTTGGAACCTTGCTGGGGCGGCTGAGCGTTTTCGATTTGGTCTTCTTGGATCAGGATCCTCTCACATCGATCGATCTTCAGATTTCATTTTTGCAAATGAAAATGCCACTTCAATTAACTCTTTTAGTACACGTTTGGTACACTAGCGAAAAGTGCCAACGACGATATATCGTTGCGCACGCCTTGGCGTCTTATTATACGCATCACGAGAGATCTGTATCTCAAAATAACTTTATAAAACGTTAGAATGGTTCAAATTTGATGCAACACAATTGAAAAAAAATGTTTATTAGATTTAACTTTTTGTTATATCTTTTGCCGATTAGTGCCGAGGCCCTGTATATGTTGGAGCGATAAGGTAGAAACGCTCGACACGGGATATACAGGGTGTTCACGCTATTACTAGCCACCGTTTTTCTTGTAAATAGTAAATATTAGAAAAAAATGAATGAGGAAAAAGTAGTACTGTTTTTTATACGCAACACAATAGCGTATGTGATCATTTTGTGTTTGTACTATTTTTTTAGATATGAAGGTGACCTTCAATTCTTTAAATCGAATGCTGTATATTTTTTTATAACACATGAAAGGTCATGCAAGGTCAGAAATGGAAGAAATATTTTGAATATTTCATACCAATGTGTTTCGAAGTATATATATATATATATATCATCTTGATCTCAGGGCCGATATTGGTTATTTTATTAAAAATGATTGAAAATGAAGTACTTATATTTTATACCACGTGACCTAAAATAATAAAATTGATCAAACGATGATTAGTGAAAATATTGTTTGCAAAAGAGAAACTTGTTTCTGTGTTTTTAATCATTATTTATATTGCTGTTATTCATATGATTTTCAATAAGTATTGAAATACAATCGGCATTACATTGCTCTCCCATTCTTCCCCTATACGCTGCGTTTTGAATTTTTTAAATATCATTCTTAGTTTGGTTTTTATGGGCTTTTTCCTAAACCATAGTAAATTCGTCAAATTCGTCCGGTTATCTTCGCATAGACACACGTTTTTCGTTCGACACTGAAAGGGTTAACCTTAGCAACCACCCCTTTAATGGTTGAACATTTTTAAGACGCCCTGTATAAATTTTGTATGTCTCCCTAAATGTTCGCGATTGATCAGTCATACAGTTCAATTAATTGTGGTTCACTGTGAATGCAGGTCTCGTTCAATATAATTTTTGATTCTCATTCGCCGATCAAGAATTTTCCAAGCCACGTAAAATCCTGTAGAAGGATGAATATGATAAGAATATTTAGAGGGGGAATACATGGTTTAATCAAAGAATATGGATAACATTTTTATGCATTCATGTTTGGATGAGAAGGGTCAAAATTTTCACGAAGGTCCAATGGCGATTCTGTCTGGAAATTGAGAGGAGCGGGGAGGTGGGGGCGTATCGTGGACCGTTCGTTACAATTCCGCAAACATTGGAGTGCATCCTGCCTTTTCGACGGCGCCCGCCTTGTAACCAAATTTCCCTCAATTCATTCGGCGTTCGCGATCTATGGAAACTTTACGGTGGAGTCGAAGGGCCACGATATTATGGGAGCTTGCGAATACGAAGGGCGGGCCCCGTTGTCGAAGGGTGGTTGAGTATGTTTCGAATTTTTAAGCGACCTAGCCCAGGCCAGCCAAATCCATTTTATGTTGCAGCTTCAAAAGGGATCTCGCTTCGTAGACTTGAACACTACCAATTGTAGAATTTATTCCCGTGGGAATTTTGGCATGTTTCAAAGGCTCGAATTGAAGGTGGAAGCTGGCACTTTGCGATACGGGAATTTAGGTTTAAAAAGAAGAATGATATATCGAAACATGATAAAAATCGACCCTTAGTTTGGACAAAATTCATATGGTTTTCAGGGACCATTTGAGTCAATTTTAGAATGTATTTCCGTGGGAATTTTCGAGCGTGTCGAGGCTTAAATTAATGGTGGAGGATGGCGTTACGCGATAGGGTCATGTTCTAATCGCTAGGTGCGAGCTCCGCGTATCACTTTGGTGATTTTCTGGGCATGTTACGCACCGGGACATGCGAAATGATATCGCTGCGAGGACAGGTCCAATTATCGTTGATAGGCGACACGCGGCCGAGCTGCAGCTGAAATTCTCGGTTATAATCGAAGTCTGTTGTTGACGTGAAAATAAAAAAAAAAATGGCTGGCAAGTGTAGCGGCCGGAAGCGCCGGGGAAAAAGCGACAATCCAGCAAGTTGCTAATTATCGAAACTCGCAACGCGTTCTCTGTCGTTCGAAATTTCAATTATTTTAACGACGCAACTACAACGAAAAAAAGGGGCGCGGAGGGGAACGCGAAGCATTACAAGGAGCCTGTACGGGCGAGGAAACCGCGCTGGCAATTATATTTCCACGGTGTTATAATTAACGATCGTCCCGGCGATGAAACAGAATTTCCGCGAGAAATTTGCTCGCGACTCCACGGCGCAGAACGACTCGGCGGATCGCATAAATTAAAATAGACCACCGATGAACTGACGCACGGGAAAATCCGTCGGCCATTCCCCACCGTGCGGAATTGTCCAATTAGTATCGAGGGGGCGACTGAGTCACGATCGACGTCGAAGCCGACAACGAAAAATTTTTGTCGAGCAGATCGCGTCTCATTAAAGTTTTTCCCACTTTATTAAAAAAAAGTTCAAGCGACGTGGCGCCTTCTTCGGACATAACAATCGGCACACAGCCAAGGCTGTTCGCAGCACTCGCGACTGAAAGCGGAGTAAAGATTTTAATTTTCCGAATATTTTCTGTTTATGCTTTGTACTTTCTTCGGCCGTGCATCACCCGCATTTCACTGCACACTTAATCTCAATACACCGGTCCTCCATTTAGTCTCCCCTCGGTGTCGAAGAGCTATTATTCACCCCGGTTCCATTTTATTCGAGTAATGCACGTTTTATGGGCACTGTTAACGCGATTATGTCCAATACGTTCGCTCCGATTTTAGTGTATGCATTATCGGGCCGCGGGAGCGCACGGCCCTGATAATTATTGCTGTTCGCGTGCTAATTGCTTCGTTACGCGCCACCAACCGGAAGTTTCCGAGCACCTTTCGATCTTCGAACTTTCTTCCGATAGATCTTAACTCTTCGCCCTCGCAAATTAATTCGATTATTTATGGTTACTCCCGTTGAAAGAAGAGTTCGCTATTTTGCGAAAGAAGAGGCTCGCGGAGGTTCAGTCTGATCTGAAAAGATAGAGGAAAATCTTGTAAACTCGGAAATATATACATTGTTCTTGCTTGATACGATTGTGATGCGTTTTCCATTATATGTCAAACAATTAGTTTAGGTCGGTCATTTATCAGGCGAATGGTAGGATCTATTGATCTGTAGGCAAGCGACGTTATTCACCTATTGATAAGACCAATGCTAGAAGCCGGGAATCAGCTAGGCATGTGCTATAAGCCAGGAATTAACCGAACAAGTGATATAAGTCTAGCATTGGTCAGGCGAGTGGTACCAGCCGGAGATACTTGATCAAGCAGCTTAGAACATTGATAGACTCAATAGTTAATAGTTCAATAGTAGTGTTTCACCGCTGTTGCAGGGATCATTGAGATAATTTGTGTGGATATATTATTCAGAAAATTGGTAGCATACAGCTGCTATTGGTTACACAATTTATATAAGTATGCGACATGCATGAAAAATTTTCTAAGCAGTTTTTAACGAGATTTAATCTGTTCCTGGGTGTACTTTTTTTTAGAGAAGGTTTGCAAAAGTTCGCGTAATTGAAAGCATTCGTGTCTCCTTCGACGGAAACGGCGAAAAATTCGAGATGTTGTCGCCGCTCTCGAAGAAATATTTTTTCTTTCGCACGCCAGACACGAGACACACGATTCGGTTGCGGTTTAAGCCGCCGGAAATAGCGACGAGGCTCCGAGGAGGAAAAGAAGAAAAAAAAACCAAGAAATTCTCAATAAATAATCCAGACTGGTTTCGACAGTTCTGGGCTGTCGTTCCGTGAAGCGCATTTGGAACAGCCGAGAGTCTCATTAATAAAAAGAACCCTCGACTTTCCTCCTCGCGATCGCACGCAACCAAATTTTACATAAAAAAATTATTATTTACCCTTGACTGAACAATCTCGAATTCCACGTTTCTTCGTCATAAATAATAACATCGGCCGGGAACAGGGGAACAGGCACGTTTGTTCCTGAAGTAAGCTGCAAGTGTCTTCCTAACGTCTGAGGTATAGGCTATTTGTCTGACCAGTGTCATCCTTTTCTACTTGTTTAAATAGTAACTCAATATTCAACTTATTCATTTTGGTGCTGCTTGTTTGCTATTATTTCATTGGTTTATGGACGTAAATGTTTGTCTCTTATTTTTATGTTTATCTTGAAAAATCATAGATTTTTGTTTGATACATTTTTCGACGTTCTGAACATGTTCTAGTAATTGTCTAGTCACGAAAGGGACGAAAGACGAGGCAGTTCGGCCAAATGAAAACTAGATCGAAAAATTTCGTATAATTCGATCGCCGTTCCGTCTCTTGTGTTCATAGTCGGTTGGTAATAACAGACACCGGCGAGAATCGACACTGCCGGTCAATTCTCGGCGAGTCAACGGTTCCCTGACTCGACTGGGACCGGTGATATATCGCAATTGGTATCGATGTTGGTCGGAACGAGTCGCAAAATACGCGACGGTGCCGTAAATCGGCGCGTCACGCCTCCGCCTCCGCCCGTCGTCGTTAAATCAGCCATTATCAACGGGGCCACGGATAGTCTATTCGAAATCTGTCGATTGGTTTATTAACGACGGTATAATAACGGCGATCGGACGATTCTGATAAGTGAACGCCTAAATGTAATAATATCCTACAATAACGTTAATAATTCCGTTAATTATTCCTCGTTACCGCGATGCTCGGGTCTATATCGATCGCTTCCTATAATCGCCCGCAACCCCGCGTCCACGTGTCCTCCGAATTTCTCATGAGCATCCACTTTGCCAATCTTTATTGTCTACCAGTCATTACAGTCTCCAGAAGATCGAATCACCTAACCCTCATGCCAATAATAATGAGTACCTAGGATCTAATCTGTACTTGTTGTCGAATACCAGAAATTGTTGTAAATTTTTACTTCCTTAGTAATTATCAATTAATTAACTTCAATGTTATCGAAAGTTGTTGAAAACTTTTTACATTGATACCAGGCCGTAAAATCAGCCTATGTAGATCGTCGTTCAATTCGTATCCGCGAAGTTACAAAGGATTAAATTGTTTCTACTCGGCGACAAACAAATTCATCGTTTTAATGGAAACGTTGTGCTTACCTCGCTTCCGAAGCTCCAAAGGAGTATAAGATGCTTTCCTTGGGGAACACGCGAACCGACGGAATAAACTCTCGTCGAAACTGAACGCTGTTCGCGTGATGAGTTACGCGTTTCACTGTTGCGTGAGAACGTGTTAGAGCGAACGAATTTGCAACACACTACTCGGTTGCTCGGGCGACCAAGACAGGACTGTTGTTAAGAGGCAACGAACGTGTTTGGGAACCGGTCTCCGCCGTGTCGATCCCATTAACAGGCGAATTACATATTCTCCTTGTAAGCGTCCCGGCGATAAGCTTCGGTAATGTGTCGACCGTAACTGCGAATAGCTCTCGATAAAGACGCGGAACAATAACAAAGCCGCAGGAGGAACTGCCACTGAGAAAGTTTCGGGTTCGACAACGAGCATCTTCGTTCCCCGCGTAACAGTTTCCATTCGTTAGAGCCGGAGTTTGTATATCGGCGAACGTTTTAATTGGAGCATCGTCGACATTCAATTCTGGAAGAAATCTTGTTCTTGTGAATATGCGATTCGATGGCCGAGAATTCCGGGAGACAGTTAGCGAGACACATTGAAAATAAGGCAATATTAGAAGGTATTTTTTATTACAGCAGGCATTTAAAAAAATGTTTAAATTTATTATCCTAGAACAGAGAATAAAAATGCTAGCAGGTACGTTAAGAAGTACTTATCGGAAGCTGCAGAAGTTAAGCGCATTGGTTCGGACGTTCAAGTTTCCGTTCCGGATATCGTAGGCAATTGATACCGTTTAATCTTCCCCCGTGTGAATATGTGTACGTGTGCGGCGAATTCCTCGGTTTATGGTTCGAAAAAGGGGACGATACGGAGCGCCAACGATGGCGGCCTGGTTTTTTTTTCCGTTGCCGGTGCTCCTGGCCAGGCGCTGCCTGACATAAAACTGTCCGGAACAGAATGTCGGTGGCCCGTTACCTTTAATCGCATATTTATGCGTGCAACGTTTCGCGGCGGAGTCGGAATTAATTCCGTGGCCCGCGTTCAAGAAGCTCCGACGTGAAAAATAATTATTAAGGGAGCCGCGTAGCTTCGCGGATCTGTTTCCGACTGAATTACGACGGGGACATTGTTTCCCATTGTTCCGCCCCCTCTTCGGTACTTCCGGAACGAGTTCTGCATTCGTGCGACACGGTAGCGACACAGGTAACATTTACAATATCGACCCAATTTCTCCTCGAGTTGATTCGGCGACGGGAATGGACGATGCGAAAAAAAATCGGCACAACACGTCGGTAGAAGTAAGTACAAGCAAATCCGTGGCAGACAGGGTCTGCGCAAATGTTCGTCGCCGAAAACTCGCGCTTCGTCAGTCGAAATCCCTCGTTAAACAATCGCAGCCGAGTTTATCGAGTTCCGTGCCCCGTAACGCCGAGGCTGCCGAATAAACTAACGTTAATTATAAGCGGCGCGCGACCCAGCTTCCTCCCCCCGCTTATCGCGGTTCTGTCGACGGGTACCCTCCCCATTGTCTTTCTCATTCTCTTCCCGCCCTGTGTTCCATTTTCCATCCACCCCCTCCCGGATGTCTCGACTCGCCCCGTTTCTTTCTTTCTTCGCCGACGCGGCGTTTGCTTTTTCCCGCGACCGCCTTCCAATGGACTCGGTCTCGTGCTTCATTGTTTAATTTTTCTTCGTTATATCCGGCCCTCAGCGTCTCGCGGATTTGCGCTCGGGAAACAACGGCGAGTCGGAAGAACTCGACAGACAAATCCTTCCCGTCGTTCTCTTCCCTTCGTCCTTGTCGCCGGACGAGAACCCTGCGGGGGATCGATTCGGGTCATGCGGTTAATCGTTGCGCTGCCACGAACGTTTATTTATTGCTGGATTATGTATTTTGTAAGGTGCATGCACGTAGGATTTCTATAATGGCCTTGGGAAGTGCAGCGACATTCATTTTTACCCAATTGTTAAATGGAAATCAATTAGTCTGCTTATATTCAACTTGTACAACTTCTGTGTACAATTCGCAGCGTGTGCTACATGTCTGCTTAATGTGCAACGTGTACTACTGGTCCCTGATTCAAACAACATATACAGAACAAATATGTATGTTGCGTCGTGCTGTTTGAGGGACACTCGCGGGTGATGCGAGGATGGATTCCACTCAAGGTTGCAAGGCTTGAGCCCGGTTTTTAACTGCGGACGCGTCGACTCGCGAATGCCCTCGCACGACTGTTGCTACCCGCCAAATTAATCCTGGGTAGCCGGCTCAATGGATTACGCGATTGCGAAAGACAACAATTGATTTGATTAAAAGGGAAGACGTTGAAAGAAGCGTTTCGTCCCGGACTAGCTAGTGGACTCGTCGGTAAGGCAATTCTAGCAGGTGCTGCCTTATAAGCTAGCGCACGCGAGGAGATTTTGATCGATTGCGACGCGGAATTTGGCGCGGTTGTCCTGATCGCTGGACAACGAACTACCGCAATGTAAAGTCTTGAAACTTGTACTGTACGATTGACAAGACAGCGGCCGGTGCGTTGTACTTGTCTACCCGAGGATTCAATGGTGATGCTTGTCCGAAAGCTTAGATGGAACTGTCGGAACTCGACTTCCTGTCCGAACGCGACGAGGAAAAACATGTACCGATTGGTTCCTGCCGAAAGTTGCATTTACCAATCAGCACGCTTCGACTGTCTAGACCTCCTTCTCGTAGTTCCGAAGGAGCCTTGGGAAGGATGTGCGACGGGTCTCGGTAATTTGAAACTGCCCTTGACGGTCGCGGGCGGTCGTTCGGAGGGATCAATTTTATGGCACATTGTCCTTTAAGATATACAAAAAACTAGACATCTGGCAATGTCTCGAATGGTCGCCGAATGACCCTAATTTACTTAATCTTCGAGGAAGATTTTTAGTCACGAACGCACCATAAATATTGTTTGAAAGAAACCCGCGTGTCCTGTTTCAGCGCAACGGAACATATATATTCAGAACAGATACTTAAAAGTATTCGAAGAATCAATGCACTTTGGAATGTGCTGTAAATGATGACGCGAAGTGTTTGTGCGTGACCCTCGATGGTCACTTTATTAGCCTTTTTAACGAAGTGTCCGCTTCGCACATTTGGCGAACAAATGTGCCGAGAACAGGATTTTGTAAATTACTTTACAAGCGGGAACGTGGAATTTCCTCGCTTCGAGGATTAGGACTCTGGAAGTTGTTTATTACATTCACAGCTGTTTTACACGGGCACCTCCCGGGGTCTTACCTCTGACATTGCCGTCTCGCCCTTTTTTAACAATCACTTAGTTTAATTGTCACGCGTTACCGCGCGAGCCTTACCTGCGCCACGCAGCCTGAGTCCCGACGTTTTCCGCCAACACGCGGCTTGCCGAAAGTTCCGTCTCTCCCTTCCACCATCAATTTTCCACCACTTCTTTTACCAGCATGGGCGGTGGTCACCATTAGAAAATTGTCACTGCCTTCAAAGGCTATGTGTTGCCATTGGTCCAGTACAAGTCACACCCTATTGACAACTCACCTTAAATATCGGTGTTCGGCAAGCGCGCGGTCGACTACCAAAGAACACATAGCGACCAGACTAGCACAGACTAGCACAGACTAGCACAGACTAGCAAGGATTAGCAACCGAACGACTTCGACTTCTCGACTTCACCATATCATACTACCACGTTCAACTCTACCAGGTTTTAAATAAACAAGTTTCCACTCTAACAATACAGTCCACTAAATTTTATCACGGTGCGAGTTTAACTGTAGTTCGATACGGAAAACGCGCACACAACAAATAATATACTCGACGATGTTTGCACCTCATCCAGCCAGGATCCGAAGCTTTCCGCTAGTGTCCCGTGGGATTCGGGTCTCCGGCGACCCAGCCTGAAAGTCACCGAAGGGTTGAACGTTCTGAAAAGTATTCGAACCGTTTCCTAAGGAAGAGGAGAAGGGAGAAAGCGAGGGCGGAAAGTGGAAAAGGAGATACGCAGAGGATGGGCTCGGTCGGGGTCGTTAGGGGATTGTCGAGCATCCTGGATATTGGCCCTGATAATGGGCCATCCTCGCAAACGCTCGTTCACGCTTCGCCCGAAAACCCTCGAGGAGAACGAACCTCCTTCTCCTCCTCCTCTTCTTCTTCTTCTTCTTCTTCTTCTCCTTCCACCCCGAAGCCGTCTACCCGGATAGCACACGACCATCCTTCTTAGCCCGTCTCGTTAGAGGCGTGACACGGGATAAAGATGTCTCCCGCCGACACGATTAAAACGACATGGACGCCCGCACGTGTGTGATCTCGACTCGCCCGCGATCTGATTCCACAATGGTAGCCAGTCGGAGTGACAAGCATCCCATGCGTTTTATTATTTACCGCGGGAGACACGGAATAATTGACGGGCCACGGAAACCGATTTTCAGTTTCAATCCGACTCCTAATTATAGATTTCTATCACTTGCCTAGTTAATATCTAGCTTACTTGTTTGACGGAAGGCTGACTTACGCCACCTTCCTGGACAGTGGACGTTATCCTACCTGCGGTCGGTTCACACTACTTGACCGAGCAGCTTTCACCGGTATACCACTTGTCTACTCGATGCTAGGCTTATATCACCTGTTTGGTTAAATCCTCTGGCTTACACCACTTGTCTAGCTGACGCCTGGCTTCCACCACTCGTCTGATCAACGGTTGAGGCACGTCACTTGCTCACGGTATTATCAGTGGCTGGTTTTACCGCTTGTCCGACAAATAGCCTGTGCTCCTCGTTTCTCATATTGTGTGGAATCGGCTCTTATTTTGGGGGAGCAATCGGTATTTTCTGGAACCAGATTTGCCAGGAACGCGGTCGAACGTCACCGACCGGGGATCGCGCGTCGGCGAATTAATTCCCGGCAAGACAGCTTTTAAAATCTGGCAGGTGGCCCCCAGCCCGCGAGTTCGCGGATTAAAACTGTAATCTGAAATTAATCCGGCATCGTCGGGCTTAACGTCAGCAGACGCGACGTCCGTGACAGAGTCGAAAATTCTATCGTCTCGATATATTCGGCTGGCATAGCGGGGCGGACGTCAACCGGCTTGATCCCCGGGGCTTGATTATTTAAGCGGGGGTGAAGATGCTCGTCTCGAACGGCATCGGTGCTCTCGTTAAACGCTCTCTGGAAACTCGATAAACCGGGTTATCGTCCGTCACGGTGACGCGCGATCGTTTGTGACAAGGATTAATAACGGGGTGGAGGAGGAGGAGGAGGTGGAGGATACGCGAACGCCCGTATGCCGAAGATGAAACGCGGACGTTGACGAACGTAGATCCGACGAACGACTAATTGAGCCCCCGTGTACAAGGTGCTCCATTAGCGACGACTCGTTCCGGCAACGCGAGAAAATCCCTCGTGAAAAAACTGCGTCCGAAACCGTCGTGTACACATTCGTCAGCGTTTCTGCTTTCAAAAGAAATATTCATTTGAATATTCGTCGCGTCTGGCCATCGCGCGTCGATTCTACTTCCCGCGAAAATTTCGCATTCGAGACACACAGCGCGCCGTAAATCCGTATAATTCGGTAAATCACGAAAATTTGTTGATCGAGTAACGCTCGGGTCACGCGGACTGCACCGATAGCACCGCGTATCTTAGCGTCGTTCATCGAACGGATAATTAATACAAATTATTTATCCCGGTGTTCAGCGGTGCGCGCCACCGTCATTTAGTGGAGTATCAAATGAGCCGCTTATCGAGCTTTGGTAGAAACAACTATATCGCATTGCCGGGATGATTGGCGTGATCGACGAAATACAATTTGGAAAGCTTTCGGCAAACACGTTTTTCACAGCTGGGGATATCGTTCAACGCGTTGCGTAAATAATCGAGAAATTATCACTAGTGAAATCAACGGTACAAATTCTTTATGAATCGTGCTCTCAATTTCGAAGACCGAACTACGATGTGCTACGCTGTACGATAAAATGTCGCCAGCATATGTTCGAAATACGGTATTTGCGATACGCACACAGAAGAATCGATGTTTCGGAGATGTCGTGCCAGAATTCCTGCTTAATTTCCTCCGTATCGATCCGGGGATCGCGATGACGCCCGAATCCGAATTGAATCCGAATAACGTGGTGTTGCGGGGCGTTATGGGTGTTCGGGGAGGGGGGTCGACAGTCGAAGGAGAAAAAGGGGAATTTATTCGACGCGGTGAACCCGACGCGGATTCACCGGGGGATAAAAGTATCAGGGCGTATTCAATGAAGAGGGCCTACCGTCCCGTTATTAAGGAACCCGCGAGACCCTTCAGAATGGCAAATACCGTAGTCGAGGGGACCCCGGCTACCGATACGCACTTGGCAGATCGATCCTCGACTGGGGAAAAGATCGTTCGACACTTCGAGCCCCCATTCTACGCGAGTCTCTCTATCAAAACGCGACCGTCGACTGTGTCCTTCCTTCCAATCCCCTCCGCGCCCAGCCTGCACCGGGATTTTCATCGACAATGAATTAGGATTATCGGAGGGCATAATGGAAACGGACACGAGACTCGAGTATATCCGGTCTCGTATAAATAGGATCACCGTCCGTGAAAGCCCCGAGGAATATTACGACGCTCACGATTCTAGTTGGATCCCCGGGCTCGAATAATTGCGCGAGCTCCGTGTTTTGCGACCATCGACGCTGTTTTCTGGCCGCAGCCTCCGACTACGCCTTCGAATGTTTGCCGCGGAGATTTGCGCGCTGTTTCAGTACCGTTCCAACGCAAATTGCTTGTTGGTCGAGCGATTTTTTCCCCTCCGAGCGTGGAGAATAAATGGGGCGGGTGCGTTCCATTCTTCAAGTTTGCGAAAGCTCGTTC
The DNA here is from genome assembly GCA_028455805.1 of Lasioglossum figueresi. Lineage (NCBI taxonomy): Eukaryota > Metazoa > Arthropoda > Insecta > Hymenoptera > Halictidae > Lasioglossum > Lasioglossum figueresi. The sequence continues at coordinate 11,376,717 of CM052201.1, read as the reverse complement.
CACGGTTCCGACCGTGTAGGTGGCTTTTGAGTTAGTGGGTCGTTCGATTTTGTTCTTTCGGTAAGAATTTATAAAGTAATTAGATTAGTACAATCGTTCGAGTTGTATACGAATTTTCTGCGGTCCGATGGCAACGCCCGCCGATCAAGTTCGAAATAAAGATCCACGTGGACGAACTGATTTTTCGAGAGCGCTCATTGATAACGTCGATCCACGAATTACCATGTACCTTTGATCGTAGTATAGAACTGATAACAATACGGGCTCGAGCGTGCGCGGCTTCCGCGGAATAATGGTTGAAAAATGGGCATTCATCGTCTATGCGTCGGCGAGTCATCGGAGATTTGTGGACGATCAAACACAGAGTGGAATTGAAAAATCAGCGCAGCGCCGCGCCGGAAATTTGTGAAGCTGATTCGGCCGTTTACTCGGATGTGTGTTATTATCGTGTTTTTGGCGAATCGACTCCGGCACAGACGTACAGTTTATACTTGTCAGGAAAATCGAATAGCCGTTAGCCCTCGCCGAGCGTTCTATTCCAAACAGAATAAACCTAAATGCTTCTTTCTCGTTTCTGAACTCGATGCATTCGCTCCGACATATTCTGCGCTAATTCGAACAGTTCATTCGTGACAGAGACGCAAATTAGAGGACTCCAATTTTTAATTTACGATTTTTGTGGTTGCGAGCGCGCGTTTGGAGCAGGGTAAATAAATGAATAAGTATCTACACGTTAGGACACTAATTTCGCATAATCCGAGTGAACACATTCTTTAGCATTTATTTCTAAAAACTTTCGACGTACCCCGACAATCGCATCCGGCGTCAATAATTTTCGCGGCCACAAAGACGCGTCGGAAACGAGTTGACGTACGGTTGTCGAGGTGTGAAAGTCTGCTCGCAATCGAGGCATCGTCCCGTCCATTCGACGGAAAGTTTCGCAATCGATATCGGGTCCGGTGGCCCGACAAACGGTTCAGATATATCGGGAACGCGCTCATAACTATTCTTTTTCTGTCGGCCGGCACTTTCTCTCGTTCCTTTTCCCGTCGATTTATGCGCACAGTAAATTCCACGGGCGAGCCATCGTAAACTTCCATCAGTCTGGTTTGCGCGGAGAAAATTTGCCACTGGCGCGTCGTTCCTCTTTCAGCGTGTACGTCTGCTGGTTTTTCTGCTCGCTGTTTTCCCGGGGATCGAAGCCATCGTTCGACGTTGGGAAACGTCCGGATGTTCCGTCATCCTTGGTCAAGCAATGTGAACGTCTCCGTGAAATTTCGCGGACCTGGATTCTTGTCCATTTGTGAAATTTCTGTTCCTTCGGTGTTTCCCATTTCCATCAGTCTTGTTTATCTCGCATGCGGATCCGCATTGTTCAGACGCCTGGTGTCTTCGGAACGTTGTCAGCAGACTACCATGGCACCTTGCGACCGAGACCATGGTTTCGCGGTCCCGTTGTCTCAATATTTAAACGCATTAACATGTTGTACGCGGGCACACGTGCTGGCACCGTGCGTACGCGTGTAATGCCCACGTGCGACCGGATTATGGCCACCGACGTTTGCACACTGCGGCCTTCTCGATGGATACTGGGTGGTACCATTTGCGTGCTGGCACGGTGATGTCATGTGGGTATAGTGATCCGCCTCTGGAACCATCCTTGCGGCTCCTCTCGAGCTGATCTTGGCTCTAACGTGAAAATTGGTGGGCAGTTTCACACTTGATTCACGGAGAATTATTGCCAATCCAATTTCAGTATGGAGCAAAGCTCCATAATTGTATTTAAAAAACTAAACCTAAATTTATTAAGACTGTCTGTAACTGTCAATATACTCGATACTTGAACAAGGAAATTTATCCAATTATTTTCCATAAATCAATTTTTATAATTTCAATAAATGTAAAAGAACCGGTCATTTGACCGTAGTCGGTTCAGTGTTAATCTTTTACAATCGGAGCGATTTTAACTGGAAAATGAAACATTTCTTCCGACCTAGAATAACTCCGTTCTATTGCCTCGAATTTTCAGTGCCATTTGGAATCGATATCTTTTATTTGATTAAAGTGAATGGCGAATATACAGCTTCCGAGGTAGCTATAAATATTCAAGAGCAAAAAGAAGGTACCGGAACGGAAAAAGAGGGAATAGCTAACGAATGAACAGTAGAATGAATTTCGGATCTACTTTAAAGTATCCAGGTTAGTCCTCGATGGTGGCGGAAGGTCCTCGGGAGACTTTTTGCCCATTGATCACACTTAACCGAATTACGATTCTCTCGGCGGAAGTTTGTGTGCGACGTCTTTCGAAACCGAGGGTTCGTTGTCGGTGTGGTAGGTCGCCGGAAATTAGAAGACCGCAGGACAGCCGACGGTGGAACGCGTCTAATTGTTGCTCCTCCGTCCGCGATCGGAGAGTTCGAATACTTGAACAGCATGAACACGCGACAATCGTGGTTCCCAGACGACAGGGACCGCCAAGTATCGAACGGTTCCCTGGCTCGTCAAACCGACGGAGCCGCCGAGGAATTCCGTGGGAGCCTAACCTCGGGAACGGGCACGTCGACTTTCCGACGGCAGCCACCGAACTCTCACGATAATCCGACCCGAGACCCTTCCAGTTCAATCGAACCCGGTGACGTTCGCGCCGCGCGACGTTCCACGTCGGGTACACAGCCCGCGTTTCAATAACTTATGCTAGTGGGTGACGCGAGTCGCATCGATATCGATCACGACCCCGGCTAAATGAAATTTCGAGACGATCCAGGCGGAACCTGCTCGTCCCACGGACCTCGACACGGTATTACTCAATCAAGAGCTGTGGCTATTCGGGGATACAGTTTCTCCTAAAAGAGGAACAACATGGCAATTGATCCTGGCTGGACGGTCCCTGTTATAGACATAAACTTTATTTTCGCCCTTCAAACAATTTGTCGGTCGCGAAGTACACTTTATTATAACGCATAGAAGAAGACGCTGAAATATTCGCTTCGACGCTATTCATACAGTTCTCCTACTCTTATCAACTACCTGAGATTCGTGGAGAAGAGGCTAGAGCAGTTGCTTAGTATTATTTACTTTATCCGCCGTCCCAGGTATATAAATTCCTGAGCTCGTCCTTGCATGCCACCAACATGCGTAATGACTTTCGCTAGACGGTTAATTTCTATTAAATTTACAATCACACTTTTTTCTCTTTTTCCGAACCTCGCGACCCATTGTAACCTGGCGGATATACCTTTCGGTCTTTCCGTGCTCGCTAATAAACCTTCATGCGAGAAAATCTCCGAAATTGAGGTTTTTTGCAGCCTAAGGTAGTCACATCGTATGTATCTTTACACGCTATTGGCTTGAATGCAACAAACGCTGTCGCGCAGTCGCAAGTGTTAACGAGATTCGGATGCTTAAACTTTGAACTATGCACAATTTCATAACAATCGACTAACAATAGCCATCTTCCACTAGTCTCTTACAATTTCACATATCATACTTCGTGTTTATTTCGTATTAATGTGTCTAAACGCAAAAAAATAACAGAAATGCATTTCTATCCGTCCCAACAGTCCCAAACGATTCATTAATTCTTTGCACTCGGAGAGTTTTCTTAGACAGCTGAGACCTGACATTGGCCTGACACATACCTGATCAGCATCTACTTATTTATTTTTACTTTTTTATTTTTATCCAAAAATATTTATTCATTATGACCCTTTTGAGCAAATCAGAATCATCATTGACGTCATTCGACAGCTCCTGAGCGATGCTCGTGCGACGTTTCTTCTGGTCAAAATTAAGCAGTTTCGGAACAAACTTCGTCGAACACGCAAAACACTTCTAACCTTTATGGTTCTCACAAACAAACAAAAAATCCTATGTAGCTGAAACCGTGAACATATGTTAGGGACGAGTGTACCAGCATAAGGAAAAAAAGAAAACGAAAATCGACTGTAGGTATCCCACGAAATTCAAAACGTAACCTTACTTTTTGATCGCACCTCGTGTTTAAGAGTCTCGCGGGTTTCGTGTAAAATTTGTCTTCCTGTTCACGTTCGCGTAAACACGAATTCCAAAGAAAAGTTCAGACCCTGGAAACAAATCTTCCCGAGTCAGAAGTCTCGGGGCAGCAATGCTGTGGCTTTTAAATACAACTGTATAAAACAGTGCATCAGCAGCAGCGGCATCCCAGGCTAGCGCTGAGCCAGGTAAACAACCCTCGCATTCATAGCGCAACAATAGAAAGACATTGTAGAGACAACGATAAGTCTTTCGGCCGGCCGATTCGGGGCCACTGTACAGTAGCAACCATAAATCTCTAAGTTGTGTAGCTGTACCAGGAATCCAGAATATTAAACGCGGCTTCTATTCCTCGGAAACTGTACGCCGTAACACAAGTATCGTCGAATTATTTATCGGCCATCAAACGACGATAAAGTAGACGCGGCTGATTGTGCGAATCGGGCAGCAGGGAAACAATTAATTTTCGTCGGTCTTAAACTATTGTCGGCTGCTGTACAGTCTGCACGGGAGCAGAGAATCCTGCCAGGAGCGTAGTTATTTAACTTCGCTCCGGACCGCAAGGATCAGCTGGGCGTAACTCGGGAACAAAAGCGGAAAAGGAAGAATTTCGCGGTTCTGGGACGGATATCGCGAGCCTCCATTGTCGAGGGATGTTTCCATGAAGTCCGACGGCGGGATAAGCGGGACGAAGGGAGCCGGGCGGGACACGGTCGGAAAATAGGGACAAGATCCAGGGAAAATTCGCAGGGTTCGGCGAACCGTGAACCCGGAGCTGAGGCACGATAATAATACATCAGCCGGAATAACCGAATGCCCTGGGCTATTGGTTTTTTGTCGATGCCGATAGATTTTGGGGGAAATATAAATCTGCCGATGGCCCGGTAAATTAGTGGTGACTGGGAAACGGGGTGTATCCGGTATGACTGGCGGACGGCGCGACGCGACCACCGTATGCACAGGATCAACCGTTTTCATCTATCAGCGGAGCTCTGCCTGCTAAAATTCTCCTTGGCTCGCGAATTCGCTGATTGCTCGGGCTGTTACCTGGCCATTCTGCTTCCTGTGGAAATTGAACGTTTCGTTAGAATCTGTTGGAATCCAACGATAATTTTACACAGAAACAGGCTATGGCGCGACTCCGGCCGGAGTCGCAGAGATTTCGTTGCCTGGCTCAAGTGGTTTATGGCACCCCCACTTTGGAAAAGGGACCGGAGGTTTTTTTCAGGGACGAACCAGCCCAGTCGTCGTCCCATTACAGCACATAACACATCGCAGCATCATTTACACTACAGCATTAGCTTTATCCTATTTCAACACAGTTTGTCCTTTGTTCTATTCACATTGGGATCACCGTCTTAATCCACTTTGTAACTATGTTCGCATCAAATAAATAAAGTCTTCTTGTTGAAGCCAATAAAGTTTCTCAACAGAATGTATCGCAACGTTTGTTCGTATTATTATGCGGTCTAAATGGCGAAATCGTAAAATGGCAGAGCGTTTGTCAGACTGAGAAATTACATGGGTTACCGAAGAATAAAATCAGTGGTTAGAACTCGGATTGGTCGGGCGCATTTTAGACATTTCAGATACAAATGCTAGTAGTTACAGTCGAAACTGATCAGACAGAAGTCGAAGGGTATCGTAACTGAGTCGCGTCCTGTGGACCACCCTGTACACAGTAAACGCGCCAGTATATTGGACAGATATCGAGGATGGAAGGGTACAGGCTTCTGGTATGCAGATGCACATGCAGATCGACGATAGATAAATACACGGTTATACGCGTGATATGAGCCCGTGCGTGAGTATATACGTCGTAAATACAATGATATTGGTTAATGTACAGGAACTCCTGTAACATAATGTATCTGAGGAGGACGTGTGTATAGATTCGGTACATAGTCGATGTTATAGTATTACTCAGCCTCTGTCTCTCTCACTCTCTCTCTCTCTCTCTCTCTCTCTCTCTCTCTCTCTCTCTCTCTCTCTCTCTCTCTCTCTCTCTCTCTCTCTCTCTCTCTCTCGCCTCATTTTATCTGCAAATAAATTCCTTTTGCTCGGTTGGCTATCGCAAAGTTTGTTCACGTGGCGGGAAGTATAAACAAGTAAACGGTGACCTTAACCCGCCAAACATTACAGATCCCATTTCACTGTAAAATCGTTCCCGAGATAAAATTACATTGCTCTGATAATATTTCAGAGTTATTGAATTTACCCGAGTCTACGTTCAGAATTTTCGAGATAATTCGAAACAGTTCTCGGAGAGTTTGCTCTTTCCCGTGCCAAAAGAAAAAGAAAAGATTAGTAGGATGAACTTAGTCTGATTCTCGGTGTCCCGAGGATCGGGAGCGGGAGATCGCGCACGACATTTTCATTTCGAAGTTCAGCGAGCATCGCTCACTTTACTCTTTCTCCCCACGGTTCTTGAGAAATTTATGAATACGGCACATTGTTAAATCCAGCGCAGGGATTTCTGGCGTCCCACCGGTGTCGCGGCCACCGTTCTACCCGGCCGGGATGGAAATTCCAGTTAGACTAATTGCCGGCCATGCTTTTTCTTCGGGCAGATGAATTTTTTAAGTCCCGTCAGGGATTGTCGCGCGCCACGTTCAACGCGCTAGGTAAATAATCGTTAAGAAATTAAGCTTGAAACGCGCGAGCGGTACGCTCCCGGAATCCTGGAATTGCATACTCCATTTTTACTGAGGCGCAAGGTCTTGGTACAAGGGCTCATTCACAGATGAACAACTGCAGAATCATCAACTTACAGATCGGACTTTAGCTTACACCAAGTAAGGTCCGAATTAGAAGGGTCACTTAGGTCAAAGGTAGGACTTGCGTCCAAGTTATGCAGATCCTGGATGTGGAACAAAGTTCTGCCGGGATGCAGGCTCAAGTTAGGCCTAAGTTTAGGTTCGCAGTTAAGCTTGGGTTCAAGACAGAATGACGCCTGGATGTGGGTGTTGGTTAGGCCCGCATCTAGGTATATGTCAGGTTGATATCTGTGCGGAAGTTCCGGAAGTATAGCATTGTACTATTTTATTTCTATCACACATTGATTGAGAGTACAGTCTGAATTAGCATAAAAATGGCTCCCGTCCCTCGGGTTCGTCCTGGCGTGAAAAAATTCGCTCTCTCTCCGAGTAAGACGGCGGGAATCGTCGCCTCGTCACGTATTACCTATCCCCGGTGACGGGTTGGTCGGCTTCCTCGCAGCACGAAGTCACTTCCGCTGATCGATACCCGGGGCCGCCTGTGTTTGGATTTCGCACGTTCCTCCCCCGGAGGCGAACCTCGATCGCAATTCTTGTCACTCGACTAAAAGGGAGAATTTTACGGTGGAAGACGGCGGGCTAGATGGAACCCATAAAATTTTCTCTACCGTCTTCCTTGATCGTAGACGGGCCAGGTCACCCGTTCGGTAACTCTCGATCTCTGCGAAGGGAAACGAGACGACGACGACGACGACGACGACGACTACGACGGTACGTCGACGGAGAGGCGTCGACGATCGTGAGAAAATGAGGCCTCGGTATATTAAACGAGCCGCGATAGATTTTGACGGGAACCAGCGGCGGCCCGTTATCAATGACATTGACGTAACCCGATTCCCAGGCAGACGGTAACTACGTTTTGCCGGAGACGGGCTGCGGGTTGCGTACACTTTCGAGGTTGAATCGGATTTACCGAGGACCCGGCTAACCGGATAATTCGGCTCGAAGCCCGTCGATTTGCTTCCTTACTCTGCCTCTGCCTCTGAAGAGATCGTAACGCGATTTCATCGCGTCGCCGCCGGTGCTAGCTGCGGTAATTATTCCTTGATTGCTCGGTCTCCCATGAGGCACACGGTTGTCGATTCGTTTGTTGCTATTTCAGTCTTCTTACACGCTTGTATCGACGATCTTGTTTGCGTGACCGTCGAAGGTCATTTTACTAGTCTTCCAGACGAAGTGTCCGTCTCGCACATTTGGCGAACAAATGTGCCGAGAACGGGATTTTATAAATTGCATTACAACCGGGAACGTGGAAATTCCTCGCTTCGGGGATTAGGACTCGGGAAGTAGATTATTACTCTCACAGATGCTTTGCACGTGCACCTCCCGGGTTTTTCCCTCCGAAATTGCCGTATCGGCCGTCTCTACAACCACTTGGGTCATTGTCACGCGTTACCGGACGGGTCTTACCTCCGCTGAACGGCCCGAGTCCCGTTGTTTTCCGTCAACGCGGCTTGCCGAAAGTACCTCCTCTCCCTTCCACCATCAATTTTCCACCGCTTCTTCTACCAGCGTGGGCGGTGGTTACTCTTCGAAATTGTCACTGCCTTCCAAAAAATATCTGTTGCCATTGGTCCAGTAAACTCACACCCCATTGACAACTGAGCTTAACCCTTTCGGTACGGGTGCCGGATATATCCGGCGTCCATCCGATGACTTGTGTGGGCGAGCGCTGGATATATCCGACATCCACGTAGCAATCCGTGCGTGCGCGTCTATGTGCGCGTTTTCGGCGGGGCACCTCGTACAGCGGGAGTGTCGCGGCGGAAAGAGCGCTCATACAGAAAGAGTTAAATATCGGTTTTCGGCAAGCGCGCGGCAGATTAGCGAAGGATAGGTTAGCGTAACATACCGAAGCCTTAGCACTTCTTTTACGGCCACTGATCTTACACTTCAGTTCTGACGGAATTGTCAGACAAAAGTCTCTACTTTTGTAATAGTCAAATCGCGCTAAGTCTCATATTATACAGTCCACACAGTTGCATATTAAATAAAGTGTGTTTTGTTTTTCTTGTTAATACTACGAATTAATCCTGGTGATTGTTCATTGCAAGTAGAAGGAAAAAGTTGGAACTCTTAGTTCAGTATCAATTCAATTTGTAAGCTAGGTAGTCAAGGTCATAAAACGACCCCATCTGCCTTGCACATTTCCTTTTAAGAAAAAACCATCGAACCAGGTATAGCAGCAATCTCTCCGAAATGCCATCACTCGTCTTTAATTTAGCCTTTTTGCAAATCCTAGGTCCGCATCTGGCGACCAGATTCGAGTCAACTTTTTTTTTGGTATTATTGACCATGCCTTGTTCGGCTCAAGCGTCTTTTTAGATTTACGGCTCGCTATGCCTCTTGCCTGGGCCATGGGGATTTACGCGTGGGTCACCTACAGGTATGACAGCCCTGCGAGTGAACACAGCGAGAAGCGGTCATTTTTCAACCAATCAGCTGAGATGACCGCTTCCCTCGCCATGGCTCATTTTTTAAGATCACGCTCTTTTGAAACACAGTTTTTTCCATCATATTCACCGGCAGTTCAGTTCATCTCTAGACTTCATACCTTGATCATCACTTTTGACTATTTTGTAAATTCCATAGTTGTTAAATAAATTCAGAGTTTATGTTAAAAAGGTGCAAGTTCATTAAATAAACATCCTTTCCGTCCAATAGATGGTAAGGAATCGATTTAGTCGCGTTCTCATATAATTGAGTTGAAGATTTACGTACTTCAGTGACGTCATCCCACATCAACGACGACGCAACGCGATCTGATCGAACAGTGATCACATTTCTTTCACAAGTTCCCATCCCGAACACGTCTTGCATCATCAAGATGCAAGGTGCGATCAACTCTCCTTATTATTTCCTGCGCAAATCAGCTTCTCCTCTATTAACATGGCTTGCCTTACGTTACCGTTTTCTGTATTGTAGCGTCGCGCTGTTTTAGAGACACTCGCGGGTGATGCGCGGATGGATTCCACTCAAGGTTGTAAGGCTTGAGCCCGGCTTTTAACTGCGGACGCGTCGACTCGCGAGTGCCCTCGCACGAGTCTTGCTACTCGACAAATTAATCTTGGGTAGCCGGTTCAATGGATTACGCGATTGCGAAAGACAACGATTGATTTGATTAAAAGGGAAGACGTTGAAAGAAGCGTTTCGTCCCGGACCTGCCAGTGGACTCGTCGGTAAGGCAATTCTAGCAGGTCCTGCCTTATACGCTAGCGCACGCGAGGGGATTTTGATCGATTGCGACGCGGAATTTGGCGCGGTTGTCCTGATCGCTGGACAACGAACTACCGCAATGTAAAGTCTTGAAACTTGTACTGTACGATTGACAAGACAACGGCAGGTGCGTTGTACTTGTCTACCCGAGGATTCAATGGTGATGCTTGTCCGAAAGCTTAGATGGAACTGTCGGAACTCGACTTCCTGTCCGAACGCGACGAGGAAAAACATGTACCGATTGGTTCCTGCCGAAAGTTGCATTTACCAATCAGCATGCTTCGACTGTTTAGACCTCCTTCTCGTAGTTCCGGAGGAGCCTTGGGAAGGAGGTGCGACGGGTCTCGGTAATTTGAAACTGCCCTTGACGGTCGCGGGTGGTCGTTCGGAGGGACCAATTCTATGGCACATTGTCCTTTAAGATATACAAAAAACTAGACATCTGGCAATGTCTCGAATGGTCGCCGAATGACCCTAATTTACTTAATCTTCGAGGAAGATTTTTAGTCACGAACGCGCCATAAATATTGTTCGAAAGAAACCCGCGTGTCCTGTTCCTGCGCGACGGAACAGTACCGTCTTGAAACCTTGCACTAGTTCAGTATAAAGATATTTAAAATTGATCCGTGCAGCGCAAGGCCATTATATTCATCTTCCATAAAAGATGAATAATTCGTCTCGATCGAATGTTAAAACACATCGTTAAAACACATTGAAACAAGAATGATTCGCATCAACCTCACGAAACCCAGCCTTCGACAAAAGCACCGGAGAACAGCAATCTTAGAAATGATAGCGATCCGTCGTCCTCCATCGATATAAAATGTCCCGTACACAATTTTCCATAGAATCAGGTGCACCTTGAGCAAGAAACCGAAGCAATCCGTCGGGTCGAGCAGCGAGACTAAAGCGTACACATTCGGGACAACGTCGCCGATATTAGGTTTCAATTACTGCGATTGTGATCTCGATGCTGGCTGGCAAGAAAAGGTTTCTAGAAACACGAGGAATATCGTGTCTGACTTATAACAGAGATTGGTTAGAGGGAGTGAGAGGGGTCAAGTAGACGGGGACAGGGGGTTGATCGGGGTTGGGCACGTAATTGCAAGGTCCACGAAACCATCGACTTTCATACCTCGATAACTCGATGTCTCCCGGTTTCAAAGGAAAGAGTTATCTTACCTCGATATTGGATATCAGAGGGAACAATAATTCCCGCAGGCTCTTTTCTCTCCGTAAGCAGAAAAGGAAGCGGGCCGGAACCCTTTCCTCGAAATTCGCGGGGCCGATCTGCTCTCCTTCGCGAGAGAGAGAGAAAGAGAGAGAAAAAGAGGAAGAGAGAGAGGGATTCCAATTTGGCATCGACGAAACGATCCCCGGCACGGCGAACGGTTCCGCCGGCTAGGAACATCAAAGCGGAATCCCGGGCGAACTTTTTCTCCCCGCGGCTCGTTCTCCTTTTGTCTCTCTACCCTCCCCCCTTCTCTCTCTCTCTCTCTATCGCACTACGTTTCCCCCGCCCGCCGGAATCCCTTTAATTGCGGAAACGTCGCCGGGGCCAGCGCAAGCCGGCCGTTCGTTCTATTGTGTTATTAACATTTTAATTAATACCGCTCGCCGTACGAAAGACAACATTTTTAGCCGGCCACCCCGTCATTTCCGTTACGCAGCCGCGTGCGGCCGCGTCTCGTATAAATGTAAATTGCAATATCCTTCTCATAAAGAGCGCAATTTTGTATTACGGGGCCGAGTGAGTAACGCGCGTCCACGCGGTGTAACTTTATGCGGGCCCCGGTTTTGCGCCCGCGAGATACGAGATAATATAAAATCCGCTTGTACTGCAATTACGTATGCTAGTCGTTCTCCTGTTCGTAAATTGAACAAGAGGCGCACGCGAGGACCACTCGCGCGGAATCTTCCTCGAGACTGTGCGGGTTACACGGGGAAGTCTTCCGTCTCGCCGCTGCCGTGCCGGTGTCCTTTTAACGCATTCGCCGAGGCATTTCTTCGGCGAGGCGAGCTACGTCTCCATCAATCTTAGCGGGATGTCCTGGGAACCGAGCATTATTCGGATGCTAGCGGTGTACTTCGGTTTCTGAAGATTCCTCTTGATCCTAGACTTCGGAACGCTTTGCTGTTCTGTATGGCAGCAGTGAATTTAATGGGGGAGCAAGTGTAACACCGCAAGGATTGGCAGAATTCAGTCGGATCCAACAATAACATTTTCGGGTGACACTAATTTCTTGCCAGGTTCAAATATTTATTTTTGCTATTGGAATGTGAAACGGACTACTGTTGCATATTTCAACTCTCCATCCCTTCCGAGATGTCACTAAAAATTACAATATTACGTATCGAACAAGCTGTGAAGTATCATCTGGAAAAATTGTCTTAGGTTGGTTGCGTGAGCAGTAACGAACGTGCGAGAAAATATATAGCGCGGTTACCGCAGATATTACTTTCCACCGACGTGAATAGCGCAGAGAGATGGATAGACAACACAGAGAGATGGAACACTTCATTAGCGGGAAGGAACGCAGACGGGATAGAACGGTGAAACATAAACTCACGAACAATTTCTCGAAACTAACTACGTCTGTCGTACGTCCAATTTAAGTACCCGCTGGTAATTCCCTGCCTTGTAACTACGAACTCGTTGAGAAATGCTTGACCCCTTGCTTCGGGAACGGGTTCAAAAGGTACAAATAGGTAAGCGAAAAAACGCTTCTCCAGTGGAAGATGTTTTTTAAAAATGTAAACGCGCAAAGAGAAATTTGTTCGTATTATTACAGCTACAATAATGGTGTCAGCCGTCGATTAAATTTTTCGAAGGTGTTAAATCGAGTTAATCGAGTGTGGCGTGCAGAATGGTGGTGCAAATGGTCAGCGAATGGCTCGCTAAGTTTTCAAAGACAGGCAGCACAGTATCAGAGCATCGGTGTATCGTTCCCACCTAGGGAAAGTCAGAGGTTTCCCTTGACACGAGGTCGGGAACTGCAGCGGGAGCACTTTCTCCCGCGGTCCGTTATCGCGCCACCCTCCGCATTTATCCATCGGGTCAGCCGTGGACCGGCGAAGTGGCTGTCGGAAATCCCTAACCGCATTTCACCGGGATAAGTTGGCGGCTGGCTGCCTCTATACACCCGACGTTGATGTAGTTTTAATGAGCGAGCCGTTCGCGTTGCGGAACTCTCCAATCGCGGATCGTCTACCTGGCAACTCGAGGATATTTGTAATGATTCGGGACCGCGGGAGTGTTCCCTTCGATTCACTCAAGCTCCTCGTATCGATCATTTCGAACTACGTCCCGGACCAAACATCCTGCACACTTCATTTTCATTGCCCTTTTAGTTCACTTCGAAACTGACTCGAAACGTTTCATAGATAAATATGGGTACGTTCGATGATATTAATTTAATTGGATAATTAATTGCCCTTGTAACGCTTCCCTTAATTTTCCTGTTCATTTAAGACCATCATATTTTTCATTGACAAAAACAAATGGGAATTCGTTCTGGAAAAGGTCAGCTCTCGAGAAAAAGTAAGCTGAAACTACTAAAGCGTATAATTGCGATTTTTTGGTACTTGCTGCAACGTCTGACTATTGCCGACCAGTTCCACTTATTGTACAGATTCAAGACATTGTAGTTTACTTCGTGTCAACCGCCCGGTCCCTTGTCAATTATTGTCCAGTCACAGAAACAACAAAGTACCGATACCACAATGCCCGTGTCTGACCATTGTTGGACATTTCTACTTGATTACCCTGTATCACAAATTCCTATCTACAGTTTGCGAACTGTTGTAACATGGACGAGTTTCTATGGTATTTAGAAACATCGAAACAGGTAGAAACAGCTGACAGTGGTCAGACATTCAAATTCTAGGTGATTTTAACGTTATACATCGTAGAGACGATTTTTTATCAGAACTGACTTGATGGATAAATTGAAACTGTGAACACGCAGAATGAAAGTAAACTCGATAACCGACAAAAATTGCTTTTGCATAAATTTTTGCATAAAGTTTTTTGTCTCTTCGTTCGTAATTTCGTTCGATCGAAAAATTGGTGAGCGTCTGTTGCAATTCGTTGAAATCATGACACTTTCCTGCACCAGGAAATCTTTAATTCTTGATTCTCGATCACCTTCCACCCTTCCCTGCCGATTGTATTTTTATTGAGGGTATCTTTGCTGGTATCTCGAGGCGAAAGAACATTTCGCGGCGAAACTTCCGAATTTTCGCGAAGTTTTCTCGGCCGATGCTCATATTTTCGTTTAATAATGAACCGGCGGAGTCCGCGTTTATGAAACTTATTAGCAGGCCTCGTTCACGCAAATTGGACGAGTCTCACCGGCGTTTGTGTTCCACACGAAAGCGGAAAAGTTGTACTCGAAACTCCTTTCGGCCGCCAGGTTTCCGGGTTCCGATGAGCGGCAGGAAATTAAGGACGAAATGCGGAAAGGCTTGTTAAATATTGGAAAGCGGGAATGTTTCTGGCCGTTTCTGAGTCAGCGGCTGACGCTAACCGAATCGTGGATCCTTGGAAAGTTCCGTGAACCCCGATGAACGCAAGAAAATCCGAAGGCGCTCGAAGAATGTGTACGAACTACCCCCGGCTGCGTAAGTTCTATCCGACAATTTCGCCTATCGCTGCCCGAATCGCTCAACCGAACACTCGAACGAATTCTCTAGTGAGGAAACGAGATACGGAAACCAAATATTATTCCTCCAAAAATCATTTCCGCTCGCTCTCCGATATTACAAATAAATTAAAACCTCGATATTACTTCCATCTGTTCGTTTCAACCTCTCTGGTCACTGGATGTTTTAGAAATTTTATTTCTTTAACACAATCACTGTAAAAATGTATAGGCATGTTTATCAACCGTAGGATAAACAGGGGAAAATGCTTCTTGGCTCAGAACTGAGGGATTAGACGGCGAGAAAAATGCTTAAATTTAGAGTGTTTGCGAACAGATCGGACACGAACGTGGAGTATTTTTCTAAGGCGGGGAATGTCTGTAGTTTTTCAAGGAGGGTAGGATTTGAATGAAAATAGCGTCTCGGTTCCCGGCGTTGAATTGAATAATCCGGTTAAAACGGCGGAAGAACGTTAACAGCGGGGGTGCAAAGCCGGTCCAGCAAGGGAATCGAGTCACGAGTGTGTCGCGGAACGAGGCAGTCTGTCCGGCGAATAAATTTTCACGGAATCTCTGTCTCGTCCCCGGACGAAAACTGCATACTTATGTCTTGTACATAGTGCGGGGCGTCGAGGCCGGAAAACTCCTCTTCTTGCTTGTTTGTCTTCCCCGTTCGACGCAACCGCTCTCTCGCTGTGCCGCGACGAAATAAGCGTTCCGCCGGAGGAATATTTTTGGATGGCAGCCACTACCGTTTGCCGGCGGAGCACGACAAACCCGCGGGGAGGCCGAATGTCGTCCAAGTGCCGTGTTCTCTTATTTATTTCCGCCTTTCCTGCCATTGTCTCGGCAAACACGCCGAATTTTCTCTCTCTCTCTCTTCCTCTTTCTCTATTTCTTTCTCTCAGTCGTTTGACTCTCGGCCTCGATCGCGAGCTGTTGCGAGCGCGATTAATCCGTGCCAAGGGAACTGCCGCTCCCTATTGAAATAGTGGAACGGGCCTCGAGAGCTAACGGATTGCCTACGATGTTATTTCATTCGTATTTTCCCTGAAACTCCACGGAATTTTGACGAAACCCACTCTATTTTGGTTTCCCTCGAGACCTCGCACGTTCTCGCAAAAGATTCGGCCAGGTTCGACGAGGTTTGGATACGTTTCACGTCGTTTGAACTGCTTTGTTGATGCCTGGACGTGTTTGCCTTGCGTGGAACTCGTTTACTTGGTCCTTGAAGACGAGTCGTTGAATGTAGAATAGCTTTTTGGCCAAACAAGAGCCATCATAGTCGTTCATTGTTTGCACAACCGGAACAGTTAATTCGTAATTATTGGATTGGATACTCATCAGGACAGTAGAATAGACATGGCCCTAGTCAGACAAACACAATTGGACGTCTTCTCTGTTTGTCGAGCAAAGAAAAATAGGCTAAGCTGGTAGAGTAGGTCGGCCTTTGGTCAAACCGCCTACTAAAATAGGAGTAGGGAACATAATAGACAATGGACTGCCACGAATATTATTTCATTCGTATTTTCATTGACATTCCTTGATATTGTAACCAACTGTGTTTTCATTTTACTTAAAATCCCGGACATGTTCGAAACGATTGCACAGGGTTTAAGGAATGTTAAAAATGTTTGACACAGTCTGAAATAAATTTTGAATGTTTTAATGTGATCTGAAAAATCTTAGTCTCCGTACATGTATGAACGAATCTAAATTAGACGATAATATGCTGCATCGTGAAACAACCAAAATCATCTGGAATTATTGTTTTCCGAATCAGTCGCTAAATATGCAGAAAGCCGAGCGTTTGATCTATTTTCCAACGTTCGAAAAGAGCGTGTCGATATTCCGCGAACGTTCCGAGCGCGTTCGGATATTAATTAACAGTCCGATGGGTTATTCTTCTGGTTCGTGACGGCGGCGCGCGGCGACGATTACTGAAACTACGCTCGCGGCTCGAAAAGTTTCGGTGGCGTTTAATGAAACAGTGGATAACGCGTCCCTTTCATCGGGGAAGAGAACGCGAGTCGGTTCGACTGTAAGGCGCGCGTAATTACGCGAGCAACATTAATTAGTAACGCCGTTAATTATCACCCGGACCGACACGTAGCGTTTCCTCGACGAACGTTGGAACGTTGATTTTTAATAGAATTTATGACATCGACGCGACATTATTGTTACTACCAATGAGGTTTCGCCCGATAATGATCGCGAAAAATTTTCTAAACGAATGAAAGACTCGGTGGGAGCTTCGGCAAGTATTGTATAGAAATTTGAAAATGGTTATCGAACGATGAAAGTCCGCGTCTCAAAGTGCAGCGAGTTTTCGCGTTAATGATTGATCTGTACTGCTTATACCCATGAAATTTGATCAACGTGACGTCGCTCCAGCGGAAACATACTTCTCTATAGAGCAAGGAAATCAATTTTAACGCAAAGGATGATTCGCTATGAATTTTATGAATTTATTGCAGTCACCCTGAACGCAGACTTGCTGTAAGACAAATTGAATAGAATTTCAGCGGATTTTTATTCTTCTTTAGCCTCAACGCAGCCCTCAATAATTGAACAAAATTTTTATTTCGTTGGACACAGTGTATTTTATTATTCGACGAGAAATACAGTTTAATATATAAAACCGTAGCGGCGGAAAATTAAAAATTGACACTCAATCGTGGCGCAGGAATGTTGTTCGGCACTCGCGATCGAAAATCAACGATCGGGGCGCGTCCCGGGCTGCGGCATTGTGCCGACTAGTTCGAAGCTTGGTGTCTGTCGATTGTGCCGGGGCCGATACGAGCAGGCATCGATCGAAATGTTTTCACGCCACTTCAAAATCAGATAGTTGAGGTATTCGGAACGGTTTCGGCTGGTCGGAATGCGCTCCAATTTTATTTTTTCCCTACCTGGCCGCACCCGGCCGTGACGCGTGCACACAATTGTTACGAAGCGTCTGACGGGATTGTTTTGCAGAAAAAGACATTTCGAAAACACTCCGGCTGGTCTCGTCCCCCGTAACGAAAACACCAGATTTTCCACTTGGATCGGGAAAAACGTGTCGGAGCGCTCTACGTGCGGAAAAGTCATTCACGGGCGACGAACGCGATTTTCAACTGGAAATAATCGGTGGAAATTTTTTCTAGGGCTTCGTGCGTGTTAATAGAATTAAAAAATAGCATAGGCTTGGATGAAACATATTCAGCCTTTTGCAGTCGAACTTGTTTTAACTCCAACACCAAGACATCTTTTTATTTTAATTTATATCAATTTATCAAGAACCTGCTCGAAGGAGGTTTGCTGTATGTGGATAATAGTATGCAGTAGATTGATATTAAGGCCTCGTTAATTCCGGCAGAACACTGTCAAACTGTGCGAGAAGCTATAATGTGTGATAATCAAAGAGGGGCACAATGACACTGAACGATGCCGGAGATCGTTGGAAGTCGCACGTTTTCAATATTACGCTTCTCGTTGGCAGATGAACGGTATAGAAGCGGATGGGATGAATATGCCGCGTCATCGTCATCGCGGTTTCGTCGAAAAATGTATCAATATTCGTGAAGAGGGCTCCGAAATCGTTGCTCGAGTCGTGGCCACCGAGCGGATGAAAGAAATTATAATTTTCTACAGATGAAAAGAATCATCGCGCGAGGTTCGAGCGGAGAGAAACCTCGTTCGTTCGTTCGAGAGAGGGAGAGGGAGAGAGGGTCCGGATAGACGACTGGATCATTATGGCGAACGTTTAAAGTGCGTCTGAGGAGTGGAACGTTAATCGCGCTGAATAGAAACGTGTATAGAGCGTCGCCCGTATTTGGGTTAATCGCGTTTCAAGCGAAAATTGCAGCGACGACCACGCATAATGGCTTAAATACGTCCCGTGCGTAATAGAAATATAATTTCGCGTTAAAGGGACCATCGAAACAGAGGGAAAAAAGAGGAGCGCCCAGTGTGCCAGTGGGAGCGGAAGCGGGTAGAAGAAAGGCAGACAAAAAACAACGGGCCTGAGGGAGGAAGAAAAAGAGGAGAGGAATTATGTGGAAAGTGATGAAATACTTTGCCTCGTTCTTCGCCAGCGCGTGCCCGCGCGCTCGCTCGCTCTCCGCCCTAATTATTTAATGGCGGCGTTCAATTTGCGTCGCATTTTATGCCGCTACCAATACATTTTTCGTTCACCGGCTTTCGTTCCCGCAGCGACACGTGCTCTGCCGTCATTGTTCCCCGGAACTTCCCGTGTTTTCATTATCCGACGAGCGATGGATTCCGGATCGGGCCTAATGGGATCCCCTGCGCTTGCCATTTTTCGAAATTGCGCTCGCTAATTTTGTGCATCCGAATACCACACTGGCACGCATCGATATTCATGCGTTCGCCAACAGAGAATACTCTTGCCGAAACTGGACCAAACGATTCGAAATTTTCGGAAAATTTAAATAATCGCGTAGTTGATGATGTGTTGAAGAGGTGAGACATTCGTCTCCATACAAATTCCAGTGTCATCGTTCAAGTAAAAAAATTCCGTATCAGTGAACAAGATCGAATGCTTTAATAGTATTAAAATCACATTAAAATCAAGAATTAATAAGGCTCAATAATTAATAAGGCTCCTATAAGAAGGGCTCGATCGGAAAGACACGATTCGAATCCTCGGCGAGCGCGTTTACGCGCCACACGGATTAGGCGAAAGGTCCCCGCGGCGCTCGGTTCGCCTAACTTCTTGCCAATCAGGCGATGAGCGATCGTGATTGCAATCAGCCGGTGATTTCAGACGATCAACGGGGCGCCGGTGGTTTTCGTCGATTTCGATGGACGGGGGTGTACGCGGGATAGGCCGTGTGTTCTATGCTGAGAACCGGTCCCGGGATTGTTGTTTACTCCGTCGCATAATTGCCCACTCCATTTACGTATCAATCGGCGCATTACTGTTGCGCCATAGCCAATTAACGTATGTGCTCGCTTACGCCCGCCAGATAATACATTCGCACGGTTGCACAATGCCACGTTCGAGTCCTCCGTATGCGGGTACACACAAGTGCGCCGGTTGACCCATTACCGTCGCGCATCCTCCTCGCTTAGCGCAGTGATACGGCCCTGTAATTGCACCGACGAGTGGTTCTCGGAGATACCCTACTGAAATCAGTGATACACGTTCGTTTTTCAACGAGCGATTTTTCAAAACAGCTCTGCTAACGATGCTGCGAATCATTCGATCGAAAATATAGGTCGTTCAGTAGATCGTTCCAGCCACTACTCAGACATGGTTGGAGTGGCATTTTTCTTAAACATTTTCTACAGCATTGTAGAAGCCAGGTCCCCACTCAAGGACCTCAACAAAGTCATAACCTTTGACAGGATCAACCGCACGGGGTGTTTTCACAAGTAGTATAACTCAACCATCGACCCGAAGAACAGTGCGACATTTTTCCGGAGGGTTCAATGAGACGTGGCAGCTGGTATCGACTAGGGGACGTCAGGATCACGCGGGTGGTCTGAATTAGCATCTAGTCAGCGAGATACAAATCAGTTTCTATTCAGCCAAGTAGTGAAGGTCTCGACGGTTGGTCGGGCAAGTAGAATAGACCGGTTTGGATCGAGCAGATGGATCTGACACTATTGATCGTGGCCGGAAGCGGTTCACTCTCGACGCGTCGCGCGAATACCGGAGAAAAACGAATATTCGAAATTTCTGACCGGGCGTTGTTAAATAAATAATAATCGTAAAGCAGGCCGAGGGTCATTGTTTCACGGTTCTATCGGCGCGTGCCTGGTCCGCGGCCGCGTATATCCAACGTGCACCGACGCGACGCGAGCGTGTCGGATACATATGGTTCCGGCGCAATGCACGCCGGGGCGCATTGAATTTATCGCGCGCAGATGATGTGCTCGATCGACGTTTCATTACCCCTTTGGCGAGCCGATTATAGTCAAAGGGGGGCAGGGGCAAAAAGGGATCCTCTGGCGGCGCGGTCTGAATCGCGGCTGTACGTGTCGCCTGCCTGTCCTTTTTTCTCCTCGGCGGTGTCGCGCGCGTGCCCTTTAATCGATTATGCGACGCGCCATCGATTGCAAATGCGAGCAGAAAAATTACGCGATGCTCTCCGCGGTGCGATTCGACTGTGCTTGGGAAGGAAAAACTTCTCTCTTGGAACTTCGCGTGTTAACTTTCATTACGGTCTTTTCCGGTGGTTCGATAAAATGAAGAAACTGCTTGAGAACGTTCTCGGAGAGATCGCACAGTGGGCCGGGTCGAAGAATTTAGGGACATTCGACCTGTTCCGTCGCGTCGGAACAGGACACGTGGGTTTCGTTCGAACAATATTTATGGTGCGTTCGTGACTAAACTTCTTCCTCGAAGATTAAGTAAATTAGGGTCATTTGGCGACCATTCGAGACATTGCCGGATGTCTAGTTTTTTGTATATCTGAAAGGACAATGTGACATAAAATTGGTCCCTCCGAACGACCATCCGCAACCGTCAAGGGCAGTTTCAAAAGTTTCAAAAGTTGTGTACAAATGTCCCTAAATTCTTCGACCCGGCCCACTGTGCGCCGCTGTGTTATCTGAAACGGTAAGGAACTGTCGAAAAAGAAACCGTGTGCTCCTCTTCCTCTCGTGCCAGTTATGAAGCGAACTGTAGATGTCACGTCCGCGTTCTCGGCTACGTGCGACCGTGGACGATGGTCTAACGACGCCGGCATGAATTTTAATTGCCGATACCGTGCGCTACGGCGTTGCCCGCTTCCGCTCAGATAGTCCGCCCCAACTCCGCGCGGGAATGATAATGATAACGGTTATTACAGCGGCCGTTAGCCTGAGTAAGATCGCCGTCTTGTTTGGTGGCCGCCATTAAATGTCTCTAAGGCTCGATTTCAATGAACGAGCTCGGCTAAGCGGCGACGACTTGCTCCCTCGGCGCTGCGAAGATATGCCAGTGAAATCACTGGGCCGCTGGTCAGACAGCGGAGGTTATCTCTGGTTAATGTTAAAATAGGATGGAGCGGTACTGAAATATCCATAGACGAGTGGAATGGGCCTGTCACTGACCAGACAGAAATGTATTTATTGGCAAGAACGTGTGTTTCTCTACACCAGTAATAAAAATCTATAAACATTTCGACAAGTAGAATCCGTGAATATTTAGACCTTTATTGTAACCTAATGTACGAGGTGTGATCAAAAAGTAAGGTGACTTTTTATTTTTATCAAAAAATATTTATTTATTCATCGATATTTATGTTGTCCCCTTCAAAGTAATCCCCCTCAGATATAATACACTTGTGCCAGCGCTTTTTCCAATCCTCGAAGCACTTCTGATAAGCACTTTTTGGTATAGCTTTGAGCTCTTCCAGCGATGCAGTCTTTATCTCTTCGATCGTTGTAAATCTCTGTCCTTTCATGGGTACTTTTCTGTTCGGGTTCCTTTTTTAGGAACAGGAAAAAGTCGCAGGGGGCCAAATCCGGTGAATACGGTGGCTGAGGCATGATTGTGGTGTTGTTTCTGGCCAAAAAATGACTCGCAAGCAACGATGCGCGAGCAGGTGCATTGTCGTGATGCAAAATCCATGAATTGTGTTTCCAGAATTCCGTTAGAATTGCTTGACACGAACCAAACGAGATGCCGACATCATCGGCAACTTCTCTAATGGTAATTTGACGATTCCCCAACACTATTTTCTTCGCTTCATCAAAGTTTTCATCGGTTTTTGACGTGCTGGGACGTCCAGGGCGAGCTTCGTCGTTAACATCTTCTCGGCCTTCTTGGAAAAGCTTGTACCACTTATAAACATTCTTTTTACTCAGAGTACACTCACCGTATGCCACTGTCAACATGTCAAGTGTTTTGGAGCACTTAATTCCATTTTTTACACAAAATTTGATGCAAATTCTTTGATCCATTTTTTTCGACAGCAGAAAATCGCCGAACACGCAAAACACTTCTAACCTTTATGCATCTCGCAAACAAACAAAAAATGCTGTATAGCTGAAACCGTGAACATATGTTCGGGACGAGTGTACCAGCATAAGAAAAAAAAAGAAAACGAAAATCTACTGTAGGTATCCCGGGAAATTCAAAAAGTCTCCTTACTTATTGATCACACCTCGTATAGCATGGCAAGTAGTACAAACCAGTGTTTTCTGGACCGAGAGTGAAGTCTGGATCTGTGTAGGCAATTCGCGCTGATCCATCTGAAAACGAGCAAGTAGTACAGATCGACCGCAAGTCAGACACCGCTCCGAAGCCTGTTTTTGATCGGGGAACGAGTTCGGAGCGGTTTCAACGATAATCGAGCGTGCAATGAGCGTCCATCAAGCACTTCATTGCGGGCGGATCCCAGCGGAAAGTGCTCACGCCGCGTCGCCTACGGAATAATTTTCAGACTGCGGTCTGGTATTCGAACGATGTGCGCGAGAGGGGAGTCTAGCTTGTCCGACGATCGTGTATCGAGGCTTTCTATCGGCACATGGAGGGGCCCGCGGGGACGCGTTGGATACGTCGACGGTAAATTTCGGCGAGCGTAGTCGCGGAATTGTGTCCTAGCTGCCTAGGCATTCCGATATTAATGCGACGCTGATTCACGCGCAGATGCATCGCCGGGGCTGGCCGCTGTGCGTTTGGCGACCGCAACTCCAATTGCGACTGATTGCCTTGGCTTGATAAGTGTATTCGGACAGATTGTCCGCTTGGCGCGGAATTCCTGAAATCGGCGGGACAACCGGAATCGCGAACGTGAGTTTGACAGACGTTCGATTTGCCAAGCTGCGTCCTCCATTCCCAAGCTTCCTGGAAAAATCCTGATTCAATGATCAGCTGTAAAGTTAGCTTCGAAGAAATATTGTGCAGATCTTGATCCGTCGACCCGAACGCGCCAGATTCGTGTCAGCTCGGCGAAAATTACGAGCGACATTTTTTCTCCGTGGCCTGATTGTTCCGAACGGCGGTCGGTAGCCCGACACATTGGATGCCAAGTAATTCTGCTAATTATCACCGGAATAACTTGCTAATTAACATACCCGTCTCGCTAATTAACGATCGCGCAAGCCCAGCAGACCCGACTCCACGACAAAACGCACGGCGGAACGTTCGTTTCAGACTTTTAGATTGTTTATCCAACGATGGACGACATCTTGCTACATGTACGATTGTAATCTTAATTAGACCGTCCTATTTAACTGTTGCCAAATCGATGGCTCTCGTCGTATCCATAATTACACACGATGTCTTAGTAATAGAAGATCGATAATGTTTCTTCTTGAAATGCAAATCAAGCGGAAGGCGAGGCAATCGGAATGATTGCCGACACACGCGGACTGTCTATTTCAAAAATTGCTCGTGAGTCCGCAGACCGAGACTCGATTTTTTTCCGAGAGCTTTCATCCCTCTCCAAATTTAATCGCAGAATTTAAATCGCTGCTACCTGCACTTCAATTCTGATAGGCTATGTTGACGCCGAGCAAATATATCGGTCCGCGACAAAATTCTACGCGGACGTTTCTCCTGTGAAATGATTTTTCGCGTCTGGCCTACTCGAAAGAAGTTTTCGCCCTCGCAGAAAATACGCGACTCGCAACATGACCGTCGTTTTTGATCAGCGCAAACATCACGGGCGCAGTTGTTGAATATTTACGCGAGGAACGTGCCCGTTGAAATTGTGTCCCGGAATCGTTAAGCGGCCAAGAATTCGAGCCCGATTATTTATAATCGCTGGGAAATGTTTGTAAACTCGCAATTTAACGGCGCGCCACCTCGAATGAATACAAATAACAGTCCGCCGAAATGAACTTCTACTTTTACCGGGTTTCGCCGGAGGTGGGGGGGGGGGAGAGGAGGCGCGCACGCGTGAATCGAAACGCTTTATAATAAATTACCCCCGGTCCCGTCCAGCTGTAACATAGATCACTGTATTTTTTTTGCAGTTCTCTCTTCTTCGTTCTCTCTCTCTCTTTCTCTTTTTCCGTTTTTGTTTTTTAACAGCCGCGTGGAGAACAGGCCGCTCGACGGCCGGGATGTTTATCGCGCGCGAATTCGCGCTGTCAACAAGCATTCGTTATTGTCCGCGACACCATTGACTAATTTCGACGGCCGCTCTTAATTACCGGTATTATTTGTGTTTCTTCGCGACCTTTTTCGAGTTTGTTCTGCTCTCGAACCGCCGCACCGGTTTTTCATTCCCTTATTATCCGAACGGTTTCGAAACTCCCCTTCGAAATTATGCCAGTCAAATAGAAGAGACAGTAATAAAAGTGGAGAATAATCCGTTCGAAAAATGGCGCCGTGGCTCGGTAAATTTTCAGGAGAGACAGAACTGTGTTCGCGCGCGGACCATTTGAAGTGATTTGAATCGCGTATATGTTGATTAAAAATGAAAATTGAAATCCGAAATGTACGGTTTTACTGAAAGATGCATACAGGAAAAGTTCAAACGGTGTCTTTCAATTACACGAACATGTAAAATAAATGTTCCAAGGTGCGAACAGAGAGTGTCGAACATCAAAGCAAGGTGGTTAAACAAGATAATACATAGGACACGCGCGAGCTTGTTTTTATTTTGCAAAATTGTTCCGGACACCCGGCAAAGGGTTGAAAAGCAGCGAACCCGATCGCAGTGTCCAAGAAAGAGCCGGGTATCGGTAATTTCCCGGGGATTACGAGTGCCGGGCCTTCGTTTCGAAAAATTAGTTCGACGGAAATTTGAGGTGGTCCACGGGCGCCGTGCCGGTCCGCGCCGCCAATTAATTACGTCCGCTCTGTCGCGGTGTTTAATTAAAAGTGCAAACGAGCGACGCGCGGTTGGCCGAGGACCACGGCCGCACACGAGTTCGTCGCACTTTTCGCGACGCGGATTGCATTTTTTTTCGGGGGTCGAGTTCTCTCTCTCTGACGATTTTTTTTTTAAATATTTTTTCGCTCCACCATCGGTGGCCACTCAATCTCTCCGAGTAATTAATTAATGGATTTCGGAAGGGGTGTCCCGGGGTCGAAGGATAGAAAGTCCCGTCTAATTGGAACAATTCCGTGAGAGTCTCTCGGCCGTTGTTCCCGTTTCCCCTGTCTTTTTCCCTCCGGTTTTCCCTCGCTCCTTGGTGGGAAACAGTTTTCCCCGGTTTTCCATCGGAGAGTGCGAATCGTCGAAAAACCGATTAATCCGCCGGAAAGGAGGAAGACAAAAGGGAACGCGCGGAAACGGTCGCGGATAAATTCCTCTGTCGGCGGGCGCCGGTGAAAAACGGGCATTAACGATACCCACTTTTCTTTCGCTCCGTTCGTATTTTTTCACCCGCGCAGCGCGTATCGCGAATCCCGAGAGCGTTTGCATTTTAACTGCCTCGCTGCCTGTCGATTCTGCCAGCCGACCACAAAAGCATCCCGCGCGCTCTCGCGTTTCCTAATACCACCGAAATATCTTGAACGCACAGTTCCTTTTATTGGTTTATACCCCGAGCCGGTAGATTTTTATGTCAGCTATCCTCGAAAGAAATTTGGACCTCGTTCCAGCACGTTCGAGTTTCATGAACCTCGATCCGGTCGCTCGTTACACATACTCTTTCTCCTCTTTCTCTTTTCTTTTCGCTGTCTCGCGGAATTCATGGTAATTGCGCACTTTAGCGGGTGTTCTCAATTTTCGCTATTTCGCTACTGTTTCTTTTTAATACTGCTTCAGTTATGCTGAATTTTATTTGCTATTTTAATCACTCGGATATCAAATCAAATTTAATTATTATTAGTATTATTATTATCCTTTTGCATGTAATTCTGCAGCATTTTTTCAACTTTTTCAGTCATTGCGTTCTGCCTTTGTCCATGGTTTTCTTTATCGTATTCGGGCCATTAATTTATTTATTGATTTATCACGTTATTTCACAAATATCGTACACATTTATTATTAAGCGACACGAGCAGTATTTATTAATGGACGTTTTCAATAGAATTACGAAACATAAGTACAAAAGTCTCCTCACTGCTGATAAATTTCAATTATTTAATAGGGAACAAAAGTTTTCCAATATTTTATAATCAAGAGCAGCATGCAGTCTGGACGTTTGCAAGATTTATTGCTGTATTTGTTATCATTATTGTGATAATAAATTTTATTCATGCTAATACGTCCATAACAATTATTTATACATTCTCGTGTATTCCTATTTTCAGTTTATTTATATTTTCTTCCGAACAAATACGCGAGTTACATTCTTCGTGAAAGCTGTCTAACTGTGTATTCTGATCATTGAAAGCGTGATTACGTTAATTATTGTAGCTATTGTGTGCGATTTTCACTTGATATGTACAACAATGACCCTTCGGAATTGTCTATTGTACTTTCCGTGGAACCCACCGGCCGTGTCAGTTACCAATTTCTATCCTATTACTGCAGAAAACAAAAGCCACCAATTATGTCTAGCATAGTGTCTGATTAATACGGGCTATTTCTACTTGTTGAAAATTCTGACAGTTTCTAGACGTTGACGTTCTTGTTTCCTATTATTCGCATTTCTCATCATTACACTGCCGAGCTTCATGCTTTTATATCAAATCTATGAAGCTCAAAAAGACATACATAGCAACAAAGACAAACTTTTAGGTATAATTTTTGCGTAATTTTTTCCATTCGATACTTCAAGCTTGTCTTTCGCTAAAATTCGCATCCAGTATGATTAAGGTGTACGCAGTGGATTTTTAGGAAATGTTACATAAAGCTCGCATATTTTCCAAGTACCGGAAAGTGCTTACCCCTTAAAATTTCTGCCATCATTTTTCTCGCAAATGTTGGTACAGCGCAACTAACCATTTTACATTGCACCACTGTGTAGAGGCAATACAGGAGCAGTAGAAGCGACCGGCAGTGATCAGACTCGGCGGAAAAACTGCATCGAAGGTTCGGGAATAATTATTTACGAGCGACCGCAACATATTCCCAAGCGTTGCAGTGTTTTTTCCACGCGGTCACGAGCTTTATTTTCCATCCCGCGCGAGACCGAAGAGTTACTCCCAATAATGGCGGTCGGAAATAAAAAAAAATCGAGGGGATGATCTGTTCGCGAGCTTGTGCTCGTGGCGCCGGAAGTGCAAAGAATGCAAGTACCCCGTCGACAAACATGGAGTGTTCAAATTCGTTTATTCCCGTCTCCCGTTCGGTGTCCATCGGAAAGGCGGAAAAACAGATTTATCGTTCGTAAAAATATTTACAATCTTCTGCCTCCATTCCGCTTTTTGTTCGTTGCAGATCTGTTCGGCGGTTATTTTGTTTGCGGTTCGCGTTACTGTGTCGAATGAACTGGGAGACCTTCTGCTCGGTTTCGCATTAAAATAGTTTGTAATCTTTCAGCGCCCGGCCGATCCGCTTATCGAATTTTCTCGTTGAATTAGAACTCGCGAAGAGTTCGGCAAGGTTTTATCGTCACCTGAATTAATGGTTCGAGTGATCGTGGTGGCTGCCTGCTCTGGCAAAGCTCCGGATTATCCTTCTTTCGATCGATTCCGGGACTTCTGACGGGGAAAACTGGGTCGGCCCCAGAGATTTTTTCGAATTTTTCCGGGAAAAAGCAGATCAAAGGACGGCCGCGTGTTGTGACGCCGTTCGTTTATCTCGTAAAGGCGACTTTGATCGCCCGCTCTTTTTTCTCGACGCAGCAGGCCGCTTTCGGAAGCGACCCTGTAACGAAATAAACAAATTTCGTATCTATTAAACATCGGGCCGAGTGAATCACACGGTTATTTGAATCGGAACACCGCAGATTCGTCCCACCGATGTTTTCAACCAGAATAAAACATCATGTTCACGGTTTGCATACATCAAAAAGGGCAAACATTTGTTAAGCAAATCTCGGGAATTCCGTGCTACGAGCAGAGTGATTGCAACCGGAATACAACAATGTAAAGCGACTGAAAAAAAATATAAACGACGCTCTGAATTAACGCGTCATTGTCGCTTAATGGATTAATCCACGGTTCGCATATTTCGATGTAAATTTAAAAAGTTGGCGTCACGGTATGAGATAAAAGAAATTTTATGTGAAATAAAGTATCCTGCAATAAAGTAAGCTGTGTGGGGAGAAAAATGAATGATGAATCGTGAAAATAGACATTTCTGGCTATAAAATGTGTCCAAGATGTCCATCCAATGTTTGATGTTCTATTATTTTTTTACGAAATGATCAGTTTTTGAAAATCGACAGTTTTTCAAGAATTGCAAATTTAGTGTTGAAATACCTTTTGGATCATTTCTGGTGTGTCCGGATAACGAGGCACGTCTAAAGCAATCGACGGTAATCTGAAAGGTTCGTCGCTAATACTTTCTGGTCCAAAAAAAACTTATATGGTCGGGGTTGGTGTTTGGGCGGTGGGTGGGGGTGGTTTTTCCAATCGTCGGTTCGTCTTTCCCGTGATCCGTTGGAAGCTTCAGGGAAACTGAGCTCGCCGAGAAGTATCGAAGTGAAACGGGGTAAAACGAAGGCGTTCGGGTAGCAGAGAGAAGGGGGAATAAAGCGAGAAGACAAATATTTGTCGTAACTCCCTCCGGTTTATGGAGGCCGCGAGTTATCAGCCGGTAACTCCTAGCAACTTCTTTCCGTCGTCTCAAGTTTCCGCGCTTTTCCGCGCTCTTGCTCCCGTTTTTCTTCTGCCACCGAAGTTTTTTTCGGCGGCAAGTTTCACGATGGAAAATTTTCATCTCACCCCTGCACGTTGTCAATACAATTCGTCGGACGTTCGCGAAGTTTTCTTGGCTCCGGCTTCATTCCGGAATTTACGGCGGCGATCGGGACGAATGCGGTTGTCTGCGATGCGTGCTGCACACGTCCAGTCGCGTGCGTTCAATGCAATTTTTATTTGTTCATAATCCACGAGAGATGTCATCATTAAACATAAGATTCTATTTGATTCCACGCTCTTACAATTCGCTTTTCCGACCTCAGTGATCACCATAATAAATTTTTACCCTGCACCCTCGGGCTTTCTTTTTTCCCGTCACAAAAATCAGGAATTTAAACAGTCAACTAGCAGATTCTAGAAACTTATTCTTACGGAAATTTCAAACGAGTGGTTCGCGAATTCAATTTTTTCCAATTTAAACGAAAAATAACAAACTTTTCAAACGAATTTTTCGCACCTCGTTCCACCGGAAGGTTCTCAGGTATTTTTAGGACACAGATTCTCTCGGTTGAATGTAACATGAAGCTCATTTAAAAAATTCATAAAAGTTCAAGGAGACTGGTGATTCGGGGAAAAAATTTTTCTTCGGAGACAGGTCGATCTATAGATTAAGTATCCGAACAATCCGTAGTTCCCCGGGTTTCGGTGGAACGGGGCTCTAAGAATAATTGATAGTTCTAGTTCGGAATAAACTTTGTGCGCCGGGATAAGGTGTCTAAGACGAGGTCTCGCGATAAGTCCCGGCTCGAGGCAGCCGGGCCACTCATCCCCTTAATACCGACGAAGAGATATTAATTCGCCAATTATCGAGAGGCCATGCCAGAAGAGTAATAAACCCTTCGTCTAGATTATCATCGCAGATTAGACGCGAGCGCAGCGGGCCTATTCCGATCTCCCGTGAAAATCAATTACCGGCCGGGACACTGGATCCCTTCATCCCTAATGGATCGCTTAAATGCGACCCCCTGAATTCCTACAAATGCGCCCTACAACCCTTCGAGGATCCATTGGCTGCTCGATACCACCAGAATTCGAAATTGTTTTGTGGATCTGAAGATGCTTGACAGGATTTATCTTGATAATTACGAAGCACGTGCTTCACTGGGATGGAAAATAAATCATAGTTAAAAAGTATATATATTATATTATTCTACTAGCTGTAACGAACATTCACATTTTGATTTATATGGATATAGATTAGGTATAATCACGCGTAAAAATTTCAAAGCAATCGGCGAACTTTCGGAGATTTAAGATTTTGAACAAACGAACATTTCAACACATGTTTATTTATATAGATATAGATAGATATAGATTAGGTATATAAAAACACGCGCGTATTCGAATGCAACGTTGCGTCAAAATTTCAAAGCAATCGGCGGAGAACTTTCGGAGATTTAAGATTTTGAACAAACGAACATATCAACACATGTTTATTTATATACATATAGATAGATATAGATAGATATAGATTAGGTATATAAAAACACGCGCGTATTCGAATGCAACGTTGCGTCCAAAGCAATCGGCGAAGAAGTTTCGGAGATTTAAGATTTTGAACAAACGAACATTTACACACATTTTTATTTATACAGATATAGATAAATATAGATTAGGTATATAGAAACACGCGCGTATTCGAATGCAACGTTGCGTCAAAATTTCAAAGCAATCTGCGAAGAAGTTTCGGAGATTTAAGATTTTGAACAAACGAACATTTACACAAATTTTTATTTATATAGATATAGATAAATATAGATTATGTATTCAAAACCCCGTGCGTATTCGAATGCAACGTTGCGTCAAAATTTCAAAGCAATCGGCGAAGAACTTTCGGAGCATTAAGATTTTGAACAAACGAACATTTACATTTTTATTTATGTAGAAGATTAACCCTTCGAACATTATTTTTCACAGATCCCTATTTGTTGTACAACGCCGTGAGAAGACCAGCCTAATCTGACGATTGAAGTAGATTTACAGCGAGTTTAACGAAGTCATGCGAAATCGAAGGGTCCGGAGACCTTCAAGAATGTAATGAGAAGAGGATGGCCACGGGCTTCGTTGGTCCTCGACCGAGCAATTTCCTCCAATTAACGATCTGTAACAGTGCAGACGACCGCATTCGAGTGTTGGTCGATTCTGCAAAATAGGATGGACGACGGGGATAAAAAAAAGTAGGAGGAGTCGCGGTCCGACAACAACGAATTCGTTAAAGCTTTAATTGACATCGGGAGGCTTTGTCGCCGTGTAACCGGGGAACGAATAAAATAATTGGACCGGTCTCTCTTGTGTTCGAGTGAACCGACCAGCCGTAACAACGTCGAAGAAAACGGTAAGCAGAACCACGGGGCCAGAAAGAAATTACAGAGAAGAAAACAGGGGTGGAGTCGAGGACAAAAGAGCGTAGGGCGGAAGGCACAGTATTTTTCTTTGCTGCACCGCGTGTCACGGATCGCGAAATTCCAATGAAAATTAGGAGGAGGTTCGTTGGTTCAATGCCGACGTCGCTTCATCTGTCGAGCGTGGATCGAGTGACTCTCGAATTGATGGTTGAATTCGTGGTGAATAAAAACAGTAGTCGACTCTGCTCTCATGGTGATTTTTATCTATTCAGGGTGCATGGCGCGCGTATGTGTGCGTGTCCAAACAGTCCCTGGACGATCATTTCCGGCCTGACGAGTGGAATTGTTCTATCCTAACTACCCTGCCTGACTATAAACTGTCTTATTCTACTGGGACAATCATACATTCATTCTCAATCAGAGGTATTATGTGTTAGATACAGTTGAGGACAGGCAATGAAAATGCTTGAACAGTTGTATTCCCAGTCTACCTACGTCGATAACAAATTACCCATCCGATATCTTCCAACGCATCGTATCCCATTTGATCGCATGATTAACGCGGCGAGCATTAATCAAGCATGATCAGAATCGTCTGGCAAAACCCCGGAGGAGAATATTTCTTTTTCCATCGTCGGTGAAGTTCGGACTTCGAGAAAATTAGGTCGCCGGTATCCGGGTTCTCTGCGCGGCCCGGGAGGGGCTTGGCAAAGAAAATGAAAAGGTAAGAGGGGGTGGCCACCGCGGAATCGACGTTAATCAAGAGCGTTCAGGGCCGTATAAAGGAACACAGCGCCATTCGGTCCATCTGGCTTGTCGACGAAATTAAAACGGCCGTCTATACTTTTCTGGCTGTTCTCCTCGGTTCTCTACGATGCTGCCTCGCACGTGTCTCGCGCGACCGGCACGTGGCCTCTCGCTGCTACGAGGCGTCGTGACGTGCGCGGACGCTTAAAGCTTGATTTAGACCTGGCCCGCGGCACCCGTGCCTCGCTCTGCCTCGCTCTGCCTCGTTCTGCCTCGCCCACGAGTCACGTTGCCTCCAGCCCGTCATACGTATACAATGCTAATTCCTACCGCCCCCCGATAACCCCCACTGAATTTTAATGCGAATATTTACCGACCAACCGGCACTGTATTAGACCGAGCCATTAAATTCCGCGCGAGACTTCTCTTGATTACACGGCGACGCGAAATAACAGGCTTTGTCCGTGACACCCCGACGATCCCGGATTTCTAGATCCTCCGGAGCCTCGCCTGTGCACCTCCCTATCTTCCTTTCATCTGTGTCTTTCGTTGCCCATTTTTATCGATTTTTCTGGATCTTGGACAGAATAATTCTTACAGAAAAAAATGAAATTGTGTATTATGGGAAAGAGAATCGACGTCCCTCGAAATATTTAAAACAGAACTGTTGGTCTACTATGAAGCGTGTGTGCCCGACTCTCGAGAGACCATGTTCCACGCGAAATCCTGAAATTATTCTGTGCTCCTTGCACCGAGGAAATTGCGACCGCAGGGACGTACATAGGGAACGCGAGTCCTCGGACCCGCGAGGAATCAGCAAACAGGACCTTCGTTTCGTACGACTGGCCGCATTAGTGAACGCGCGCTGTGGATTAAACGATAAATTTAATAATTCGCTTTAAGGAGCCGATAAACCTTCCCGCCGAAACTCTGTCGGCGCAATTACGGCCACCGGAAAGAGTCACGTACCGATATAATTCATATCCCGGAAATATTTCGACGTCGCAATCCACGTAGCCCGAGTGCACTTCAACATTTACGAGTGGTCGTGCCAATTTTCAGGGAGCGTTCTTTATTGGATCAATCCCGGCCCTCCCCTCCACCCCTCTCTCTCTCTCCCTGTTTCCACCACTCGGGTCAAAGTAGAGTGACGTTTCAGATTACGTTCCCCAGAAGGAAACCGGCATCCTTACCTTTTGCGCCGACGTGGAGAGAAGAATCGTTTAACGTCGAGTTAATTGCAGGGCTCCCTGATGCGGATGAATTCAGCGACTGATACTTCAGTAGCAAGATTAGTTTCCCGGAAAGCGCGGCCGTCTACCCGCTGGCTGCCAAGCTGGAATTTATGGCGTCGCCGAGCAATTCCGATGAGTCAAAAGCGGGAAGAAAGTGTAACGAGAAATTAAAATGACCCATCCGCCCTCCGAAACGACTCTGTTTCGTTGCGCGCCGATTTCGGCACTTTGTCTGACCAATAGCGGGGTTCGTCTACTTGTCAGACCATTTGTCGAACTCCACTACAGACAATGTTGAACATTTTTTCAATTGTACTTACCTGGTTGAAAGACTACTAGCGCAATCAAGAAACAAGATGTTGACGAAGATAGGAACGTAAACATTTTATTTAATGGACAGTTATGTTTTTCAAGATTTTTTTCAGTGTCATCTGAATTCATTTTCTGGTCTCGCTACTTACCTGGTTGAAAGACTGCTTGCTCGATAAAGAAACAAGATGTAGACGAAGATAGGAACGTAAACATTTTGTTTAATGATCAGTTATGTTTTTCAACATTTTTTTTCAGTGTCATCTGAATCATTTTCTGGTCTCACTACTTACCTGGTTGAAAGACTGCTTGCTCGATCAAGAAATAAGACGTTGACGAAGATAGGAACGTAAACATTTTATTTAATGGACAGTTATGTTTTTCAACATTTTTTTCAGTGTCATCTGAATCAATTTTCTGGTCTCACTACTTACCTGATTGAAGACTGCTTGCTCGATCAAGAAACAAGACGTTGACGAAGATAGGAACGTAAACATTTTATTTAACGAACAGTTATGTTTTTTAACATTTTTCTCAGTGTCATCTGAATTCATTTTCTGGTCTGAGTACTTACCTGGTTGAAAGACTACTTGCTCGATCAAGAAAGAAGATGTTGACGAAGATAGGAACGTAAACATTTTGTTTAATGATCAGTTATGTTTCTCAACATTTTTTTCAGTGTCATCTGAATTCATTTTCTGATCTCACGTTCTTAGGAAATGTAAGGTTGACGGGTTAGAATGAACGAGGCCGACGAGAGGTGGATCGAACGTACTTCGAATGGTAATTTATTACAATTTGTACAGATTACAAATCGGTACCTATGGTGTCGCGTTCCTCGTCAGACGTCTTAAAAGGAGCGGATATTGAGCAGAACGCCGCCCGTCGCTGCGCTAACGTTTAACCATATCAGTTTTGTTCATTTTTATATTAATTACCCCTGTAATCGTATATCTATCCTCGACGCTCGGTGAACACTGGGGTCACTAACGAATCACAGAAAAATTGAAACAATCGGACGAACGGAATCGAACGAGCAAGCATATCGTGTGTCGTAGGGAGTGTTATATTGCGTACAATAGGTTACAATTGAAAATTCGCTTTACATCCGTTTACATCTTACCTCTCCATATCTCTCTCTCTCTCTCTCACTCTCTCAGCACATCGAAAGACTATTTTATTTCTTTAATTATCAATCTCACCCATGTGTTCTGGTATTCCCGCGTGTTCACCTAGTAGCCCCAGAGAATCGGACAATTATGACGGTGTACACGATCGATCGATCGATCGTCCCTGTTCGGTTCAACAGTCTGCTCGCGCGTGCAGAAAAAGGATAAACACGCTCGATGAAAGTATATAATCGCTTTGAAGAAAGCTCACGCAAATTTTCCAGCTTTCTCTCTCTCTCTCCCTTTCTCTCTGTCTGTTTCTTCTTGTCTGTCGTCTTTTCCTCTCGGTTTTGTTTTTCTCGGTATTTCGGCCAGTCCCACTCGAATAAAAATCATTGTTATTCGACTATCTACTCCATACATAGTAACATACATAACTGGAAGCCCTAGACTACTAGGTTTTACATGGACGATGTAATCGGGTCAGACAGTGGCAGGGGTGTCCTCGTCGACGCCCACGAGCTACCTGCTGCCGGCAGTGAGAGCCTCGGATGTGCTGACCGTCGCCGCGAACATCGTCATCGAGGTCGACAGCAGGAACACGAGGTTCGCAATCAACGCTAGAATCACCGTCGTCGCTGTAGTCCAGGCCGTGCTGCGTCCCGCTGAGCTGTTGCCACCTGACGACAGAAGGAACATGATGAATGCCCGGGATTAGACGGCGGGGGCTGGCACGCGCTCGATGATAATTCAGTGTCTGCGCGGCGATAACGCGACGATGCCCCTCTGAACATCCGTCAATCGCCTCTGAACGCAAATAACACCACACCGAACATCCTGCTTAAATCATCTTCCCCCCCCCCCCCTCATTTCGCCAAATCAATTTCTCCCTCGCCAAACTTTACACAATGATTAAACTTGCCTCGATCAGCTTGAAATGTTTTCAATCGGAAACGAGATTTATGTTGCGACATTTTTCTGCGGCTTCTGAAGGGAAATCTCAGACCTCTGATTTGTTAAATACATTGAAAAATTTCAGAGTGAATTGGTTCGTTAATTGCCACTTCTTAACACTCTAAACATTGTTTGAATACCGGTTATTCGAGACATTGTTCATAATGGATTGATTAATTTGTACATTTTCAATGATTGTTGCGCAGTAATTAACAGAAGCTTGTTACCAATTTAACTGATGCTCAAGCGTGTATTTGCCCATTTAGAATAATCATAGTTTGCTCAATTTGAATTGAAACATTAGTTTGGCTTGTTCCATTAAGAATAATCCAATTTAATACTGTGTTTAAATTTTGATTACGTTGAATTCTCGGCCGACAATAGTTTCGCTATGATACGAAATTACAAACAACAGAATGCTCTGTACGTCTGTTTTTTGATTCGCAGTCTATGTTTGTAGAAAAATTTTTTAAATCATACGAGAATGTATTGAAAGATGTTATCTTTGGACTTGTTATTCGATATTGAATTGCAGCGAGTTCTTTTTGTACTGTTTCAATTTTTTTCCTGTCTCTTCCGAGAGACTGTTTTTCCCCCGGAAATGGAAGGATCAGGATTTTTTCCTCGGTATAATTGGTAAGAGGATAGCCTGCCGTGTGTTCACGTTTTCGAAAAACGCGAGTTTTTTTACGAGCGCTGACGTTGACACGCCGACGAAACCGCAATATTCGGTTACCGGACGGCGAACAGATATCAGAAATCTGATACCCGGGTATCAAGTCTATCTGATAATACACGGACTGTTTCCACTGACAATCTTATTTTCCTCGGGAGAATCGCCGGATTGCTTTCCGATAATTAATTACGACATTCCTCCTACCTTTAACATTTCCAAGATATACGTAATTATGTTTCACGGATCCTGTCTGGCTACCGTCAGTTTCCACTTATCGATATACTATCACGTATTAAGCTCGTTGTTTCCCCTATCTAATTTATTTTCGTCCAGAGGGGATGATGGCTCTCCGATAATTCACAGAGCCGAATTTCCTATTTCCAGTATTATTAAAAAATTTGAAATTATAATTAGCAAATTCTGCCTGACCGCGCCCAGGCTTTTTTTTTACTTATCAATCTACTATCAAACATTTTTAAAGGATCAAATCCTCTCCAATCCTGTCCGACCGCGTGCAGTCGGTTCCCTGCGGCCCACAATTAAATATGAAAGCCATTTGGGCAGAGCACAGTCGTCCACGAAAATTACGTGTTAGCAATGGAATCGGGATCGAGGTTCGACGTAATATCGGACCATTTAAAAATCCCTTTCAGCTCGCGCGGAGGAATGTCACGCGGGAAATTCGAATTTTCGTCGGACCAAGAGCGACGGCCTCATTGGGACATTAATGATGCTCGAGTCCCGGGGCAGGAATTAATTTCGAGATACTTTAGAACCCGACGCGCGGTCATATCGAAAATCCATTTGTCGTGGACTTCCGCGGAAGCCGCGGTATTAATCAAACCCTGTCGCGGTTGGGACGCACTGTCGCGTTCCTATTAACCCACATCAAGCTCCCTTTCAATTACAAATTCCGGGTAATGAATTTACCCGGCGATTTTATCGTTTTTAATTACAATAAGAAGTTGAGTAATGACCAGGTGGGCGAACGCGTTGCTCGTTAGCTCACCGCCCTCCCCCGTCCGAGCTTTTCCCCCGGAAAAGTGGGTGGAGAAAAATGTGGGACGCGTCGCTTCCGGGGAGAGGCGGTTATGCTTGCCAAGTCCCGTGGCACGGCGCCGCAAACTTTGTTGCCTCGGCCCCGATAGCCGTTCTTAACCCTTAATCCTAAATTATTCGCGAAACAGTTCGCCCGGGGGAAATTGTTTTTCGTTGGTGCCCGTTACCGGTAAATTCGTAGGGAGGTGGGAGGGGGACGGGGGCACGTTGCTTAAGTAGCTGCAGCTGCTCCAAATAGACTAATTAAACGGAAGCTCGGAGCTTTCTGAGGTTGTGCACATAAGCTTTCGCTCGCGTCCCGCCTTTTTTCCGCGTTCGTTTCCGCGGGCAAGCGCTGCACGCTCGCGCCCGAACCGTGCCCCCCGACGCCGCCCTTTACCGCGAGTAACAAGAAAACTTTTTAAGCTTTTATGGGTTTGTTTATTCTGCTCGTGTTGCACGGATTATTGCGACCGTGCCCATTCATTCACCGGTTTATTGAAATTAATTGCCAGACTGCGGACGTTCGTATCTCCGTGTCCAATAAGAATTTATTTTTCTGCTGGAGTCAGTTTCGAAACGCTGATACGAAGATTTTTATTTTTTTCGTGTTCGTAAATTTGGTTGTTTTCAACATATTTTAGAATGACCGCAACGAGTCAGCTACTTTTATTTTCTAGTTGAGATTCGTTGGTTTTTACAGTTTTTAGATTAATTTCGTGCGGATCGGTTTCCCGATTTCGCTCGATCCTTCTCTTAATTCAGCACACGACCCTCTTCATTGTCATGACGGGGTTCCAGGAACGCGATCTCCTATCGATGACGGGAAAATGATTAAAAACCTCGGCCGCGGAAATATTGGACGTAATATCGACAACGGCGCTGCGATTTTTTATTGGCCTGCGAAGGAATTGATATCGATGGACGTATCGGCCCGAGCTTTCGATGCTCCCATCGAATATTTTGATAGCGGAATTCGGTGGGAAGATGAAAACGATCCCCCTGTCTCTACTGTTCCTTCGTATTGGGTTTGAAATCGTTTTTTAGGGGAACAGGAATCGAGTAGAATCTGTCCGTTCAACTGTGAATGTAGAAACAATTTTAGAGAATAAAATGCAGAAAAATTGGCAATCTGGTCACGTGTAATTGTCTCAGGAAAAATCAGGAAGAATGACGAGAGTCATCGATTGAATTTCGCTCCACGAAGAAGAGAACGATGGTAAAGGTTTATCGAACATTCTCGATTCGTTTCCCCGAGCGAAATCGAGCAATTCCACTCGACGTCGACGTAACAAGAGACTGTCTATTTAAATTGCACAGCTCCATACTGTCTGTTCATAATTATTTCCAACCGTGTGTCGTTTACATACAAACGGCTACCACTATAAACGTTGCTACCGACGAAACTACCGTTGGAAATGCATAGCTCCGGACGCGGGAACGTTACACGCACGTCGACTAATCGAATCGTTAAGAAAATTGCATTTCCTATTTTTTCACTCGATTCTCTTCGAGCTAGAATCTATTTGCTTAAACATCATACTCTTCAAAGCAATGGAACGAAGCCAATTAGCAATATTCGTTTAATTTTCAATAATGAAATTCAACAGGTTTCCATCAGTGTTTCCGTAAAATTAAACATTTTCAATCGGGCAGTAATTCTATACCGGGAAATATTGATTCTACGGTCGGACTATTCTCTCATTGTTTGAGCGTAATGTTTCTAAGATACTGCTGATATACTTCTCGTAATGAAAGATTGAATGATTACCGAGAAAATAAAAACAAATGCACATTTGAACCAGACATACTCGAACAGAACTTCGTCAAATATAATTGTTTATTTCGATCCCCGATTCCTCCACTTGACTTCGGCTCGCGAAGAAACAAACGTGTGCGTCAACGATCCATAATTTCCCGGCGATTGGGTACAGTGTTCTCGATCGAGCGGCTCGTTGAATGAACAAAAGCGTTCGATC
This sequence comes from Lasioglossum figueresi, assembly GCA_028455805.1. Classification (NCBI taxonomy): domain Eukaryota; kingdom Metazoa; phylum Arthropoda; class Insecta; order Hymenoptera; family Halictidae; genus Lasioglossum; species Lasioglossum figueresi. Next base: position 11,337,031 of record CM052201.1, on the reverse strand, counting down.
CGCAGGACAAAGGCAGCGACATGCAGAAGTGGGGGCGTGGTGTACGTGGGAAAAAAATCGTAGTCCACCCTGGTCCGGCCCCATCCTCCGAATCTCTTTTAATATCGGTTTTAAATGGTCGAATATATAATTCATCGGGGCCGAACGACAATGCCCCTGCGTTTTCCGCGCGTTTTTCCCTCTTCTTGGCCGGAAGTTTATTAGCCGCGATACTCGCGTCCGATAAGGGTGCGACGGGGAGAGTTTCGGGTGGTGGGGGATAAGGGAAACTTAGGGGTGGTCTGAAGCTGGTAGGATATACGAGGCTTCATAAAGCCCCGGGGCTCGCACGGTTTGTCCAGGTAGGCGGGTCACTGTTTCCGTAATGAACGGGTATTGGGACGACGGCATCGGCGGCGGCTGCGACAGAAAAATAGGAAAAAAGGGAAACAGAGGGGACGGTCGATATTCGATTAATTGGATCCGGCTCGCTGACTCCTTTCCCCCGTCTTCTCGGGTGCGTACTTCGACCGTCCACCCTCGCACGGTTTTCTGGCTTTTTACACGTCGATACCTAACGCGATCGTTGTTGTTAGCGCGTTTACATTTTCCTTGTTGCCGCGCCCGGCTACATTTATTATTCAGACCACCTGCATTGCGGCTGCAAACAAGATTGCACAGAGCCTGCAGGTTGTCTTTTTCGGTTGCAGAACCTCTGTTCCGAACATTTTATCCTCCGCGTCTTTTTACTCTCCACGGGTTTTCAATTTTAACTCGCCCGGAAACTTTTCGTCGACCGCCTGGTAGCCACTCGAAAGCATTTATTTATCCACTATTTAGCGAAGTTATTGTTTAACCCGCCGTTAGTTAGGTGGGGTCTCCCAGACCCCAGAGATTTTAGATTGATTGTAACATTGTAAAAATTTAATTTCGTGGATCTGTGTTTTTACTCTGAAAAATTCCAGCCTCTTAAGCAATACCTAATCTTATATACATGAAGAAGGTATTTATTTCTATAATACAATATATTATTTCTTACCACTTTCGATACATTTTCCAACCTTACCAACGCCGGGTTAAGCGAGACTTGGCATGAAATTGACACCATCGATCGTCAAACTAGCAACCTCAAAAATTTGATGTACTCAAAGTAATTTATATTTAGTGTCAATCAGCAGCAATCTTTTAATTGATTTGTATTGTTATTTCCGTTGGATCATGTCATGGTTTATGTTTTAATATATCGATTATATCCATCCATAAAATAAGCATCAATTACGTCTTGATCAATTATGTATTCGTCATTATTTGTAATGGTTAGTTGACATTTGTCACCAGCATGATGGATCACTAGGATAATATGCGTCGTTACCATTTGCAGCCAGTTTCAGATATTATTTATGAGTCGATACGAATATTTCAGGCGTGCATGTGAATCATGCAAATCGTGTGGAGTAGCATTCTGAATTAAAGGAAACTGAAGTATTACTAATTTTGATCGAATATATGCATATTAAATCTGGTTTTGAACTTTTTCTAACTTAATGTACATTAATTTGTATCGAATATATGCACTTTGACTGCAATTACTACCACTAAATATTTACATCATTAGTACAGGGTGTAACAAAATTTAGTGTCATGGTTTTGGCTGATGGTTGTACACCTTCGGATCGGTGGCGATTTGTTAAAAGCAATTGCCGCAAAATTGACTTCGACCTTGAAATTCAAGGTCAACATTTTTTTTGGCGAGTATAATGCGATACAAGTATAAAAAATTTGACCTAGAATTTCAAAGTCAACTTTACGGAAATTTCTTTTAAAAAATCTCCACCGATCCGAAGGTGTACAACAATCTGCCAAAACCATGACGCTACATTTTGTTACACCCTGTACATTAATCCGTAATGATCTGAAGGCACTTTAAAGTAACTTATCTTCATTAAAATTCTAATCAAATATACATACTTGAATTTTGACCTTAAATTTTATTTTCGAAGTACTTTCCTGGAAACACCAATTTTCCATGGACGGAATAAACAATGTTCCCCAGAGCCGCAGCATCCCCAGCGTCCAACCCCCTAATAAATGTGTCACGCTCCATATATATTCCTCCAACCCCCAGCGTATTAAGCTCCCTACCACTCCACCACAATTTTATTCCCCTGAATCCTAAGTCTCCATAATCGGTGCTCCTCGAAACTTCATCCCCGACGAGCGGTTCTCCGGGAATCGTCGGACTTCGCAACCTCTTTAACTGTAAAACTTCAGAGGGCGGCTACCCCCGCTGCCATACTTGCGGTCATCACACCGGGGCGGCAGATTTTGCAGCGAGAAAGAATCAAAGCATCGGTCCAAGTGTTTTCGAGGGGATCGTAAATCCGTTCGCCGAAAGTTTCGACCCCGCTCGTTAACGTGTACCGCGACCAGTTCGATACCAGGCGGCCCGTGGGGGTGGCTCGTAAACCTCGACTCGTAAAGATCCTCGAACAGGGAGTCTCTTCATCGATAGGACTTGTTCTACGGGTTCCGAGATGGTTCGATCGAATGCCGAAGAACTATCGTCGCCGAACCCTTTCGCGAATCCCCGGGCCACGATTCAGCCCTTTCGAGCCGTTCCCTTCGATTCACGACGAACATTTCCGGTCCAGAGTGCCCCGAGTCACTCGATTCCGAAGGAATCGAGAGCGTAACTCCGCGAGAAAAGTCGACGAGAGAGTTCCAACTCCTTAACTATCCCACCATCCCCATCCCCCAGACGTTCGGGATAATTTCCCATGAAAAATTGCGAGTCCCTTCCACAAATTTTTCTTCCCAACCCTCTGCCACCCTCTCTTCTACTTTCCAGATTGAATTAATTCACCGGTAATGTCCCAGCGACGCTTAAAAGCTCCGTTATTAAAATAATACGTGTTAAGAATTTTTAAAGGATCCTCGGTTGATAGAAACTGAAAATGCTGGTCTGGGATAATCGAGATATTTTCTACTGGAGCTTTTCTCTTAATTTATGAGATTCGCTCGTTTTTCTATTAAATACGTAAAATTCTCAGTGCGAATTCTTCTAATTCCGATCTTCCAATCGTATGTATCTATTGATCTGACGGATAGATTTCCAAGTTAATTATCGGCTAATCGTCGCAGGATCAACGAGAACCATTTCCACAAGCCACACGGTTCGTTCCATTTCTATTTTTTTACTGGCGGTATTGGCAGCCAGTTGGATGTCTGCCGGATCGCAGGACGTCTGGGCGAGTTATTACGCCGTAGAACGAGGCCCTTCATAGAATCTCGTTAGTCATTTTACTAGGGCAGACCCTTTTTACCGTGGAAACGTCTGCGAGCGACGTCGCAATCTGTAGTATAGCCCTTTGCCTTCTCCACTTACGCGCGTCTCCAATTTCAGTTTAGCCGCTTTCGTTTGCCACGCTGCGAAGCGTCGACGGCGGGGGATTAATTTAACGCGGTTAATGGACTTTCCGAACCATACAGTTTCCTTGATAGTTTATGAACTTCGTTTCGTTGCGATATTAATGAGCTGCGCTTCTTCTTTTCCGTCTGATTAAAGGAGATCGCAAGATACGGTACTCATCGCGTTCTCTTTTAATTTCAAAGACCAAACACAAAATTCCTTGAAAAAAGTATTCAGATTTTGAAGAATCGTGAACGTGTTACTTCGATTTTCTTTCACTCTCTAAAATCAAGGATGACAAATTAGATTTCCAGTATTAATCTCAATCTGAAGTGCATCGAAATTGCTAATTGCCGAGACGATTCCCGGAATCGTCCTCGACATTACGACAGGCTGGTGCCTGGAATGGTCACTCGCCTAATGAGCGACGATAGTGAGAGGCTGGCCGGGAATGTACAAAACGTACGAATGGCATTATGTTTTCCGTACGAGCGGATCATAAAACACGACGGAAATGGAATATAAATAGCGACAACCGGTGCGGCGCGGCCCGGGGTCCGCAAGCGAATATAAATATCCGCTTTATGGAATAATTACAGGAATCGAGGAACTCACGGTGACCGGCATTACATCCCCGGTCTCCCGGAGAGACTAATGGCTCCCGCGAGTTGCAACCTCAACTTTTAATTATGAGGATGACGATATTTCACATCGCGGAGAATTATTTCATTTCAGACGACGGGGGACGAGATATTTTTCCATCCGTTTCCTACCCCCTACCACCACCTTCCGTACGCCACCCCACGCGTCATCCGACTGCCTGTCCGACGAAATTTATCAAAGATCGCGTTGAATAATGGAGGCTCGTTTGCGAAGGGACGCGATGGAATTATTTTTGCCGGGTCGGGTCCCCGCGATTATTCACATCCGGGACCGGGGAGAAATTACTGCCAACTTGTCCTGACGAGTCTCTGTCCGGATAGTTACTCCTTGATTTTTATGGGGGTCGCGTTCCTTCGCCATAATCGACGGTACCTCGCTCGCGATTTAATATCGACTCGCTGGTGACTAATGGGAAGCTTGTTTCTCTTAGTTTAATCGCGCGAGTTGAAGAGTTCGAATTATACGTCGGACTCCATTCACTTTTTTAGTATGTTTTCGAGCGTTGAAAAATTTCAACGGGAACATATCGTAAAATTTATTCGAAGAATACCTTTGAAAACGAGCGAATAGTCGTCCTCGCTTTCATCCCGAGATAATCTTGACAGAAAAGGGTGCGGGCGTGGTACGCGTGTTCTAACGCGCGTGAAACGCTATCGCCGATGGACGCTTTGATGGTAGCCGGCAGAGCGGCGGTCACCCCCGCTTGTCAATCAAAGCCGAAACAATTTCGGGGGTCGAGTAGTAAATTGGTCGAGTCAGTCGGTTTGATTGGACGACGCGACGGGCAGATGGGTTATGAGATATAGAAATGAATTTCGAAAATTGCCGTGGGTTTGGCGAGACGGTCCCCGAAACGGAGAACCGGGGAGAACGCGTGCGGAAAAGTCGAATTGATTTTTCGAAATTGTTCACGCGTGCCGGACTCGATTTACGAGGAGTTCCGTTCTTGCCGAACGGAAGTTCGCTTTGCTCGCTCGTCATGCTTTTTCCGACCCCGTGACACTGCCTCGCAATTAGAGTGCTTATCAATTGCGTCTTCCGTGGGGCCGAGTGCTCAAACAGCGTAAAGAATTTTTTTCATTGGGTTGAAATTATTCAACAGCGAATAAACGGCAATTTAACATGGCTGATGTTTTATGACAATACATGCAGGCAAGTTTTTTTCTTTAATTCGGACACATGTTTTTATAAATTTCGTGTTTGTATTATTTTATCGATGTTTTAATACCGTGTTTTTTTACGGAGATACAAGCGCAGTACAATTAACATGTTCAGAGAGACACAAATGTTTTCGAATGTAAAACGTGTATTACGTCATCAATTGTTTTACTGCGTTTGTCTTGCGCAGACACAGTACACCGTGCAATTAACAGGTCCAGAGCGGCCGACAGAGAAGGACGAGGCTGAGGCTGTTTACACACAAACGAGTGGTGCGTCGACCCCAATAAAAACAAAATGGTGGCCCGCGTTTATGAGCGCAGCAGCTGAGACTGTTTAGAAGAGCGCGAAACATCAGAGCGCGTGGCTCGGTCATATTTTGGCGGCCGTCCAATTGTTTGTTGGCCCGGAATCGCGGGTTTCGTGCCTGGCCACGGGGTGGCCCCCCCTAAACCCCCACCAGTGGAACCCCAGACAAACTCATGGAAGAACGTCAGCCTCTCCAGCTTGTCAAAACGTATTCGTCCGTGGCTACAAGCGCATTATATAACGCGCTAGCCGATGGAATCCAGCGAACAGTGATTGCAGTCGCTCGAAAACCGGCTGAAAATCGTGTAGAAGGGGGTCGAGGGGAAACGTGACAGGGGTTCGTTGGATAGGGACAAGGGGATGACTCGTGTCCATCAACGTTTCCTCTCGTTTACTCCGCCCTCTACGAGCTCCACACTCTCCTCATAACAATTTCGATGGAGGTCGAGTGTAATTGGTTTCCCGACGTCCAGCAAACAGTTCCGTATCGAGATCGAATGTTTCGAGTCGTGCATTCCGATTTTTTGAATGTCTTGCGTAGACGGAGGATGTCTGCGAAGGCTCCATTGCGAAAATTCTATGGAGCTGGAGTACGTTTGTTCGGCGAAATCGGAATTAATAAGTCATGATTTATTCTCGACATTATTCAGATTCTAGATTTCCTCGATGTCTAATTTTTATAAAACGAATTGGGTCTGATACGTACGATATGAAAGACACTGCAGATTAATTAGATTGAATTTCTTCCATGAATAATCGCAGAAAATTGAAAGTAGATTTCGTGTAGCGATTAATTCGATCGAAGATTGAGTTGAAGTTTACGTTTCATTACTCTTCGAAGATTCAAAAGAGCCATTTTTAATTATGAAGATTTATCATTTCTCTCATTTCAAAACATGTTCAGAAGACATTTTGTTAACATTCTTTATAAATTGTATGAGATGTAAGTGGATATATTCTACTAATGACATAAAATCAAGTCCATTTTTGAGGTTGTAAAAAACCCCAAAAAAATTTTAGTCCGCTTCACAGAGCGACAAACCAGTTTTGGAGCTTGCTAAAATTCTGAAAATATTGTGGACTGTTTCTACGGCCTACAATCCTATTTTTCAAATCGGAAAAATGTTGAAAAAATCGTCGACTGTGTCGCAGCCTGCAATCCTATTTTTAAGGTTGAAAAAATTCACACACCTGCAAATATGTACCAGTACACACTGAACTAGGTTTTCCGTAGGGATTCGATTTTTCTAGGATCAAAAGATTACAACGGTTCTGAAAGGGTTTATAAAAATCGTGTTTTTCAGTTGTGTAGCAGATCTTTTTTCGGGTGACGTTGGGGTCATAGGGATGAGTGTTTTTGGAAAAGGTGTCAGAGAAGCTGCACGGTGCACAGGGCGGCGTACAGGCTGATTATTGATTGGTCGGTTTAACGCGCCACGGGAACCGCCGGAGCGTTTACGCGTGTAACGCGGTTTATCGCGTTATCTCCGTGACGCCCGCGAGATTGCTCCCCCTAGAAGACCCTTTGGAAGAAGGGCGTAGGGTGTGAAACGAGGGAGCGAGATTCCCTTTTTCTTGAGACTTGGTTCGATCAAGACAGGATGTTCTGAATGATCAATTTCGATTGATTGTTCTGATTATTCCAACAGCATTTGAATTGAAGCAAATGTACATATTCATCGAACCCAGAAGAACAAAATTGGTAGCTGGTAACAAACGTTATTTTACGTTATAATTTTAGATCTTCGTACTCGACTATCAGTTGACTGTAAATCTAGTCAGCAACTCGAAAATTGCATATTATTCATGCGAGAGACAGTAACCGAGATTATACTGTCGGTCTAGATAGAAAATTTCCAAACTATGCACCAATAAACCTACAAGACACAAGTAATTGTTTTAAACGATATCATACTTATACCAAAAATTTTAGATCGAAAATTTGATTCTTGTTTGATGAGATATACATTACTGATGTTGTAGGTCAAATTTCACTTGTATAAAAGAATCATTTCCAACGTTATACTATTTTCTATGAACGGATACGTTACTCGCTATTACACGAATGAATGTGCTCGAGTTGCTGGTAGATGACCGGACAAAAGTCTCCAAGTACAAAGCGCGGTATCATAATTTAGTGTCATTAGTAACTTAGTCTCAACAAAGGGAAATGCAGTTCCCACGTCAAATTAAACATGTAATCCCCACAAACAGTCCTGCCACTCGAAGTTAGTGAAAGAAATTGGATTAAAATCCACGTTAATGGAGAAAATTAATTCAATTTGTAATTTGAATCTCCGCGTTCAAAGAGTTCGACAGAAGGTGGTAGAGAATTAATTGATTGGTTCTGCAGAGAAAGACTAAAATCAAAATCGTGGATAGAGAAATTTAATCATCAGCACCTTGAAAATTAATCACTCGTGTAGATTTTTCATTTCGCTTCTTCACGCATGAAACATGAAACATATCCGTTCAATTAATTTAATTACACGTAATACGAGACCAAACCCACCTTCAGAAATTCAAAGAGACAATCTTAAAAGTGAATAGAAAATGATTCAAATTCTTAAATGTTTTTACTATTCTGATCCACTCGCTTTTCGTCATAAATGCATAAAATCTGCGGTCTACTCATCAATAATTCGCTACATCGAAGAATAAATCCGTTCGCAACACAATCCTTCAGAAATCGACTAATTCGCAGCAAGCAGGAATACAAAGCGCATAAATTCTGGCTCGAGGGATACGGCAGGACTGGTTCAATCTCGACGCGACGAGTCTTGGCAGCGCGAATGGTAAAACGATAACCAATCTCGCGGCGCGGCGGCGGAGCTCGGGGTCAAAATAAAACCGCATAATTTCTCGGGAGAATCGAATATTCCGCTCGAGCAGAGGAACACAAATCTCGCGGCGCGATTCTGTAATTCCGGGGGCGAGGAGGGGGCGAAAGAGAAACAGTTTCACGTTACCGAGTTACTAATCGAGGCGGATAGTTCCTCTTCCATTCCTTACCCCCTCTCGGTCCTCTTTTTTATCCGCTACCCTATTCGGTTCGTCTTTTTTTCCTCCGGGGCGCTTTATTTTCTTGGCTGTGTCTGTCTTCTTTCAGTCGGCTGCTTTCTCCGACGAGAAAGCAGCTCTCCTCGTCGACGTTGAAGCGCGCAGCCAGCACTCTCGTTGCTCCTTACTATTCCGGGATACCCTCGAAAGTGCAGCTGAGAACTCGCCTCGCATTGATAATGCTCCGGGTATATTCCGTCGATGGACGAGGGTGGAGAGGAGCAGCCGGAGGAAAAAGAGAGAAAGGGGGTGTGGGAAGGATGCTCGAGGGAGAATTTCACGGGATAGAGGACGAGAAACTGGGAAAGAAACGGCACCGGAGAGGTATCGGCTGCGACTACCTCGGAACAGAAGAAACGACACGGCCGCCCGTATGCCGGAGATGAATATTAACCGAGGCCTGCCACCAACGCGCCCTCTCGCATCCCTACCGATGAACCCTGACCCGCCCCCGAGCACTGTCAATGTGAATCTTTGATCTCCCACCGGTTTTCGGCGCCGTCCCGTATTGATCTCTCGGACCGTTCCGCGATTCCGTCGCGGAATTTTCACAATTTTACTGCTTTTGTTTCTCTTCCATCCGAGAGGGGTTCGCGTTGATTTTAACCCTGCTGTTAAAGCAACGTTAGAAACACGCAAAGAAAATGTACAAACTAAATAAGAAAATGAGAAAAGGCCCTTCTAACAACGAATCGAATTGCACCGCTCATTTACCGACCCATAGTGATTTCTGTAGATTGCGAAAGTTTGTATTCGGTTCTTGTTTCTCAATTTTTTCAATTTCTGCTAAACTCGAGTTCCCTCTATTTGCGATTCCTGGAGGGTTCCCTTTGAACGATTCTTTTCCAAAGAGAGATGGAACGAAAGAGGAAGAGGGAGAAGTTGGAGCGATTGTTCGCGAAGAAGTTTGACTTCGTCTTTGATCGACACCTCGGTAGATTTACGATTCTCCGGATCAGAGGGTTCGGCTCCGCGGTGTCTGCCAGAGAACAGTCGTTTGGGGTCGAAGGTCCAAGCTGAAAAGGGCAAAAGGGAGCGGCGTTGTGGAGGTATTACACGAGGCTCGCCGACGGAGAAAGTAATATACTAATGGTCGGGATGCGCAAAACGCAGCCCTCTCGCATTCTTCGTCGCAGCGGTGTGCAACGTGCAACGTGCAACGTGCAACGTGCAATGTGGCTCGCCATTCGGGAAAACCGGCCTCCTGCAATCCCATAGTCCGATTCTATCCGGAGATACATATGCTCACAATCCGGCACACGTGCAGCCGCGGTATCAATCCCTGTGGAAAACGGGTCGACCACGGAATTTGGGACAGGGTACAGGGTGTCCCATAACCGGCGAATCACGGATACTTGGATACACGGAAAAATTTGACGAAGCTTAATCGGGTCCATTGGAAATCACCGACACAGGTTTCGTCGATACAGTTTTCACCGACAATATTTCAACGACTCCAAATTTGACCGATAATAACTTTGTTCGACAACGATTCTGACTGACAACGACCTTAGTCCACGACAGTATTATTCGATATTAACATCGTTTGACAACAACGTTAGCCGACTACATCTAATTCTTCTTGTTGTGTAATAATTATATTTTTATACAAAAGTAAAAGTGTCAGTGTAGAATAGTTAAAGGAAAAAAAAATATCAGCACCATCTTTAGAACCGATGTCACTATCGGATAATACTGTCGTCAACTAAAATTGTTGTCGGTTAAATTCGTCGACGGTCAAAGACGTTGTCCACCAAAGATATTGTCGGTCAAATCTGGAGTCGGTGAAGTATTGTCGGTGAAAACGATGTCGATGAAACCTGTGTCGGTGATTTCCATGGGACCCGTTTAATCATGGTATGTCTCTTTGATTTACGAATGATTAATAGACAACACTCTTGGTGTAAAATAAAAATTGTCCACATCCATTGCAAGTAACACGAAACTAAATATTATGAAACAATGAATTGCCATGTTCGTATATTGTTGATCTTTCTATAATTCAATTAACTATAACGAAGTATTTATACCCGATTGTGAGCGTATAGACCGTCGAAACTGGTGCAGCATCCAAAAACAAAGTTCCTTGGGGATCGGCGCGCATAGGTGAGGATCAATTACGGGTAGGGGTTTCTGGTCGCTCGCCGACGAAATCAATTTGATAGTTGGATCCGCGGAGACACTCGAGCGAGCGATGTCTGCGGTCGTGCTGCGGAGCAGGGAGGTGAGAGACAGGACATCGCAGGGGTGGTTGCTCGTTTACGAGCTTGCTGACTCATCCCCCGAGGCGGTGCTCGATGCCGAGGCTCTCCGATGTGCCTGCAGGGTTCGCGTACTCGCGCGGCTGATTTACGCGCGAGCCTTCTTACGAGCTTCGGGGAGAAGGGTTTTCATGGCCGATGGGGGCTGATCGCGCGACGTCTGCTCGAAGGACAGGCGATAAAGCCGCGTCACCACTCGAAAGTGTATGTGTGAGAGAGAGAGAGAGCATCGAATGGCGTCGGACGGTGCCTACCCGATTGCCAATACCATTACTCCGCAGTAAAAGGAGCGTAAACGCACCGTTAAAGGACTCTCTCCTCTCTTCTCTCTACTTCTCTCTTCCCACCAAGCAACCATCTCCCGAATCCACCCCTCGGCTGCACAAGCGGAAATCGAACCACCCCTTTATACCGTCGTTGAGAACCAGACCGCCCCTCGCGGACCAAACGAACCGAATCCACTAAAATTTCGCGTTTTCGAACGTTAATGTCGCGTCGACGAAGGCTCCTCGCGTTTCCTTGGCTACCAGCCGTCCTCTCCTTTATAGAGACGCGCAGACGGTGGCCTGGCACAAACGGGGGCCATTCTTTGAGATGAAATAAGCTGGCGAGATATAGATTTTTTTTCTGCCTTCTGAATAGGACTGTAGGTTTGTCTGATGTTTCGGGGCTGGGGGAGACTCGCTCGGAACGTCGACACTTGCTGCTGATGCGTTTGTAAATCATAACTGAGAACCTTTCCGAGTGGTACAGTCGTTCCACGTGAAATATCCGATTTGGAACAGTACCGTGAACCTCTTGCGCTGGTAATTGTTTCGTGCGGATACCAAACGTTGTGCCGTAAAAAAATGTTCTTTTAGGAAATTCGGAAGGATCAAAGCAAATGAAGGAATAAAAATTGAAAATTCTGAGAAGGCGAATTTCCTTTGCAGGGATCTTGTGACACTTCTCAGAGTCTCGTAGCGCTCGATTCTGAAGCGTCCTGTACGTTCCATTATCGCAATCCGGCGTCATGTAATCAATCGGTCGACCCAACGGGTCAAATGTCTCGGAAATTCCAGGTGACGGGATCCAATGCGCGTCTAGATACCCTAAGTGTTTTGAAATACAAAGAGGGTGAGTGGTACGCGAGCCAACAGAAATTTATGCGCATTTAGATACCACGAGGATCTCGTATTCTTCGTCGGACCCACGTCGTTTCCGCGCGAGGGGCTTGTATTCTAATCGAAAACGGATTCCCCTTGTGTACATATTTTCCAACGTAGACGTTCTCTCTCGCGAGAAAATTCTTTTCCACGAGGATCCCCCGATCTCCACCGCGAGATCTCGATCGAAAGAATCCTAGCGTACATCCGACAATATCGTACCGATGGTCAGCAAGAATTTTTACATCGACGTTCCCGTGTAGTCGTAAAAAAATGCAGCTCTCGCATCCGCAAGAATTTCCGGCCTTTATACATACATTTACGACAAAAATTAATACGTCAAATACAAGACTGGAGAGATTTTAGAAAAATTTCATGGATATTATGTTCAATATTATTTTCGACGTTTCGAGACGATTGAACCGAAGATCCGCAGACTAATAATTACGTTTTGCATGCGGATTTACCCCTTTGCAGTCGAGAGAAATTAAATCGGAATTTATTTGGTCGGTTTTACCTGCTGCCTTTCAATAATGACATTTCAGTTCCAATAATTCGCGTTTGATCGTCTCTGTTTGTTGAATATAATTACTTTTCGATCGGCTGGATACGAAACAGTGGGGCGAAATAGAAAAATACGAGAGAAAGGAGTTGCGGAGGGGCAATCGATGGAGCACGATCGCGCGGAATATTTCCGCAATTTGAACGCCTGTAACGTAGACACCGAGTTATTTCCCTCCTTCATGAAATCGTCGGCCCACTTGCCTCTCTCGCCTTCAACGGTGCCTTCAGCGCTATTAATCAATGGGGAATTCAGCAATTAACGCTCTGGTTTTATTAACGTGCCACTCTAACCCGCGACGGTACCATCGAGCCACATCGAACGGATATATCTCCTTCTCTATGGGGTGGCGCGAATCTTTCCAATTCAAAGCCGCGCAAAAGTAATTATAGTAAAACGAAATTTCAGAATGCATTTTTAATCTGCAAATTTTCCTCCTTCTCCTCTTTTCGTCCTCTTTCTTATGGTACTAAATGTTTTTTCCATGGAATAATGTTAGAGTCTCCGTTGTTTCGGAGCACCCAGTGGATTCACACGAGCGAGAACCACCCGCACACGTAATTACGCACCCAGAAACGCGCGCGCGGCCAGGCCGTGCTCATTTTATATACGAAATTTTATCGAGCCGCGCCCGGTCGCCGGGCTCGATGAAGCCTCGCATTTTCGCACTTTTTTCAGCTCGTCCTCCCTTTTTGCTTTTCTCCCTCGGCACGGCTCGATCACCGTGGCCACTCGGCCACCCGTCGGACCGCAGACTCCTTTTTTCAATTTTAATCCTCGACCGATATCAACCGCCAGAAAGGATCGCCATCATCGTGGCGATCAGCCTCGCGGCTCCTGTTCCCCCGCAATTTTCACCGATTTCCAAACCGCCACGCCGCCGGCCGAAATCGTCTCAATTAGTCGCTGGAGTAGAATTCCATGCTCATTCTTCCCGTACAGATATTTCTGTCATTGTCGTATGTAGATGTATGTATATAGCCGCTGCGATTCTATTTCGCTTTTGCCGAGCGAGGCCGGGGGACGTGCAATTCCTCGCGGCGATGGAAACCGGAGCGCCGATACGCTCCACGGGAAAATTCAATATAATTGCCACCGAATTCGTGAATTATTCTATATCCTCCTTGTTCCATTTTCACTCGTGTTTTCCGTCGAATCTCCTTTTTGGCCGGGCTCGATCGCTGCTCCCGAATTAGACGCGCGGAAAATGGAAATAATAATTTTTCAAGCTATTCTCCTTTCCCAACTTCGATTTTAAGGAATAATTCAGTAATATAGTCCCCGAAACCACCGATTTTTATTTGTACGACTAGTTAATTCAATATCCAGCGTGTTACATTGTAAATTCATGTCGCACCCTTCTCTTTTTCTTGAGTACGTTCCACAACCATAGTCATATTTATACACATACTGTTTCATACATGTACCAGCACTTCTTCCACATATTCATGCTCCGCAGCTGGCCGTCCATACCGAATTCAATTCAATCTCGCATCATCTAATCTCTTGATGTCCCGACGAGGCCAGAAACGGCAAACTACCTCGGTCTAGCAATAAGGCAAACAGCAACAATAACATTTATGGATGCGCGGCGGATGTATCGAGTCACGCGCGATCTTTCATGTGAATCACGCCGCCCCATGACATTTATGTTGCCTCTGCCAGCCGTATCAGCTCCGCGCCAAGAAGCAGCCCTCGCTGCGGGGGAGCGAAGAGGGGAGGTGGGCGATTGTTCCAGCTGGGAAAGCAAAGCCGTTACCCTGTTACGGGAAATAGGATCGCGTCCCTAACTGAATCACTCGCCGCGATCTCAGCCCCCACTTCCTCACACCCCGGCCAAGCCCCTTTCACAGCCTTTTTGTCTATCACGAGGCTCTATAGCGAGCCTGGTGCAATTATCATGCCGTTTGGTAGCGGGCGTCGGGGCCTTCGCTTCCGTTTTCCACGCCCACGCATCCACCATTGTCGCTGAACACGTCGCGCCGCCGAAAATGACGAAAATGTTCGCTCGATACGCTCCGAACATACCTCCAGCTTCGTTCCACCTTTTATAGCATTTGCAGACTTCTGCAGCACGAGAAACTGCGTATTTTCATTTCATTGTACAGCGAGGATACTTTTGATCAATGAAAAATTGCTTCCTTATTTTAGACTTCCCGTGAGCCGTTAATCAGCTATTAATTAAAACCAGGATTTTCACGGTTCAGAACATAAATCAGACGGAATCGGATTAAGAGAGGTAATTTATTCGGGAGATTAAACGAAAATTGTTAATATTGCCCGACATTTCCGAGATAAAAATCCTGGTCGGTCCGTTATGCAAAATGAACATATTTCGCATTAATTTTAAGAGACAGGAATCGAATAGAAATTTATTTCAGTCTTTAATTATTTCGTCAATCTTAATGTCGACAACTTTCTAGATTTATTATGATTTTTGCGCTGGTCCGACGCACCGACAGAAGCCTTGACAAACACTCGTTAACCGATGTCCATCGATTCGCAGCAAATTATCTGCAAGAATCGTGTATTACCGTTCGCGTACGCTTTAACGAATTCTCGGGCTCATTAAGCGGCGCAATTATTTCAATGCTACGCTCGAATTACAATACAATACCTCGCTAACAGTCAATAACACGGTGTTTACCTCGTCGCCTTCGGGGCCCGGCGCGCACTAACGAGCTCCAGCAATTTTCTCGCGGGGGAAACTGTCCGAAGAATCGATGATTACCGTCGAATGAAAATTTTATTCGCGCGACGCGCTACGGGACAAAAAAGATACCGTAAGACTAAATACGCGGGCAACAACGATGATCGCCGCGTGCGCGTCCGTGCAAAAACTCATTTGGAATTCGAAAGCGCCCGGCACTTCATTAAACCATTGTTACTCTCCTACGGGAAAATTCGCGCTTAAATCCGCAACGGCATAGAATATTCATCGCCCGATGAAAATCGAGGGCCGATAGATTAAAATGTTTTGTTCGACGCCGGTATTTATTTGCGTTCGGTATAAAAATAATTGCAGTAATGTTTACTGCTCGGATTGCTTTCAAGACTTGCGACAATTCGACGCTTTACAACGCAGAAAATGTTTCGCTAAAGCCGCAAACAATAACATTTGCTAGAGTAACAATTAACAATGGTTTATGCGATTTTTATCTGAATTCGGCTTCGATAGAATATTTCGCAAAGCTATTATTGTTCGACTCGAAACTTTAAGGGAGCATTATTTCACGTATCACGCGCATTAAACTGAACGGAAATATAGCCGCAGCGAGCTCGATCGTACAAAGTGCGGATAAAAAATTCATATTTGCAGTTTATTAATTAGCGAGAACCCGTTCATGGCTTGCCGAGGTCCAAAAACTGGGAAACCTGGTGGCTCTTGGGGTTTCTTGCGCACTTTTTAATTGAGAATTTCCAGGCTGCGAGTGACGTCGCGCGCGGAAACTTAGAGGCAACATTATTTTCGAAAGTCCGACGAACGCCAGAAGTTCGAATTGGAATAGCTCGGTTAAAGGCCGCAATTTACGGCGTTAATGGAAAAATTTCGCAACCCCCTGGAATCATCCGCCCCCCACCCCTTTGCTTCGTTCCACGACGATGCCATTCTCCGGGCCCGTGCATTAAGGAATCAGGTCCAGTGGGTCGGAAGGAAGATAAAATTCCGTGGATGTCCGTCCGCCTCGTTAGATCGGAACGACGCAATTAACAACGGGGATCCGATCGATACCGTCGCCGGTATTATCCCATTCGGTCTGATCAGTTGAATTTTACCGCGACAGAGCATTGTTCTCGCCCGTTTCCCGTCGATATTAAAGGGGAATACAAACACCGGCCAATTGGCTAGCCCAGTTTCCCAACTTACCGCCCGTCCACCCCGTCTCGAGAAACTTCGGACCCGTTATCATTCACCCTTTCTCTCTGTATCGGCGATTCCCAGTTACCACCTAGTACAATTCAGATCCGCGGGACCGATAAATGAGCGCGATCGAGCGATTCCCGTGATCGACTATGGCTGGCCAGCTGTTCAAAAGAATTCCCGATGAACGGAGATACGTCCGTCGAACGCTCGGCAAGTGTACAAATTAATTTATAACGGACTCTACGTTCCGCCGGATCTACGAATTTGTTTTTATTAACCCGCTGGTTCCTCTGAACCGCTGCCAAAAAATACGAGCACGCGTAGGACCGCTCTCCGAATAGAATCGAGCGTGCAAAATTTGCTTTAAAGTTTTAAAAAATTTCTGTGGACTCTGCGAACTCTGCGGAAACCTTCCTTTTTATGGCGACCCTAATGTTTTTTTACTGTGTAATGTTTTTGACGATTTCAATTATTGATTTTATATTCGAAAGTGTTCGTTTGAAGTAGCGAATAGTAATATCGAATGAAAGTGTGTTATAATTAGTGTTAAAGAGATTTTTATGTTCTTGCAACTCTGTAACGCGTGATGTTATTTTAATGAATCTTCGATCGTTGGAGAGATTGAAGCCTCCGCTTAAAACTTGCTTTGTACCTTCGCGATGCGATGCCTGGTTCCTGAGATATCGTTGTTTAAAGACAAAGATCATTTTTGACGTTCAACTATCTCCGTCTCACTCGCACACTCGGTGACTGACCTATCTCTGCGTGCCGTAAGTTGAGGCAGGCCAGTTTTACTATTTTACTACGTTCGCAGAAATTCACGTGTGAATGGGCTCCCCTTTCCATTCCAAATACGCGCAAACAATAAACGCTTATATCTCGGGAAGAGAGCATCGACTCTGCTGTCTTTTGACACTATTTGCAATGCCAATTTCTTGATCCTTAACCCTTAGCACTCGAGTGGCGCCTCTGAGGCGCTATTAAAAATTGCTGTACTATTATTTAAAATATTGTTTACACTATTAGATATGTCGGTATTTAATCAATTACTTTATTTAAGTATTATATGCGGTATTATATCATTTCCACATCTACCAAATTTAAAAAATCATAGAAAAAGGAAATATTCTAGGTCAGAAGAAACGTTTTATTTTCGAGTTAAAATGGCTCCGAGTGCAAAGGGTTAATTATGCAGTGTAGTCTGGCTCTCTGACGTAATCAACTGCGATACGAAAATGAAATGCATATTATAAAATACTTCAAGTATATTGTATTTTTATATATTCCTACATTTTTACGTTTAATCGTCACACGCTGTTTGCTTCCCGGGACTGTCTTCGCTGATGAAGAACCAAAGTGTTTTATAGTTTAAAGTCAAACGGATGAGAGATAACATGGAGAAATGCGCGAGTATAGCTACCCGTTAAACCCGTGATTTCATCAGGAGCGTAGTCGCTGTTTTCTTCGTTACAACGAATAAAAAATGTCCGCGGCTTTGGTTGCCGGGGAAGGAGGATCGTGGATCCCGTTGGAAACAGTGTTTGAAATGATACGAAGCATCCTGAGCCCATTACTGAACGTGGATAAACGAGCTACCTGCTGAATCATTAAAAGCCCCGGCTGGAATTCTTTCCTGTTCTCTTTCTTCACCGGCTGGGTCCGGGGAATTCTTTTGCCATGAATTCATGCTGTTAACGGGGCCACGTAAACCGTGCGCCTCCGAGTCTTCCTTTATTAGCACTGTTTACCGAGTTAATAGAACGCGGCTGGATGGGCGTGGTTTTGATTAGCTTCTACGACAGGGAACGGCTTCTCTTTCGACACTCTGCCTGACCGGGATTCGGTCCGGAGCAGAATAATTTCTTTATTGAGTTGCTGGAACGTGCGGAAACTATTTTACAGAGTGCTCGACAACTTGTGCATTCCGTAGAAATTTTTTGTTGTACAGGTCGATTAAAATTGTAGAAAATTACATGGGAGGTTTAACATTGGAATTGATGTACAGGGTATTTAAAAACGCCTGACGTTAGTATAATTCCTGAGAAATTGAAAGGATACATAATATTTTCATGGTATTGAAATTATTGTCGTGGTTCTCTCCTGTTATGGAATCTTGTGTAGGATAGTAACGTGTACTCACGGTGTCCTCGAGGAGGCGATTCTCCAGTGATAGACGCGATGCGGGGCGCGTCCTCATTGATTTCGATGTCGGCTGTTTTCCGGTAGACGTCCGCGATGGCGGCGGTGCAACGCAATTGCAGCCGGCCATTTCTGAACATGTCGCTCGTCACCTTGAATTCTATGGTCGATTTCGACACCTCCGAGTCGTCGTCTTGGGGGATTGCGAAGTATCTGGACCTGTACAGCATGCTCTCGTTCGCGATCTGCAAGGGGAAACAATTGATTAAAACGTTTAAATTTATTATACATCTTGAAACTTCCACATTGCTAAATATCTTTGTTCGATAAATAACTAAACTCTCTTCGTGCAAAGGGTCGAATATAAATCTTAGATTGATTTTCAATTTCTCTGCAAGAAAAATGAATAAACGAAGCTGCGAAATATTGTCTGTTCCCTCATTTCTGCGAAGCCCCTCTCTAATCATTTCGATCTAACAATTAAACGAATCTCACGGTTCCCTTTATTTAATTTTCAGGTCGACGTTTCGCCGGAACATTTTTCTCCCGATTCCATTTAACGAGACGAATAGCGTCAGCAAATGGGCAATAAATTGAGAGAAAGCGTTGGACCCTTTTTTCTCTCTCCTTTGGTTTCGCATGCGAAACTTTCGCGCGAGATTTAGCCGCGAATTACTTTCACCAGGAGCGGCGGAATATTCGCCCGTTAATAATGCAAGAAAACAAGCGTGCACCTCAAATAAATATTTAGCGAGCTGAAAATGGAACAGATTAATTCTGAAGCGAGGGCGTTGTATTATATCACGGGAAACAAGTATGTAGAAAGCATGAATTATTATGCCACGGTTGTACGAACGCGGAATGCCTGTTGTTTCGGGTTGTAACGCCGGGCGTTCGCAACGTGGCGAAGATTATCTCTTCTTGAAAACATTAATTACGCGTCGGCTGCGCGCCGTGGACGGGAACGGTTTAACGCGACGAATGACCGCAATTCAATTCTCATCCCACCCGATATACACTTGCCCACACTTTTCCCCTTTCTCTTTTGCCCTCTTCCTTCCATTATTCAGCGTTTTATCGGGTCTCTGGTCTTCCTTGAATCGGAAACAATTATAACTACATTCATGAAGAGTCTTTGAATTTTCCATAAACACACAGCGAGCGACTATAAATATCTTCCATGAATATTCACGGGGTCCCCATTTTCCTCTCGATATCAGTTTCGGGGTTAAAAATACAGTTTCTGGTCTGCACAAAATTTAATTACAAGACCATTTCTTTACCAAGCTTACCGATGATTCGTTATCAATTCCTACAAATCCAAGCAACTTCGAACACATAAAGAGGAAATGATAAAGGAGTGAAAGAGCTCTGACAAAGAATTGTTAAAAATTGTGAGGAGTGAAGGAACTGGTCTTTAAAGACCTGGTGGCCAACGAGATCAGCATGGCAGAAACACGGTGCATCTTCTTCGCGGAACATAATTTACCCGGCAATCTGGTGCAGGCAAACGGGTTTCGCGTCACCGCTAAATGAATACCTCGGCGGAGCCAGCAATCCGGCATTATTAGGTTACTTTGTCGGCGCTTTTAACAGTGGCCTGGACAAATACTGGGATCGATCCCCGCTCCCTCGGCTCAGACACGCCGTAGTCAATTCAATTTCGCGGTTCCATCGAAGGTGAGATTTTCCTGGGTAAACCTCGTCTGCTTTCACCGGCAGATATTACGCAGTTTTGTTGCTCTAAACGTAAATGAACGACTAACGGAGAGAGGAAGAGAGAGAGAAAGAGAGCGAGATGGTCTGGCGCGTTGCTCCCGTTTCTTCCCTGCCTTTATTCTTCATCATCATCATCTTCTTCTTCTTCTGGTTCTTTCGCTCGAGGGGAAAGACTCGGGTGACCAAGACGAGAGAGAGAACGACCGGGCTTGGGTACAAGAGTCGCTCGGCGTTATTACTTCGGGGAACAAACGAGGCCGTGCATTAAGTCCCGCGGACTTGCGATGACGCGGGACTGCGCCGCGTGTTCATAAAGCATAATGCATAAAGCTTGCCGGTGTCGCGCGCCCTGCATCGCCCTACATCCTGGCGAGCGCGTTGCACCCGTGCACTCCTGCACTTGCTCGCCTTGCTACGCTACAGGGGTCGGAGGATTTGTCCGACGGGTTTCTAGGTGATCCGACCACACCTCGACGATCCTATCACGGACACCCTGATGCTCCGCTCGCGGTTCTTTGTCGGATCGCGTTAGATCCAACCGGCGCATCTCGTGCTTCCTACCCGGAAAGTCTCCTCTTGATGCCGCGCGACGTACGGATTTGTTCGCACTTGTTGAAATTCTCACAAAACAAACGAACCTACGTATTTGAATCTGTGATTTTATATTATTTTTATTCGTGCGCGTTTTCGACGATACACTTGCGTTTCAATGTGCAACGGAACGGCAAGACTTAACACATTACCGACCGGTGATTATTCCATTATTTTGAAAAATTTCTGGCACATGGCTAAACACTTTTTAATGGAATCTTCGATAGCAACAGCAATTTTCATTGCGAACTAACTAGTCACCCTCAATAACGTCGTTTAATAGTTTGATTTAAGATTGCAATGCACAAGAAAATTTCTACAGTGCTAAACACTTTTTAATGGAACCTTCGATAGCAACAGCAATTTTCATCGTGAACTAACAAGTCACCCCCAATAACGTCATCTAATAGTTTTATTTAAGATCGCAATGCAAAAGTAAGATTCTACAGTTTCTTTTGGTACAGCACAATTATTGAAAATTCTATTGATAGGCTTCCGGTAGGTAAGGGTTAAGATGAAGTTTGTCTGCTTGCACAGACGTTCTTCCAGATTTTAATTCTACAGGATTGGATCTATGGTGGGTTTTAAAGTGCCGCGGAAGATATGAACAAGAGGTTCGCAGTGGGTTACGCGGCAGGACTTAAGAAAAATTCTTGGTCCGTCATGGGACGACATCGCGTCAGCTTTCGTTTCGATGGAAAGAACGTGGCCCATATTCTGCCCGCGGGGTAGAAGGAATTTTGTATGAAGCGGTACGTTACCAGGACGTCGGGAGATAAACGACGGCGACAGGAATTTTCGAGAAAACTTGCAGAATTTACGTTAGCGTGGAATTTCGCGGGGACGCAAAACACTCATAAAGCCTGCAATATGACAAACTGGAAATATAGCTTCCTTGTAGCGAAATTTTCTCGAGAATAATTCCCGTGTTACTCGCCGTTACGACAAATTGTCCTGGGAAACGGGATTTATCGCCTTTCAGACGTGTTCACATTTTTTGAATCTCGATTCTTATAAGTTTTTCACAGATTTTTATCGCGGTATTTCAGCTTCAATTGGAGCCCTCAAAAGTTCCAAAATTCCTGCAGGAATGCATTTTCAAATTGATCCGTAGCCATCGCTTATTTTTCACTCATGTTTTCTATCAAACGGGATTTCTCAATTTTGCAACGCGATCTCGAATTTCCCTATAAGCTTGATTGCGCTTTATCATCGAGTGTGATTTCCCAGTTTTCATGCGAGGCCTCGGGAGTTCATAAATTCCCACTGGAATCCATGTTAAAATTCGATTGGAAATTGCCTCTAAAATCCGATCATGCTGCTCGGAACTATCTATCAGGCTTTATCAATTCTCCAACATGATCTCGAGTTTTCCTGCAAACTCGAACGAATCTACCATAAAGCACGATCCTCTGGCTTTCACCGGAGCCGTCTAAAGTTTTAAAATTCTGCTTCGAAATCATTTTATGTTACCCCTCAAAATCCAATTACTTATCACTGCGCCAACGAAGGCGTCGTTATGGTGAAAACAATTTGAAGGAGTTTGAGCGTCAACAAGAATTATATATTTCCTGGGGACGATCTTCAGCGTGTTTCCTTCGCGTGGAGCCGACATCCAGTAGGAGGATAGGTTATTCGCTAAAAAATTTAGAGCTCGCGATTCCTGGCGGCCCAGGGGAAAAGCCGTTCGACCGGAAAACGTGTCGGTCCGCGGAATGACAGTCGCGTTGGCTCGGAAAATGACGCGGCGTGCCCCTATCGGTTTTCCGTCCGGCGTTGAGAGGAATAAGGCTCTAACGAGCGATATTTTCGTGGCACAAATTCGCTATAACCCTACCTCCTCCGCCCCCCGACAAATCTGTGACAGGGACACCTCTATAATACCTTAACCCGATGACCGGTGGCCTCGACGCCGACGTCCCCGTACAACGAGCGAGAAAAACCGAGGAAACGAGAGAACCAAACAGAGAGAACGCTGACTGGGTCCGACCTTGAATTTATGAGACTCGCGGTCGCGAGATTTGTCGGATACATTCGCCGATGTTTCACGAGCCGAGACGAAACGAGGCGACCTAGCGAGCCGAAAGAATCGCCGGCGAGAAAATACGGGCGGCAACTTGATTCCGGATAGCTGAACCGGCGATCCTTTTGGCAGTGGATCAACCCAGCGACTCGGTTAACGCTGGATCCTACGCTATTCCAATGGAAGTCGTTCTCGCGCTGAGAAATCGACGCGATCGCCAACCGGAATATTAAATGCGTACTTCCGATTTACAGAGACTCCTAGCGAAAACCCGTTCCATCCAAATCTCCTGCGACTTAATTTAAAAAATCATTTTCTTTCACTGGTGTTCGGTCGATTATTTCTTTGTTTCTCCAGGCAACACGACCGGTTCCAGATTTTTGACTTTACAATTACTGAAATCATACGCGACACACTGTGAGCGGATTGCCTCCCGGCGATGGTAAACAGAGGTACAAATCGAGAAGCGTCCGAAACGTTGATGGCCGGTCGTTAGTGCTACAGTTCGGGAACTTTTCGGATCAGCTTGGAAAGAGCGGTCGTTTCTTTAGCGAGGTCGTCGCGTCGACTGGCTCGCAACAAGGCGAGCGCGTGGGTGGAGCTGCAGAGCGAACATTAAGAGAAAGTTGTCGACAATGGCCAGGTTAGCTCCGGTCCTCTCTCGGGGAGGTAACGGGGTGACACGCATCAGAGTCCGTTACTAGCGGGTCCGGGAACCGAAAATGGCAAGGTGAAATTGCTGGCTCGGTGCACTTTCCAGCGGCCATTGTTACGAGCATGGCGCGGGGTGTCGCGTCGCCGGGGCTAGACACGTGAATTTTCAGTTACGCTCGAGACGCATACCACCGTTTCCAGCTCTGCTGCTGCTCTCGCGCGAGAAACTAAATCGGTTCTCTCATCTCTCTCTCTCTCTATCCATCTCTCTGCCTCTCTAGCGCCACCAGTTCCACAGCGATGCTTTTCAACTCGTCTCTGGCACGCGTTAATTATAACCGATCCGTGCCCATAAAGCGGCCGAATTTATTTCCCGGTCGTCGAGCACGGGAAAATTATTTCGTCAAATAAATCTCTCTCTTTCTCTCTCTGTATCTGTCCATCTCACTAACTCCCTCCCCACCCTCTATATCGTACTACGATCGGGTTGAACTATCGACGCGGAAACGTGCCGTACGGATCGACGTCGAAGAGCGCGTGAAAATCAGCCCGGATGAATTACACGGGATTGATGAATGTGCTCGAACGCGTGGGCGGGAACGATCGTCGCGAAGGAATTCGACGTTTCTGCCGATTTTTCCATCCGGCTAGTGTTGCGTCCACGATTGATTTTATTGTCGTAATGTACAAATAAAATCCAGGCATTTTTTTATTACGTAACATTGATCGGGATTTATCAATTTCTGGACATTCGGCGTGGATGTTAAAGAAATAAAAAGATGAATGTCAGGATCTGGGGATCGCAGCAGTAAATTTAAAATACAATCGTGTCAGAGAAAACGTAATAGCGATTATTTACTTCTAGAAAAGTCACACCAATATGAATGGATACCCTTCGTTCAACCCCATTGAGAATCATGATACCGTATAATTACATTGCAATTCTGAATTTCGTGATTATGTCATTTTCGTGGGCCTGATTGTATGTACAGTAATGCCGACATTACTGTCTTTTGTTTATATTACTCTATTGGTAAGTTAGTTTATGTTTGTTTTTTGTTTCTTGATCTCGAATGAATCGAAATGTTCAACTTTCTTAATTTTCATTATTTTTTAAATAAAATTTCACTATCGTATTTCTGACATTTTTCTGATTAATGTAAGACCAAACACGGTATAATTCCGATTGTATTTAGTGGTTAAATCGACGATTCAAGTTTCGGTCGCAAGGAACGACAGCGTATTGGAAAGAAAGAAACACTCATTCTGTCCTTCTCTATGTTCGGCTTCTCCTTTGAATTTCATTGTCCTTCTCTATGTTCGGACTCTCCTCTGAAGTAACAAAAATACGATCACAACACCAAGATTACTGTCCACCAAAAATACGGCTGTTGGATAGTAACGTCGGCATTACTGTAGTAGCATTTTAGCCAGAGGCCGGCCATCGAACCCACCGAATAAAGTTTCAGTTTCTCTGGACTGGGGGGGGGGTTGGTGATTGAAGGGTTGGGGGGTTGGAGGCCAGTCAACGGGAATCCGAGCTGAAAATGAAAAGCGTAGAGAGTCGTCGAGAAAATAACGATGGCGTCGTTTCCTTCACGACATCGCGGTCCATTTAAGCCTTGGGCAACGTTTCGTAGGATTTCCGAGTCCTCCAATTGCGAAGTTTCCTCGGAACTTGAACACTGCTAAGAACACGTTCCTGGCTAATAGCTTGCTGACATAACTCCCTCTTATGTCTCTCCTTTTTCACCGAAAGGTAGACGTTTTCTTGTCACATAGCACGTCTGTCATGTAACGCAACGTTCTCGCCTCTCTCCCCCCCTCCGAGATGCTGGCCGTCTCTACTCGAGACTTTCCCGGCCGTAAAAGAGAGGTGCGACGACGTTTAACAGTCGCCGTAGAACTTTCCACAGTGAAAATCCCTCCAACGTTCCTTACTACCAACTGTTACGTCGTAGCTGTCTTTGTTTTACACCAGGCAAACTATACTGGACGGCACCATTTAGAAATTTATTTTTGTCTGTAATTGGCTTCATGGAAAATTGAAAGATATTCGAGAATTTTCACCGATGTTCTCCGAAACATATTTCTGAGATCATAAATTTCACTAAAATGGTTGTGTACGTTTAAGCTTCATGCTCTGTCAAGCTTCGAAACAAAATATTCAAAAGACTACGATAGAACGCCACGGGGGGGGGGGGGAGCATTGATCCAGCGTGGCAGTCGAGAGAGAAAGGTTCATTCAAAGGATTCCCCGGCGAAATGGTTACAAATGGTATATGGATTTTTATTCGGCCAGGATCGCTTAATTTCCCGGAACGTCCGGGCCTGCCCGGCGAGACATATGAAACGCTACAATATGGAGATTCGTCCATTTGTTCCCGGTGATATCGAGCACCGAGCCGGAAAAGGGGGACGAAGAAGAGTAAGGGATAGAGAAAAAAAAAGGGAAATGGAAGGTAACGAACGGAAGCAATCGGCGTTCCTTCGATCCGAAGGCCGATGTTTTCGCCGATCGAAAACATATAACTCACCCGGGAGAGCAACGGGGGCTGGCCATTGTAACCGGTTAAATGCGCCGAACGGCGGCGGCGCGCACCGATTTAACGGAATAATTTGGTTGACTTAACAAATACCACGGAATAACGATTTATTTGCATACGTCGGGGTTCTCTCTCCCTCTCTCTCTTTCTCTCTCTCTCTCTCTCTCTCTCTCTCTCTCTCTCGGTCTCGTTCTCTCGACCAATACATAAACACACGCATACACCCACGAGCAGCAGAGCCATGGCCAGCAACGAGCGACGCGGATATATCTCGATGGATCACGATAAATTTAATTCCCGTCGGCGCGCCGAGCCCGAAACCTCGATTCTCGCTGTTGCTGAAATGTGAAATAACTAGTTACACCGCCGCGCGGACTGATTGAAAAACAAAACCAGGGGATTCCTGTGCACCACGAGCCCGCGTAGAACAGTTACGAAGTGAGCGAATACCCCGTTGGAACACTGTTATTGTTTTCCAAACGGCAAGATTGTTTTTCCGTTACGAAGAAACCTGCACCTTCTGTTACGACAAAATGAAAGATTTTTTGTTGTTGTATTTTTTGCATCCCTCTGGTTGTGCTTCGTGAATTTTATCTGAGCCCTTCGGTGGACCATCCGACTGTATTGAAATTTCGAATTGGACACCCTGTGCATATACATGGTCATTTAGGTACGACTCATATATGCAGATACATGTGGGTCGCTCGAAATAAAACCAACTGGTTTTCGCGGACCGCAATAATAACGCCTCCCGATTATTTCGAGTGAATTATTAATGGTCCCCGCGACGCTAGGCCGGATCGGGCCGAGCACATATTCGCATCCCCATTGTGACGGATTAATTAATTAGGGTAATTTGATGTTCCGCTTATAATTCCTAATTAATTCGCGGGGGGCGCTAAAATTATTCTGGCGGTTGTACGGGGCACGTGTAAACACGTGTAAACATTTCCGCCACGATTTGCTCGGTAAACGACCGACGTCAAAAATGATTCGATAGGATCGATCACGATAAACCGTGTTCCTAGGTTGGTTGGTCCAGATAGATAGATAGGCAAATAGATAGATAGATAGATAGATAGATAGATAGATAGATAGATAGATAGATAGAGCAAATAGATAGATAGATAGATAGATAGATAGATAGATAGATAGATAGATAGATAGATAGATAGATAGATAGATAGATAGATAGATAGATAGATAGATAGATAGATAGATAGATAAATAGATAGATAAATAGATAGATAGATAGAGAGTGTGTGTGTGTGTGTGAGAGAGAGAGAGAGAAAACTCGTAACAGCAAGGGACAGCAGATGATCGATCGCGAAGCGAAACTTCTTCGAAAAACGAATAAATTTCGGCAGAAGTCTCCGGGACACCCTCTGCATACGAAAACGTCGATCCTCCCATTGATCATCCCGGCAAATCTCTCATGCGAGGGTAATTCGATGTTAAGAAGCTTCCGTGAAATATGCTCCGACCGACTTTCCTTATGAATTCCGGAAACTGCGAGGAAAAACGGAGACGGCCGGTTTCGCTGTTTCGATACTGTTCGCTCGACTGTTTTCCTCGAAATATATTGGAACTTCTCTTACCGCATGATTCGATACACTATGAATATTCAGTATTATTTTTAATCGAAAAAACATCTTTTGAATGCAACAGACACTGAACAACTTCAAACACATTTAACACAGCTATGTTTTAATAAGCATTAAATAATCTTGAATGACCTTCGAAGACCAACACATCATAGGTCAATAAATTCATTTCGGAACCGGCCACATACCTACACAAATGAAAACGTACTAATTTCAATTGAAAAACAACAAAAATCGCCTTGAACTGTAACCACGATGTCGTCGCTCGAACCAGGACAAGTTTTATCCGAGACATTTTTGCGAAACGAGATACATATGTATAACTTGGAGAACAATGTCGTGCGAAATTTTGAACAGAACGCCCTGTACACGTACAGCTATGTCATCATCCTATCTACTCATACATTCCCAGCTCGCTGCCCCTGCAAAATCAACAGTCGAATCGCCTCGAGAATCGAGGGAATCCCCGTTTCCAACGGCTCCGGAGATACGCCCCGTAGAAAATGAAGCTTGAATATCGGAATTCGGATGGGAACAAATCGTCGGAAAATTTTTTAGTTCTCGTATCTACGGCCCCGTGCGCTCGAGATTAGGTTGTTAAATTGGAACGCGGAGAAATGAAATTCCCGAGGAAACGGATTACCGCGGACATTACTCTAGTGGGAATTTATGGCGGTCTCTACGGTCCTGATGCGCCAGAAATGATTTTGCAACTTCGCGTCCGGAGAAAAGAAACAATCTCGCGCTCTGCAACCACGATTATTTAAATATTTCACTGTCGGTACAGCCACCTCCAATGAGAATCTTCTTTCAGACTCGATTTTCAATCGAATCGAACGTGTATTTTATCTCCCAATTTGCCAAATTTAAAAAAATGTCAGTATCTCTGTGCGAGGGTGTTTTCATAAACACATGGAATAAAAATGATTCCATGGTTACAATCGCGTGAACTACATTCGCGCAGAGTTTTGAAATTGTCGAAGCCGATAAAATTCGTCGAGTATGAACTTTGTTCTAGCTCAACGTAAATGGTGATCGAAAAAACGATAAGAATAAATTGGTTAAACTTCATCCCCGTTGCATGAACACTTTCGCAATCCACTGTACGATAAATATTAAATACTACGTGCGCATTTTTAGCTGAGTTTCATCGGAAGCGTGTTTCGAGATTAAATTTCGCTTGTAACGCGTGGGTGAATTTAATGGTTCGAGAGGTCCCGAGCGCTTTCGTAAAATGTAGAGGCTCGATGGGCGTTTGGGAAGGGTTCTAAAATAATTTGACACTCACGGGACCCCCGTTCAGCTTCCACGTAATGTTGGAGGCGGGCCTGGAGTTGCCGGTGGTGCAGTTCGCCCGGAATATCTCGCCGACGGCTATTCGCTCCTTCTCGATGTCGATCGTCGGGTCCGTTTTTGGGGCGTCTGAGGCATAATAATTACGTCGTTTAGCACAAGCGAGTACGGACACCCCGCTAACTCGACGTCTGGCTGCTAGCCAGCACAATCGAGACCCTGGGGGTTGACAGAGGTTGCGACCCCAGAAACACCTGTACTACCAGTCTCCTTTATATCCGACCATTCTTTCGAAACGAGCTCATCGAACACGCTACACCTCAGAAAAACAATTTTTTTTACACAATTTAAGAAGTAACAACTTTTTTAAAATCAGTTCAAACCCCTCGGGCTTTTTTAACGTGTTAGAAAAATCTCAATTTACTAAATGATACTGTATAAAACTTTTTTAAAAAAATTGCGAAGGAAATAGTATATCAATCTCGTTTCGACATGGATGTATATAGAGACGTTTCTTTGACTTTCTATGTACTTAAGTAGGATACAATTCCTCATCCTCGATATTGTGCAGGAAACACTCGATTCGGTGGTTAACATTTTCGTATCTTCTCTCTCAACGGTCACAAAGTTAAATAAACGTTTGACTGTCAAGTCCTCCGAACTGCACGGTATTTTATTTCACAGCTTTCGACAGCTTCGAAACATTTTATCAGATTTCCATCGCGTATAAACCAGCCCGTGAA
Source organism: Lasioglossum figueresi (assembly GCA_028455805.1). Lineage (NCBI taxonomy): Eukaryota > Metazoa > Arthropoda > Insecta > Hymenoptera > Halictidae > Lasioglossum > Lasioglossum figueresi. Next base: position 11,307,308 of record CM052201.1, on the reverse strand, counting down.
TAATATATTCCACGCGAACGGCCGAGCGATAAATTTTCAAGTAATTTAATCCTTTGAAACGAATGGTGACAGACTTTTTGGCAAATCGAAACTAAATGTCAATCCTTAGCGGAAGATATTGAAAGAGATTAATTTAATGAACGTTCTGGCGAACACAAAGCGTTAAAGATGCAACTGCTGTAATTAGGTGCAACGTGGCACGGGTATTAAAATGAATTGAATTAATACAGACGTTCCATGTTTCGTATTAAATCGAGGAAAATACTATTTCGTGTGTATGAATGGTGAACTGCAATCGTAAATATACTCTCCCAGTAAATGAATAATTTTTTCACCAACTGAAAAATGATTGATAACAAAGCAAAATAAATTGTGGACTAGATCATGAGATTGTCGCGTAAAACATATGCTTCGGGTTTACAGATTATTTATTCTGTACATTAAAATGTTCCTTCGACGGTTAGGTAATTATCGACAATAAATTCGCTATAATTGCAAGATAAATAAAAAAGAAACGTGTTGAAAGGCATGCTCCTGGTTTATAGATCCTTGTAGACAGTTTACTGGCGATACAAGGATCAACGAAGGATAACGACGATCACAATTTCTCTTTTTATTAGGAAATGATCGACAATAAACTCTCCTGTGCTCAATTACAAAATAAATAATAAAGAAATAGGTTGAACAACTTCCTCCAGATTCGTAACTGCTCGTAGACAGTTTATTGGACATTGAAAGATCAACGACGGATAACGAGGGAAATAATTCTCCTCGATAATAAACTCTTGAGAGCTCAGCTGCCAAATAAACAGTAAAGAAAATCATTGAAAAACTTGTTCCGTCTACGTAAACTTTTCCGAGCTACTGTTGGTCGACGAGTAAAAAACAACTAAATCGTGCAACAAAGTATAAAAATGAGTTTAGCATCGAAATAAAACCTGAAAGAATACTTTGACAAATTAGCTCGATGCTTATAAATCCTCTGCTGCCGATAAACTTGATCCATGGGAATTTCAACGTAAGAATAAGGAGGAAAACGAATTGTCGTTGACACTCGGTGAAATTAATAAACGGGGAGAGGTGGAATGGCAATGTAGGTTCATGAATGACGTTCGAATTTCTATCTGGGAGCGTTCTTCCGGGAGAATCGGCGTCCCAGTCGCATTTCTTCCGGGCGATCCGTAAATCTGACATGAAAATGGGGCGCACGTAGCCTTGCACGTGCGCCGCATCGCATCGAATCGCATCGGCACGGCCGCGAATCGAGGATGAGGAATTTGTCTACTCTCCCGGCGAAACTTTTTAATTCTCCGGGGCTACCGCTGCTACTGCACTCCTACTCACCGACGACCTCCATTTTCGCCCTCTTGATTTCAGTGTGGTACGAGGGACTTCCGGCTGACACCTCGCACTTGTACGTCCCCGTCAGTTTCCTGGACACGTTCACCAGCGTTACATCGTGCGTGTTCGACTTTGAGACCTGCAAACAATACAAAATCATTCAGAAAAATCGTTTATCGATTGCCAATATTCACTGACACTCTTCTGGTGTCAGTCTAGTGTTCAATTTTGGATAGTAAAATACATAAAATTGCACACTTCAAAGTCTGACGCAACGTGTGAAATGTCTACCAACTACAGAATTATATGACACATAAAATTGCAGAGGTCTTCATTTTCGCTTATTCGCGGAGATGATTTAAAAAAATTCAATACAGGCTGAACATTCTCATCAGGTTAAAAAGGATATTGATACAGGAATAATGATGAAGGAAAGTCTGTTTAGAGGCGTATTCGTAGCGTTCGATCAAAGAAGGAATTTCCCAGGTAAGGAACGAAGAGTACAAATAACGTCTGGAGGATACGAAGATCTCATTTGGGTTTCCCGGCAGACACATTTCAGCTTTCACGAAAAGGTTCGATATTTCTTCGGATCGGTCGTCCCCTCCTCCACGTCGCGGCCGAAGGAAACGGTGAAAAGGACTTGTCTCCGCATCCGGTGTAGTTTGTAAAGCAGGCGGAGGGATTCGCCGCGTTGCATGTAAATGATTGCAGCCTCCGGGAAAGGGCTACAGTCCGATCGAGATTTAGACGTGGAGAGGGTTCGATGAAAGGTCGATGGGCGCCTGGAATACAAAGTAATTTCCAGCCGCTGCTCTCCGAAACTGGGGGAAAATATTCCTGGCTTTTAAACAATCCGATAAATCAGCCGCATCGGTCTTGCGGATGTCAACAATTCCCGTGGCATATAAATAAGAAAAATTGATTCGGGAGTTTAAACAACGCTGCTCGCTCGAGATGTATTGCTACCGAAAGATACACAAATATTTCTACAATTTAGACAAGCTACGGGATTGGAACTGTCTATCTTGTGAATGCTGAAATTCTGACCTAGTGGCAAGCAGTAAACTTGGTTCAGGTGTTTAACCGAATTGAAGGCTTGAGAAACAATGGTATTAGAAATTGCAGAGACATTTCTAGCATGTGAAGCATTTGAAACATACATAAGTTAGAAATTCAAGAAGAAAATTGGTTTACGGCTGAAAGTTCGAGATCTATTAGAGGCGAACTATGTGAAAGGATAAATCGATTAGGATATTCAGGGCACTGGAGAGAAGAATCCCAAAAATGGAATGTAATAACGAAATGCTTGCGAGGCTGTTATTAAAAATTCTGAAGACAATCCACGCCATCGAGAAGAATAAAATTGCGAATTCGAGGGGAGGGAATTAATCGAATCGAGAAGGCGAGTCGATAGGTCGAGGGATCTCTGCGAGAATACACTTTACGGGCGCATCCATCCTATATAACCGTTTGGAATCAAGTTCGCGGAGAAGGATATCACGTAGACGTGGAGAAACTTCCTCGCAGTCCGCCGCTATCAGATTTCGAATGGTTCGATCGCCCGTAGTAAAAGTATCTCACACTCCCGATAGAATGTTCGCCAGTGTTTCAACCGACCCGGGGGTGTTGCCCCGCCTCCTGCTCTACCCCCTGCTTGCCACCAATCGAACCCTCGTTCCCCGAAACCGTGGTAGTTTTCGTGTTTCCAACGGTTAACGGGCGATCGTCGAAATAAAAATCCCACCGACCGTTCTCTAACGGCAGATCGATTTCTTCGGGATTCCTCGATAAGTGATCGGGAGGAACTGTGCCGACCATAAACGTGCCCGCACGTACGTTGCAGAGTCGTCAAACCCTATTCAATTTACTAAAGAATATATCCTCGAAATTCTTATTCGTTCCTTTTAGTTCTAGTACTTGGATATTCGATTTGTCGGGTTTTCCATGTTGTACTTGGGACATCATAAACTATATGTATATATATTATTCCGCAGAGCATAGTTTTCTTGCATTGTACTCGTCTGATCGTAGAATGTTCATATCTCATAGGCTTGTGCAAAATTTGATACACGTTCAGATAATTTTTATCCGGACACTGTTACTGCGGAAAATAGAGATTACAATTCCTCCATCGATTCAAAATTTTCAGAGGATCCCACAGTCTACGCAACAGTATCCAAATTATTCCCGAAGTGCAACGTACCATTTTCCCCGAGAAGCTCGTTAGGCGTGGTCGTAAAGCCCACAGAGTCAGAAGTTCCTCCCTGCAGGATTTTAATAAACAAAGAAACTTTGACACAACGAGTTCCCATGGGAAGACGGAAGGGGGGGAACTGGCTGGCGAGAACGTCGCGTCGTTGCCATGACGTCGGGATCATAGATGGTTGCATCGCGTGCGCCACAGTTTGTTCAGAGGTTCAGCGTTGTGATAACGTGTAATGACCAATAAAAGGGGATACACCTAAGTAGCGATAAAAAGACGGGATTATCGGCGGTGGTTACGTCAAGACGTTCGGCTCGCCCTCGGTTCTCCGTGCCCGTTATCACCGTATTGGACCGACATAATTCCGTCGGAGCTATGGTTGCCTTATAGCCGAACGGTCAGGGGAATGTCCCCGGCCGTTCGGCTATCTGCCCCTTGTACATTGTACATTCTTCCTGGTAAATATTATACGATCAGCCGTTACTTTTACGCTGGCCGTAGTTTCTGCCCGACGTGGCCGCGGAATTTGAATCTTCGTCCGCGATTTATGGCTAACTTTTCACGTCATCCCCCTCCTCCTCCCTGCGCCGACTTTATATTTGAAACCACGGGGCTCTTAAAATCTTCATTTTAAACCGACCGCCTTGAATTTTTATCGTCTCCGGCCGGTACGTCATTCGGACTGATTCCGAACGACCGTCGTGGGTCGCCGAGCACTGGCTGCTAACATAATTTAGTTTGCAAAAGAATAATATCTCTGCGCCTCGCGACTTTACCGAGATCGCCCACCTTCTCCTCTAATGCATTTAGTTATTTATTGTCTGCGAAGGTACTCTAGTCTTACTCAAGTATTAATGAATTCTGCAGACTTCTATTTTGGATTAATCTCCGCAGTTACAACTTACAAGTAGCGTTATATCATTGAAGCGCCACTCAACGGTTAGTATGCAATTAAGAAGGCTTTGGCAGCAGACATGCACGCGGTTAAGCTGGCAAATGCGTTAGGGGGAATCCGTTTCGCAGGAATCGATTATCCGAGCGTTCGAATTGAACTTCCGTCGCCTGATCTTCATTACGGTTGTCTCACGTTGCTTCGTATACTGTGTCACGGTCCTCCTGACTGGTGATTACCAATAGTTCCGCCTCGAAGCCGACGCGGGTGTGCAACTCCCTCGAGTATATTTTCCGCGAGGACGTTAACAAAGTTCCTTTGAGCTCACGGACAAAGGACGCCGTGACGAGAACGTCAGAAGAAGAGAAGCGAAGGGTGGACCGGGACTTGTTCGTCGAACAACTACTGTCAACGTCGAAACAACGACACTTTTCCTCGGCAAAGTGGATTAAACGAAAGTGTCAAGGCACGCTACGAATGACTCGGCGGTCGCGAAAACTGCGGAAACCCCTGCAGAAATAGAACCTCGAGGAAACGTCGAGAAGTTGCCGCGATTGTTCCTCGTTGGTCAATTCATCCGTTCGCCACTTGAACGCGTCAATTTCGAATCGGAACAATGATAACCATTTAATTCATAATTTTCTGTGAAAGCCTTTGGTTGGTGGTCTTTGAGCTTGCAGGTGTTTGTTAGAGCCGAGATCAAAGAGGACGTGGTGCAGGTAGCCGTAAGAAGTGTCTGTGATTCTCCCTCGTTGGTTAATTCATTCCGTTGGCACTTGAACACGTCAATTTATAATCGAAAGAATGAAAAGCATTTATTATAATTATAGATTTAACTCTTGCACATTATTCAGGGAGTTGAGACATTTATATTTTGAGAATTAAATAGGATCACAATTGTCAGTCAATTCTGGAAAAGTCAATAGAAATTATAAGAATTCTCTCTCTGCTTCTCGCCATGTTATTTTCATAAAATCGGTGTCCAAAAATCAGCGTGAACGTCGCAAGAAGTTTCTGGGATTGTCCCTCGTTGGTCAATTCATTCCGTTGGCACTTGAACACGTCAATTTCGAATCGGAAGAATGAAAAGCATTTATTATAATTATGGATTTAACTCTTGCACACTGTTCAGGGCCTTGGACATTTATATTTTGAGAATTAAGTAGTCAGTCAATTCTGGAAAAGTCTATAGAAATGATAAAAATGCTCACTCTGCTTCTCGCCATGTTATTTTCATAAAATCGGTGTCCAAAAATCAGCGTGAACGTCGCAAGAAGTGTCTGTGATTGTCCCTCGTTGGTCAATTCATCGTGCCACTTAGACACGTTAATTTCGAACAGATGAAAAGCATTTATTATAATTATGGATTTAACTCTTGCACACTGTTCAGGGACTTGGGACATTTATATTTTAAGAATTAAATAGGATCACAATTGTCAGTCAATTCTGGGAAAATCTATAGAAATTATAAAAATTCTCACTCTGCTCCTCGCCTTGTTATTTTCATAAAATCGGTGTCCAAAAATCAGCGTGAACGTCGCAAGAAGTGTCTGTGATTGTCCCTCGTTGGTCAATTCGTCGTGCCACTTAGACACGTCAATTTCGAATCAGATGAGAAGCATTTATTATAATTATGGATTTAACTCTTGCACATTATTCAGGGACTTGAGACATTTATATTTTGAGAATTAAATAGGATCGCAATTGTCAGTCAATTCTGGGAAAGTCTATAGAAATTATAAAAATTCTCACTCTGCTCCTCGCTTTGTTGTTTTCATAAAATGGGCGTGCAAAACCCAGCGCGAACGTCGCAAGGATTAATTTCATTTAATTATGGTCGACTCTTTAGTTTCCCAGCAGTCGGAGAACAACAGTGATATTGTCTCTTAGTAGAGATTACTATTCATTCCAATTTGCGTTCTCGTCGCTCGATTACGCTATTATTCCCGTGTTTTTATCGTGGCGTAATAATTCCGGACACTCGGCTGGCGCGTATAAAATCAAGAAAACGTGAAAAGTCGAGGGTGCGGAGAAAAAGAGAGAAGGAGAGAGAAAGGGAGAAGGGTGTCGTCAGCCACCGAGTGACTCCGTGGTTTGATCAGCACCGTAAATAAGTAGTTCGCCTTCCTCGGGAACGGCGCTCCTTGAAAATTTCCCAAGAGCTGCGCGAGCTAAGCTTTCTTATTATTACGTTTCGCGTCCCCCTTGGCCGGGGATAGTCGTTCGTGAAATCCGTCCTGATGCGAACGAAAGACGCCGGAAAGGACATCCAACCGTTCCCCCACCGTCGTTCCATCTACGGGTCTCGTCTTACCCATTTTTCTACCACTGATTCGGACCTCTACTCTCGCCGAGGAATTACCGCGGAACGTTGCCCCTTTCGCAACGACGGCCGTGTGATTTAGCAGAAACTTCTCTGGGGTCGGTGACACAAATTTTCTTGGCTCTCCGTAAACTTTGGACGCATAAAACAAATAGTTGAACATTGAAGCTTCTTTACAACGACTCCTTAAAAGTTGATGTACGTTTTCTTTCAAATTAATATAGTTACCGATGAAACTCATAGGTCAAGGACAACGGTGAAGAAGACAGAGAATACAGTGTCAACTGAAAGTATTAAGTAAATAAATTGGTAAAAATCGTGCTGGATACCATTTCACAATCGCCAGTGATCTCTCGGAATAAAGAATGGCAAAGTACCTGAAATATTCGAAGTCGAATGAAGAAGTCACTTATCGTTCAGCGTCTCGGGGATCGTCGACAGGGTAGTACTAAATCGGTACAAAACACTTGAGAAAGATCGGCCGGGATAAATCAGTCCCCCGACGACTTCGAAAATCGCGGTCGCTCGATCGCACGGTAAATATTTAAAGAGAAGCGCGGATGGAAAGAAAAGTGGCAGGGGGATGATGGGGTAGCTCTCGGCTACTAGCACAGTGGGGATTGTAGGGGTTGGGGAACCAGGGGTTGGGGAACCAGGGGCAGGGGGATCGATGCGGGTAAAACACGGGGCTCGCTTGACCCAGGTTCAAATCCACTCGAACGGAATTCCAAGGGGTCGTGTCGCGGTCGTAGCACACGCCATAAATCAGCCCTATCGATTTCTTTCGGCCGGTCCCACGGACACGTTTTACCTTCGCACTTACGTTGCGGAAGAGTTCTCGTCCCCAAGGACGACGAACCAGCGGTGGGACAGAGGGACAGAGGGGAGTTTGTTGCAAAAAGTTTCGGTCTTCGTGACGAGCGTCGAAGATTCTCATCAAGCGCTACGCTGTACATCCTCCAGATACAGTCTGTGTCCTCTAACTTGCCCTCGAAGCGTCTGTGTACACGTCTGGGAACTTTGTGCATCCATGATGAGAATTTAAAATGTTAGACTTCGTCATAAATTTGTGGGATTGGCATGGTTCTTCCATTTCTTTTTAGTATGATCTTTCAACCTCGATTTAACCCTTACCCACTTACAGTTTAACACTTTAACATTGTAAACTAAGCTTCTTGTGAACAAACGTGTAAGTCGCTGTATATTAAATCAAGTCATTCTTCGAACAAAAATTGAGCGTATAATGCGAAGTATTTATTTCATTATGATCCGGTAACGACCGCAACTTTCTTGAACTTTTACATACATAATGAATACTAAATCACTGCTTAAGGTCCGCGACTTTCAGCTTCACGTTCGTTAAAAAACAGCAACCGACTTTATTTACTCTTTGGCAGAATTTCGCAATCATGGCCGTCTTTCAAACTCGCTAATCAGGAGCGGCGCTTCGGCCACCGCGCCGGACCGATGAAATATTAACGAAATCTCGTGAAAGTTTCATACGGCGAGGCTGTAGAGAGCGACGACACGGTTCCCCGTTAATGCGGAACGTTGTTAATTACTGGGAACAGTGTCTTCTTGCTCGCGAGGGTAGGCACGGCGGCCGAAAACGCGGCTTGTTGCGCCCGATTCCTCAATTAATGCACGCAATTAAACTTCCGCTCTCTTAATGAGCACTTCAATAAAAGTTTATGGCGCAAATCTCATTAAGTACGCGGCTCGTTCGTTAGATTCGGTGGCCGGTCGCTCGTGAAACACGGCCGTCTGTTCCTGGGAAGATTCGACGCCTCGAAAGAGAGACAGAGAGAAAGAATGAGAAAGAGAGCGGGGGCGAAAACTGAATTATAATCAGGCGAAATTCGCGCGATCGAACGGAACATTTTTCTCCGCGCGATTTCTACGGGGATGAGGGCTGAAAAATTAACGGACGCAGCCCCGAATCCGATAACATCGTTTTCGCAGGGGCGGAAAAGAAGGGAAACCCGCGCGCGAGCTTGCGCACGGTGCGATCCATGTTTCATGCTGTCGCGGCGTCGCGATTGAACTCATAAATTCGCCGAAAAATTCATGAGCGTCGCGAAATACCGGATTACATTGCATTTACGCCGTTGTTACGGCCGTTCGCCGGGAAATTCACTGGAAATTGCAACGACCGTCCACGCCCGCGCCTTTCTCTACTCGACCCGGGGACGTGTCCAAGCTCTGGAACGTTATTACGATATCATGATCGGTGGAACGTCGGCTGAAGTTTTCCGAAAAAATTTGTCGCGAGATAATCCACTGATAATTCGCCGTGATCGGTGGACATCCTCTTTAAAATACGTATATTGCAATAGTTTTACATACTTTGCATCAATGCTCTGTGAACAATATCAGTTTTGATCTCTAGAGTTACCCGAACGCGAGACAGAAAAACACATTCGTTGATTGGTCTACTAGTATATCTCGTCTGTAGTAAGACCTGCTGCAGATGGAAGAGAGAGAGAGAGAGAGAGAGAGAGAGAGAGAGAGAGAGGGACAGAGAGCGAAAACATTATTCCCAGCTAGATCGGCGTTCATGTTCCACCCGCGGCAAAAAACCTGCGATTTTCTTTGCCGGCAAGATACAAGGACGGCGAGACGACCATTTATCAGCCGCGCTGGCTGTTTCGAAAGGAAGGCTGATAAGGCGAGTGGCGGCACAATTTCTTTCAAATAGCAAAAGAAAATATACTGTACATTTTATTGTTTGACGTGACTCCGACAAGAATTGTTTGGAAAGTTTAAAAAATCTTTAAAATCTAGTACCATTATATATGAACTTTTTAGATATCTGTCGAAACAATCTACCTTGTTCCCATTTCGTTTCAATGGCAACAAAGTCTCGGAAATCAATATCATACATCCCATCAGAATTTTACTGCATTATCGAGCTCGCTGCACTGGAAGTGTATTCCATCAAGTTTCCCCACCAGCGAAATATTAACTTTCCAGAGGAAACTGCAGCGGAAGGTGGCTCGCACTTGGCGTCACCCATCGAGTCACTTTCACGATCGTAAAGTCCCTAAATCGGAGCGTCGAAATGTTACAATGTGTCTGGCCCGCGCGCGGTACGGTGTGGTGGAATTGCCGGGCAGAGGGCTAAGAGAACGAGGTAGCTCGTAAAATCTGTTATTGGCCAATTTGGCGGGATATACTCACGTTCACGTGTATGCCGCCCACGTCGTAAACGTTGTACGGTGTTTCCCGATCGGGAACGTATCGATAGAATTCGGCATCTTCGAGGAACCATTGTATCGTGTACAGCGACGACCCCTCGAGGTCATAATGGCAGGACAGTGTCACTGTGTCACCCGATCGTACCATTCCTGGCACGTTGATTGTCAAGTCTTTCAGCCCCGTCGCACCTGTAACAGTAAAAAAACCGTACATCAGTCGGATTCATCAACCTAGTTGTTCATAGGATTACATTGTTCCACATATCTTTTTTTGAAATTTTATGAAAACATCTTCGCGTGCATTCCGAACGCATTTCAAGATGCATCAGTTCGACTAGACAGCATCTCAAGTCCCGAAAACCGATCGAAGTCTGGAACGTCGGGGTAAGACATCGCGTTTCAATAAAATCATAGAAGAAAGCATACACCGATGAAATCCGGCTGGAGGTAGCGACGTTAAAATGTTTCGCTGGGAAAGCCTTTCGTTGGATAAATGCTCCGGAATGTTTCATCGACGGGAAATGGCGAGCGCGGGTGGAGAGAGCAGGGGAGAAGCTATTGTTCGACGGTCGAATAAGTGGGATGTGTTTGCGGAGAAATTGTATTTGGTGTTTGAATCTTTCAAAGGATCGTTCAAAAACGGTATCACTTAAAGGGGAAACAGAAATCAATGTTTTCGCAGCCGCTCAAAGTTGATGTGTTTTTCAGGAGAAATATGTCTTCTGTTTATCAGTTGCTAGAACATGTGAAAAGCTGAAAAGATTTTTTACGAAGGCACGACAGTTTAAATATCGACAATTTTTTGAAGCTGAGTTTTGGAGGTGATCTCACTTTCAGCAATTTTTGGTCATTTGAAAGTATTCTAACAGAGATTTTGATTTTTTCGTATTGAATCTCGTCTCGAATGCATGAAATCCTTTTTCCAGCAGTCATTCCGTGGCCCGAGGGGCCCTCTGTCGGAATTATTGTTTTAACGACGAAAATAGTTCGGTCTGAGACGTTCTTTTATTACGAGGCGCAGGAAAATGAACGGAGATAAGACCAGCGTGGTAGTTTAAGTGTCTACGAGGTCCTACGAGGTTCTACGAGGTTGTGCAGGGCATTCTGGTGGAAGTAGGATGCCAGGGAACGTGTGACGAGCGAAACGTTACTTCGCTCGAATGAGACGAGTGTAAACGTGGAAGCCGGCGGGCGTTGAGATTAGACATTTTCCAGGACCCCGGCCGTAATACCCGGGCCTCTGCTTGATCCCTTTAAAGGGATACTTGGCGGTCTAAATGGACTTCGCTCGCGCGATTAGATTAGCGCCGGGGAACGGCCCGTAATTGTCGTATATTCCGGCGAAGACGCACCGGAATATCTAATTAGAACGATAAATATACCGGCGGATCAGCCCGTCGGGACCCGCCGACACTATTTATCCGTTCATTAACACGTTATTATTATCAATGCTCCCATTATGAAACTCCCAGTCACTTAATTATCATCGCTGACGAATTAAACGTTCCGTCTCGAGATTATTATAACATTAACGAGATAATGTTCTCGGGATCTCCAATATCTCGGTAGCTCCAACTAAATTAATTTTAAATACTAATTTTAGCTGGCTGTGGGAATAAAGAATTGAGTTCAACAATTTCTCTATCGTCGAAGGGCTAATAAGATTTTCAACTTCTGGAAGAATCGATGTAACCGTTACATCGGTTCTTCGGATCTTTCGGGATTCAACTGTTTCGACAAGTATTTAAAATTTTTCACGATTCATATGCCAGAGAAAATTCAGTGAATTCTATCGACTCGACTAATATTCTCTCTGTTTTTCGGCATGTCAAAGGAACCGAATTCGGTCGAATGGAACGTAGCGCGCAACAATCGAATTTTTCTAAGCGTGAATTTTTAATCGGAGAACCGTGTTCGAAAACAACGAACGCCGAAAAACGATTTGCAGAAATTCTCTCATTGTACCGTGATATTTACGAAATAGTCGGAGCATGATTCCCGTTTCGTGATTCATTATTTCATTCGCGCTTGGGCGTGTTTCGCACTACCGCCGACAGAGGCATAAAAAAATCTGATACGGGCAATCACTAAAGCTGGTGGCAGCGGTGTTATTTATTTTCCGGGCTCCAATTGGTAATATAACTCTCACATGCGAACGGTGATCTAGGAAACTGGTGTAGCTGGCAGCTATGAAAACTTCCGAGTAGTCACGACCGTGTAGTCGTGAACTGCGTAGTCGTGACCGTATAAAAATGATAACATCGATAGTTACGACGTTCGCTTACGGAACAGGTACTCCGACGGATTTTCGAAAAAACAAGGGGAACGTGTTCGATCAAACAGACCGTTTCAATATGCGTAATTAAATTACATTGTCTCCATTCTGCGCGGAACTGGTCGTGAATACAGATCGTTTTATTGGCGAGCGTCTGTTCAATTAGTATCAATATTACTGTTATGTTATTGGTTTATTATGCAGTTCATAAACTTGTGCGATTCGCACTGCGGTTGGTATAACTGCGCGAGGCCTGATTTAATGCTGAAATGAAAGTTCACTCTGTTTCATTGTTCATGTAAATATACTTACAACTAGGCACAGCGGATCTTTATGAAAAATAAAAATCGTGTGCATTAATTGCATACATAGAGACGAAATAGGAATTTGTTTCTCTAAAGAATGTATCAATACACTCAAATTCTCGTAACATTTTTATTATTCAAAATTGTATCAATCTATTTTTGTCTCGAGTGCGTAGAGTCTACTAGAAAATTACTTTTTGTAAAATAATTCACAAGAATGAAGACAGTAGCAATTAAGAACTGCAATCGCTGTGCATATCAGCGATGTTCAAAAGGCACCTTCGGATCCGGCTAGATTAAAAGATGGCACGCGACGTCGACGCGGTATCGAGGGGAATGAAAGCATAATTGGGTCAAGAGAAAGGGCTTTTGAGAAAGAGAACTGGGTCGAAAAAGCACGGCAAAGAACACCGCGGCCAGGATTACTCTGGCATTGATTCTCGGAGGCATCGGCCATTCCTGCGCGAGGCATTTAATCTTTCAGAAACGTTTTCCGCCTCGGAGATCTTTTTCCCACAAAAGTTCTGGCCGCTTTTATTAAATCGTGGAAAAGCGAAGTTTCTCTCGGAGATCGGATGAATTCATTCTCGAACGAGCTACCCGGCGGGAAGGGACGAAGGGGCACGGGAGAGGGGAAGCAGGGGAGAAGATCGATTACCGGTAGCATTCGGGCCGACTTCCCGGCAAGAGAACAATAATTAGCGCGAAGGTATCGGTACCAGACTCGCTTGTCGAACGGAAAACGTTTTTACCCGACGATTCCGAATCGTTCCATCGTCAGTCACTTACGTCCCCTTTCGTTTTCTGAGCAGACGGATGGTTTTGTCGGTCGGATACCTGCCCATGGGTTTGCCGGTCGCCGTTTCTCCATCGATCTTTCCAACCACCACACCCTCGCCCCCGCGCTCAAAACGGACGAAAGAGAACATCTGTGCCCTTCCCTCGGTTTTCTTTCATGTCGTCCACTCTCCAAGAAGATACAGAACTCCCTTCGAACAACGACCTCTGTGCAACAATCCATATCGTTTCGATCTATTTTCTTCTAGCTTTTCTTCTAGCTTCTAGCTGGGTTATCAATTTTTAGACTAAAGAGTGTACACATTGACAACGTATGCTATTAACCAGTTCATCCAGATCTTTGCGCAATGCTGAAAAATCACTCCCTGAAGCGAACAGTTGCACACTTTCCGAACGTTCATGCGATTGTTTGCGGCGCTCTTGCCTCGTTCCCATCCCAAACGAACTTTCTTTATCCCGGAAGACTTCCGATGCGTTTACTCGGCGCTGCAATGAACAAACTGCGAGTGCATTAGCGGTAATTGGTGTCGAACCGAAAACCAGCCTCGCTCGTCGCGGAATTGCCCGGAGGAAAATAGAACGCGTCTCGCGGTGAGCTATTTCCATAAAATGGGTATAATTAATCCGAAAATTCTCGTGCCCGTGAAATGAGTTAAATTCAGGACGCATTATAGCGTTTCGGTCGCATTCCTTAAGTCCCTGTTCATTTTCAAGTTTGTTTTCGATTTTGATGAGCGAAGACGGGGCTGGTATAATCTGATTCCCGTTATCGGTTCTGCCGGTATAATGGATAAACAGAAGAAGGGGATGTTTTTCCGTTTAAAGTAAATTTGTATTTAGTCTGGATCCGGTGTTAGACGTGCAAGCCCTGTCTACACCGCAGTCGGTTTCGCTCGCGGATAAGTAATCCGGATTATCGCGTCTATAAGATGGCGGCCGGATCCGTGGATCAACGATACCGGAGCGGTTCAGGTATTCGAGGCATCCGATCGATCGAGGCTCCGCCACGGAAATCACGTATAAATTAGACCGCAATTTCGGAATGCACACAGGCTCCGTGGAATCTCGCATCCCCGCGTGTTTGTTCACCCGACGAGTCAATTAACGATTCCGGGGCCGGCTCAGTGATACTCTTCTTTTCTGTGGATCACATAATTTACCAAGATTTTATGTCGCTTTTTCCCCATGTTACTGCCATCGTCGTCCCGTGTTTTCTCCCTCCTATCGTAAAGGATTTTAATGAGCTCGATAATTCATGGAAGAAATTTCCTCCGTTCGACACTCGTTCCTCCGAGGCTGTCTGCGCAAACATATTTAGTCGAACGTAGACGAGCAAGAAGCTTTCGATTAGGGAGTTTCTTCAGAGTTACTAGGTATTGATCTGTATCTTGCCACGGCGGTTTTAACAAGCACGTGGACGGGAGAATGTATTCCACCCCCGTTAAGAAAACGATGAATTATTCAGCGGCGGAACCGGTATTTTCCAGTAATTGACACGTTGGCGGCGGTGTTTCGATTAATGAGCTCCTTCGATGGTACTGGTGACGAATTCCCTGTCTCCAATTATTTCTTTTCAATTACAGCGTCGGTATCGATCATACCATTTACATCTATTTCATTATGTATTCAGATAATGTAGGACAAAGAAGATTTCAACGCACCATTGTCTCTAAATGTTCTAAAACTAGTTTCTAGATCGAGGTACTGTTTATCCACCGTAGAATTCAGCAAGACGTTTGATGAGGTCACTGAAAAGATTTATACGATCTCAGAAATGGTTTTAGACCAGGAATGAGAAACCCAGTCGAGGAAAGCGGACGCGATATTTCGCTGGAGCTCTCGCTCGTCACCGCCGACTGGTCTAAATAAGAAATTCAAGGGGCGGAGGGCGGGACAATAATTTCCCGTAGTCGAGTTACCGCGGCGTAGACAATATTGTTTGCCAGTCATATCCCGTCGGCTTCAACGGGATATCCTGCGGGACCGTTTCCTCCGAATAAGTCTATATCAAACGGGCGGACGACTCTCTGCTGTTTAAGCACTCCTCGAGAAACACCGGCGCGGCGCCCGTAAAAATACACAGGCCCCGGTCTGGTTCTCGCACAGCGTGCCTGTCCCGCGGTTCTGCTTGTTTCCCTTCAAAATCAATATTTAACGTGCAGCTTGTTAAAACTTTCGCTCGTGGGACCAGGGCCATCCAGCGAGAGTCAAGGGATGATCGGCTCTGAAAACGGCCAGTGCTTGTCTGACCCCTTCCATTTAGCATAAGTTCTCCAGCGGTGAAATTTTTAATTCAAGATTTTGTCGTTTGCTACTTTCAAGCCTGATTTCATTTCCTCATTCGTCGTGCATGCTTCATTCGTTTATTCGTCGAAACGAAAGTTTTGTCTACCTGCAGGTTGTCCACTTTCTACTGTCCGTAGGACACGACATAGCATAATTTACTGAATTAAACTTTATCAACGAAGGAAGAACATAGACAGAATTATGTTCGGACAAGAAGAGTTAGGTTGGTTCATGAGCAGACAAGTAGAACAGAACAGTATATTGTCGGACAAGTAGAATAGAGACTATACATTGTCCGACGAGTGGGCTGAGATCTCATTGTGGCTAGACAAGTACAATGCGATGTAGTCGAGTAAGTTGAAGAGAGAGAGAGATTCCATGACAAAGTAGGTAAGAGCAATTAAAATTCATAGAAATAGAAGTGTCGGCAAAATCATTCGGACGATTAAAAAACAAACTGTTTAAATAAAAATGATTCAGACTCGGCCAAGTAGAACACGGCCAGTCTATGCTCGGACAAGTAAAATAACAATAACCTGGGAACAATACGATCCGATGGAATAAAAACGAAACAGCTGCACCGACAGTCTGAAGCATTGTCTGCTGCTAGTAGAGACGGCCTCTAACACACAGACCGTTGGCTTGTACGTGCAGTTTCAGCTTTTACCGAAACCTGCAGCCAGGTACATTAAATCAAGATCAAAATCGAGATCGATACAGCCAACAAAGAGTGTCGGGAAAACACGGACAGATGGAAACACCGTCCTCCGCATCGGAGCCGGCCCCGCGGGAATCAAAACAATTTTCACGTACTCCCAGTAAATAGCAGCGATCATCGTTTCGATCCGTAGCCATCGAATCCGTAAATCAGCGATATTGCACCGTGGACCGATCCGCCCGGAAACCAATATCGGGGACACTTACGATTTATCCATATTCATTAGTCGACCACACTAACGCCGCCTACCAATCAGCCCCGATAATTATCCACGTAATCAGGCCGGGTACCCGGGCTCAAACATACCCGCACGATGGTTCGCGTAACCCGATCCCCCTCGGACCTCGATCCTGTATTTCACCTGGACCCGGGGAAATTCGAGCGATTCAATCCCCGATTCTCGATTACTGTTTTTTTTTCGCGTTGCGTGTGTACAACTATGCTCATTGCCTACGGCATCCCCGACCCTTCATCTCCAACCGTGGTCGACTGTAATTAAATACCATGGTCTGTACCGGTTCGCATTTCTCCGTCTTTCCGCGGAATCCGTTGCCTCTGGCCCGATCGGTGGGGAACCGATTTTTGAAGGCACACGAGAACCGCATCAACGCATCGCGTCGCCGCGCCGTCCGAAAAAGCGAGGCGGAAAGTGGAAACTGACCGCGAAAACCGAAAACGGTTCGGTTCGCCGAGCCCTCGGCATTTTCGTGCCGGCAGCTTTTCAGCCCGCGACCGCCACGATAATCGCTCGAAAATCGAAATTCCACGGTTAGATTGCCCGTCCCTGTTTGCCGATTAGTTCGCAGAGAAGCCAGAACCTTTTAAAGTCTCGTTAACCGCGTTTCGACGCGATTTTAACGGCGCCCGGAATTTGCGGTTTGATTTTTCCCGCGGATTCCCGATCGACGCTTATTCGCTCCCTCTTTCTCGCGTTGCTACCGTTTTGCAACAGAGAAAAAAAAACCACGGGATGACGACGATCGTTACGACGTTCCTCGCAGCTACGAGAAGACCGTTTCGATACTTTTCTATTCGATTCGTAATGTCGTGTCGGTCCAATTCCGTGTTGTTTATTCAACGGACGATGCACCCGTGCGAAAGCTCCGCGGGAGATCAGAATAACGGCCAATCGAACCGGTTATCGTGCAATCCGCGACGATTGCACACTTGTTTTTCTTCCCCGAACACGCGACAGAATTGTCCGCGCCGGAAAAACAACAATTAAACCGCGGAATCTTTGTTATTTAATTTGCGCACGCGAAACCGCGAGATTATTATTCCGCGCTGCTCCTGCTGGATGTTTCTTGGTGCTCGCGAAGTTTGTTCAAGCCTTTTCGGGTTCTCTCTGCAGTTGATTTAAGGGATGAATTAAATAACCTTGTAATTGATTAAAGCGAATTCTTCGTAAGCATTCCGCACTGTGGGTAAGTATTTGTCGTGTTCATATTTTATATCAGCGTTGAAACGTGTGTTACAGTGAACATAATTTGTTTGTACGGAATTTATATATTAACTGGAGCCATAAATAATTTCCATTACAGTCTATCGATCTTATTTCTCAATAACTTGCTGTACGCGTTCATATGTACATGCTGGGCATGAAATGCATCGTTATAATGTTCGCACAGAAATGGAAATTATCTGCGTCTCAATCGGATGTTATAAAAATTGTGTGCATCGATTCCATCACGCTAAATATATTGGTATTCCAAAATGCTCTAAAATTTTTGTCGTAGAGGCAGAAAGTTTGCAGAAGTCCTGTCTTCAGAAGATCGAAGTGAACTCGAAAGAATACGACTTTTTGTATGATTGAGTGCAATTCCGTGATTCGGCGTTGATAGGGGGGCGAAGGTAAGGCTGATTGGCAAAGTTGTAGCAGAATTTTGGAAAGCGTTGAGCGTGATTTATCGCCGGCTGTTCAGAAACTCAAAGGATTTATCGTAGCAGGTTTAATACGATCGCGGGTTGCTGCTGATTCGCCGAACGTAATGTATTCCAACACGGTTCTCCCGTGGACACGCAGCTTCATTTATTCAACCTAGAAACGCGGCAAGCCTCGTCTCGGCCCCCGTCGACGTGTAGTCCAATTAGAACTCAAACGTTTCTGAATTTACGAACGTTCCGCTCTGAAGTTACCCGTTCATCGTCCTCTTCATCCTCTTCGTCCTCGGAGCCTGGCGTCCGCGCCACCTCGAATTATCCGCTGTAATATTTGCGAAACACAACGTACGCGTTGTCCGGCGATGATTAATTCAGCCCGGCCAAACTTTTTTTGCGAAGTGCTCGCGCGCAATTACCGGTGTTACTTGAATTTAAAATCTCGCACGACGCACCTGCGCCGCGCATTCTCGTTCTCACGAGATTTTTTTCGTTCTCTCCCGGAAAATTCGTTCCGCGATCGTATAACACCCCTCCCGGCAGAATTAGTTCTCGCACTTACGATCCTCGTAAGTGCTGTTTATTCAAGTTCTACGAACTCGTTTTAATCCGTAATTAAAACCCCCGGTCCAGCGCGGATATCATTCTATCCGGAGATACTCGTTTTTGCCTCGGGATAACATTTTTGCGAGCAGAATTAGTTTTCGCACTTCTAACTCTTGGTCAGCCACTTGTTTATTCAAGTTGGTTTAATTAATTTTAATTCGAGGGTAATTAAATCCGTTGCGCTGTCCAGTTTACGCGGGCAGAATCCTTTTTTTTCCAGCAGGAAAATTCGTTTGTGCAGCGTGATGCAATTTTTCTGGCAGAATTTCGCACTTTAACTCTCGGCGGATGATTTGTTTGTTTAGTCGCAGTCGTTTCAATTCAGCTTCATAAAATTCGTTGCGGTCATGTTCGTTTCTACAAGTACTACAGTAAAGTCGATATTACTGTCCTCTGTTTACGCCAGGTTCTATGTCCAATGCCTACTCGCTCCATTGATCTCGGCTCGGGTATATAGGTGTAAACACCACACATTGACTCGAACGAATCGAAATGTTCAACTTTCTTAATTTTCACTATTCTTTTAATAAAATTTCACTATCGTATTTCTGGCATTTTTCTGATTAATACAAGACCAAACGCGATATAATTCCAATTGTATTTAGTGGTTAAATCGACGATTCAAGTTTCGGTCGCAAGGAAGGACAGCGTATGGGAAAGAAAGAGACACTCATTCTGTCCTTTTCTACGTTCGGCTTCTCCTTTGAATTTCATTCTGTCCTTCTCTATGTTCGGACTCTCCTTTGAATTTCATTCTGTCCTTCTCTATGTTCGGCTTCTCCTTTGAATTTCATCGTCCTTCTCTATGTTCGGACTATCCTTTGAAGTAACAAAAATACGATCACAAACACCAACCATACTGTCCAGCATAAATACGGCTGTTGGGCAGTAATATCGACTTTACTGTATTCAGTCACGTCAATTGTGCATAATCGATTTAATTTCATGGTAGTTCTCAAGTGGACTGTAAGGTTGGAATGTAGACGCTTAAACCATTACGTTTCTACAAGAGTCTTCACTTATATACCACACGGGCACCGGAGAATATCATACTTTACTCCTTTCATTAAGGACATGTAAGAAGAAACATGTAAAAATTTATTGTATGCAAAAATTACATTCCTATCCAAAGTTATGGCAGTCGAATCATACAAGTTCACGGAGCGCTGAGAAAATTTTTGATCCAGCGATGCGACGATTAAAATTTCCTTTTACCGTCCGTAGGTGATTCCGATGATCCCAGCGATTATGGGGATTGCGGCGGGGTGTTTGTTACGTGGTACACCATGACGCCCATGGAAAATCATGATCCGATAGCAGTAAGAACCGAAGCTGTCGAGCACATTAGCCGACGCAGTCGCGCGTGATCAAACAAATTGCGCCGCGGGGACGCGTCCCCGGAAACGAGCGGGGCGGTCTAAACGCGATATAATTACGTTCGGTCGCGATATCCATTTCGAGTCGGCCGATCATTAGCACATAATCACCGGGCATTAGTTCGACCGCGTGGCTGCATAAGCGAGTTTTATCGGCTACAACGTTCGGGGACCGCGCGAGCGGACAATCGTGATCGCAAACCCGGTTGCTCGGCCACGCGCTCGCCGGTGAAAGATTAAACAACCGCAGGCCTGATCTTGATTAAGCCAACCTGTGCCGCGGTTCAATTAAATATTCGAAATTCATCAGAACCCGGCCAATGAACCACAGATAAACAGTGAATTACCGCGTGGACGAGAGCTTCGGGCTCGCGAAATTAACCGGAAAAAAACAAACTCATTTTTCCCCACTGAGAAACCACAGTGATCTTGGCCTTTCTCTTAAGGCGACATAAAATTCTCTTCTTTCGCAATCAAGATTTTTAATCCGGGATATGATTTATTTTTGTGGGCGTTCGAAACATCAATTTTCTGTTTTGCACGATATTTTGACGATTGTGATTTTGTTCGGATTGAACGGTTCAATTAATACTGATGGAATGACCAACACATAATACTCTGACAGGATTAAATTCAGCAATCGAATAAAAAGTTATGAATTGACGGCGAAAATGGAGGAAGAATTATTGAATGTAACCCGATGAAACGGCGTATATAACGTTGAGCGGACAGCAGTAATAACAATAATATCGCATACATTAATATATCATCGAGCAGGAAAATTAATCTAGAACATTAAACAGTATTGCAAACAATAGCTGTATTGCGTTATTAGCCTATTGATCGTGAAAAGTAATCTGAATGTTTAGACAAGAAATAATCAAGAAACGAAGACCACGCAGGTGCAAGAAACATTTAGAAGCAATAATGTTAATTCATATAACCGATTCATAAGGAATTGAAATTGTTTGCGCATTTTGTATGGGACGGCATAGTTGGACTGGTTCTATGTCTATATTTGCTGAAATCAGAGAAGGGGGCACGATAACGGGCACCATGGGTTGTAGATTGCGAATTTACCAGGCTGGAACCGATCCTGTACCCACGATTATCGCACGGTATCGCTGTAACGCGCCCGAAGGACCTCCCTGATCGGCGTTCGAGCAGAAATTTGTAGCGTGAACTAAGCCTCGAGACAGAATTCGGTCCAAAACTGTCGCAGGTGTTTGGGATTACTGTGTAAAGTTCCCGTTTAAGCTTGCGACGCGATTTACCTTCGTGCGAGCCGCTTGAGACGGCGCCTGCCCCATTTTGTCATTCTTAGTTCCATCGAAATTGATTAGGCAACCCGTGTGACGATCCTTGCGCGTCTATGATCATTCTACTGGAAGCAGTTAATTTCCGTTGTCTTTTAAAGATTGCATGAAAAAGGAACATGCTTGAAACAACCAACTTTGTTCACGAGCATAAATTCGTCGTTTTATAAAAAAACATAAACTACATACGACTTATAATACACGAAATTGTACAAACATCCGCAGTCCAGTCAACGTAAAACAGTTTCCATGACAAAACAAACTTTGCCTTCTAAAAATACGCGCGCGGGTACAATTAATGACGCGAATAATATAATACAGGGATTCTCCCGGAGGACGAATTCTATTCGAACAAGCCTGGTCTAATTATATTAATTTTCAGGAGGCCACTGCGTGGAGACTATACAAGGGAAATAAATTTGAAGATTGAAAAGTCGCGCGGCAGCTGGGGGTCGGGTTCGTGGATCGCAGAATCTCGCAGGGAAGTTTTTATTCTGCGAGTGGCGAGCACTTCCGTTTCCCCCGGACGCGCTGGTTAATAAAATTTCTTTGCAGGAACGTCGGCGAAGGCTCTGGCTCCCTCATCGAGTTAGAAAAGGAAAGAATTGACAAAACTCGTTGGCCCGAGCCGCGGAAAGGCGAGAGCCGAGAAGAGACGCAAGCAGAGAAAAGAGAGGGAGAGACGAGGGAGTGAGAAGGGAGAAGAGTAGAGACTTTCCTGGCGGGGAAAATTTGATTTAATCTGAAAAGTATTCGATTCTTCCGGCGGATGTGGCACGCGCCGGGACTCGGCTACGGGCCGCCTTTAACAAGCGGATTCTTCTTCTCTGTCATTCAGAAGGAATTCGGTGTCCGGATCGACGCGATATCTCGGTTCAAAAGTTTCCTCGATGCGAGAGAAAAACGAAGCGCGAGGTGACCGTCGTCGTTCCTCGCAAAAGAAAAAATCATTCTTTGTCCTCCCCTTTGGAGTGAAGTTATTGCCGTGAACGGAATGCTCTAAAATTCATTAAACTCGTACGTTGTCGGAACGCCACGCGAATGAAAATGCCTTCCTTTGACGGGATCCCTTACGGACTCGCGGAACGGCTCATCTGAAAGTCATCCGATTCCTTTGAGCGGATCGTCGGTCTTCTGCTGCGCGGGAATATTAAATCGACGTGGCCAATTTAGCCGGGCGACCAAACCGAGCATTCATTCCGTTTCTCCCTGAAATATCTCCGCCCATGTTTGTCTTATCTTATCCGAAACTTACGTCAAAAAGTTCGGCAACAAAAACTCGATAGAAAACATGTTACAGAAGTTTCTTGTAAACCTACCCCGACCGAGATAATCAAAATCAAACATCGAGCGAACACGAGCGGTTGTGCGACGCGCCACGCAACGTTTTCCCCGATTTCCTCGAAAACAACGCGTTGCGGCGGAAAATGTTGTAGCACACATCCATCGTATATTTTTCACGGGGAATCATGCCCATCGGTTTATTTTCCGATACGCGGCACAATCTCCCGGGTGTTATTCGTTTTATCGCAACGCGTAAAAACGCCGTAAAATCCCCGAGCGCGTGCGTGATCTCCGTTGCGAGCTGGACGCCTCGAAATCGCGCGGCGATCTTAATCCTTTGATGGCGGAGGGGATCCTCAAGAACGTTTCGGCCGCCTTCGATTGTCTTACTCGGCGGCTACGGCGCGGAAAATAATCGCCGGTTTTACGACGGGGATTCGCTAGGACGAATCTCTTTTACTTCCTCGACGAGCGGCCGCCATTGGCCGCTTAAAATGCCATTCCCCGCGCCCCGGGCTGATTTATTCCGGCGGCCTGCGTGCGTAAAAACGAAATAAAAACCGCGATGCGGTTTCCGCGTAATGGTTTATGACGGAACCGTTTCGCCGCAATTAGGTCGCGTCGCGCTGAACGTCGCTGATCCTTCTCCGTGCTAACCCTCGCGATTACTTACTCGAAGGTCCAGGGATAATGCTTCATCTTTTCTTGCATTACGCTTTCGAAAAAGCTAATTCGGTTCCATTCCTAATGTCTTGTTTCGGAATATAATGTATTTCCATCAAGTACGATGGACTTGATTTTTAATTTAAATTGAAATAGAAAAGTAGAAGATGTATGAGGGTTAATGTTCTAGAAATGATAACGAGTTTATTAATTGTGCTGTTCTCGTGCCAAGAGGATTACAATTGCCAAGAGAACAAATAGAAAATGAATTTCCTTGATAGCCTGGTTTGACGATAGACGTTGAAAGAACGTTTAAAGGTATGTACACTTTTCTATTTATTTCCGCCCCTTACGTGCAGGAATTAATCGATTCGGCAAACGAACGGCTCAATTATCGTCGAGCTAATTTATTGCCGGCCCAGTTGTTCAATTTACGCGTTATAGACTCGAGAGATCGAATTCAATTACATCCGGACGATTCGACCGCGCGAAAGAACTAATAGCGGCTGCTACCACCGCAATTGTAAACGTTGCGGCCGCGCTCAACGCGCTATTAACGCAGCCGAAATTAGAGAACCTCGGATGTTTTCAGGTTCTTCCTACGGTGCCATTAAGTCGTTCCGTGTACTCCGGGTACATTGTCGCGGTATCTCAAGCCGCCTCTACCATTTCTTGTCGCGACTGGCTACATTTCCCAAGATACGGAGAAAATAATCGTGGCCCTCGCGATACTCTTCCGGCGATGCCTCTCGTTCTTTCCATGGACCCGCCCATTATTCTCCAGAATTCCTAGCGTAAAGCTCGGTTCATTCCTGACGAAAGCTAGCTGATCAAGAAGTAGTACGGTGTAATTTTTAACTATTTTCTAGAGACATTTCGCTTCAGGAATTTCATTATTATTGAACTTCGTGCAGGGGCGCGATAAAAATGCCTGAACAAGTTACAGCATTTGCGATCTACATTTTTATCTCAGGCGTATGTAAATCTACGTACATAAAAGTGTCCAGAAGAGATGAAGTTAGTTCGGTTGTATCATGTTTGATGGAAATGTAGACAATTTCTTAAAAGAAGAGGGCGAAATTCGTTTCACAATGGACAATTGAAAGTTCAGTTAACTTGATTCCCGTCGCACAAAAAACATTAAAGTCCCAACATTCATCGTGCTCAATAAATCAATTTCTAATTATCTCTCGTTTCGTTGCTGCAACCAACATCGCAATGAGAAAGCATGCGTTTTCCCAACGAACGCGATGAACCGATAGATTCCGTATGCACGGAGCTTAACCAGCACTTATCTTGGTTGCAGCGAAATAAAAAAAGAACCTCCTCGTAGAATAGCGTCGGCGAATTTTTTCTCCGAGATAAATGCGCGTTTACAACGGTCCCGCGTTTAAATACACTACGGAGAAGTATACGATCGCAGCGCTGCCGGTGTTCCGGAGTCCCGTTTTCCTCGGGTTTCAGACAGATAATCTTTCCACGGGAATTTCACAGCGGCGAAGTACGATATCGCCTTAAGTTTGCCTTAATTACGCGTTTCTAATTACTCGCACGACTCTGAGCGGAGGTGTGTATCCGTGTGAGCGCGCTCGTCCCGTTCGGAACGGGAGATCCGCATTTACTCGCATTTACCGTAACTTCGTTCAACGGTGTTTCCAACCCCCGGTGTTAAATCACTAATTGTTAATATTGACAATGCATTTCCCAGACAACAGCTACACCTCGCAGCTTTGGGTGAACAATTTACTCGCGCAAATCATATCGTTTAATCGTTTCGATCACGTACAAACGTTTCTTTTCCTCGCAATTCGTTAACTTGGGCTGGCATGGAGAATTTGTTGTAATTAGACTGCGGATTTTAATGCAAAATAAAAATAAAAATAGAGATGAATTGCCAGCATAGAATTTCATCATCTAAAATTGAACGGTACGTCCAAGATGGAGGTCTAATCGACCCCTCTGGATATCATTCTTCATCCCTTTTCCACCCCCGTTGGCTTATTTACCGAGCCACCCTGTAAACGCGAGGCTTTCCTCTTAACCTGATTAAACGACGTTTATTGTTGCAGCGAATGAGACTTTAGGGGTGCTGGGGTAGGGGCGGCAGACACTCTGTATCGGAAGAGAAACAAGGGAGGCATCTGGAAAGAGGGGGGTTGTAAATGGAGCCTTGTGGATGGGGGATGAAATGGAGAGTCGCGACGAGGGTGGTTCTACCGACACGGGGACGGGACATAGGCAGTTATAAGAGAGCCAAGGGTGATGGAAAGAGATGGGTAGTCGATGAAAGTTTGCTTGTAGGACACAAAGGGTGTCGGAGGGGTGGTTGGAAAGCCTCCGACGAAGATTCTCGATGAAAACTGTCAGCGGAATGGTTCTGTTGACTTAACGGCCGCAGGCATCGTCGCTCGATGCACCGTTAATCTTGTTCCGTCGGAGATCGCCCGATGGAATCGTTACCACCGTTTGATTTATCGTCCCGTGGATACACACACCCTTGTGCCACCGCCGTGCTTTCTTATTTGCTCGCGACGAGATGGCTGGGAAATTTATTTATGGACGGGAGAGAGACCGTGACGCGCCGTCTGGGATCATTTCAGGGTCGATGATATCGAAGCTGAGGCTGAAACGTTCGAGGGTGGTTTTTAGCGACCTAACGACCCGCCGCGCCGGATCGAAGCTCGTCGATCGGAGATACGTCGATTAGCTGTGATTGAGTCTCGCAGGAAGATCTTTTTTTTTAACCGACTCCAGACATAATTTTCCGAGGAGAACTTCATGTAGACGAGACAATTGATACTCGTCTTTTGCATGCATCGATGTCTGAACTCTGAAGATGTTCTTCTGCAAACGTTTAATGAAATTCAAAAATTCAGACGGATTTGGCCTATTTATATAATTTAATGGATATTGTTCTACGATTTTGGGACGTTTATATTAAAACCATCCAGTTTTGGAGTACCGTGTCAATCGTGTTCGATATTGTGGATTTTATTTGAAATTTATCGCGGTAGAAAGATTAAGAGAGATGTAAGAACATCGACATATTATTTTCAATATTTGGCTCTAGCGCGTCGATCGGGATGAACACATTCCTCTTTTGCGAATCCGTGGCTGTTTCTGCCAGGTTTGGTTTTCGAGTCGACACGATTTCGTTGCGAAGATTGTTATTGGAAACCTAAAACGACAGGGGTTTGTTCGTTCACAGAGAGCTGCAAATCCAATTCTCCGTAGAAGTGCGCACCGCGTCAAAAAGCAGCAGGAACTCCGGGTGAGCACCGAACACCAATTACCCCCGAATCAATTTTCATCGATTGCCTTACAACACCGCTATCGCTTTCACGCTATCTGCCGAACAAAAGAACACTCGTGCGAAGTGTTCCACTAAACTCGCTGCGTGAGTCGAGTAGACAATTAAATGAACCCCTGGCCTTTTCACCTGAAACGACCCCGGAGGGGATGTGTCTCAGGTTTCAATCGTCTCTACGAAACTGTATATGGCAACAATGAAATTCGCCGAGTCGATGTTATACCATTTACGAACAACGGAGCTCCGTTTTCAAAAGAATAGTGGAAATGGCATAGTAAACGTTGGAATAGAATCTAGTTGGGATCAAAACTGTTGGTTTATCAATAAGTTATCAGCACAATGAACTTATTGTTCGTTGTCGAAAATGAATCAACGATCTCAGAATCGTTTCTAATAAACAGAGATTAAGAAGTATCGATGAAACGATCTCAGAATGGTTTCTAAACAAAGATTTCAAAGTATCCCACTTGATACTTTGTTTCAAGAACCGGGGGTCTAACCTAAACAGTCTGGAGATACGAGGAGACCCTGTTTCCTTGTTGGGTTCCAACGATTTTCCTCTAATGGTCAGCCGAAGCTAAGATTTCGTACAGTAAAGAGCTTCGTCTCGCGCCGTGAAATAAAAACTTATTTTATTTTATAAATACCAATGTGCATTCATTAACACCCATATCCAATAAAACTAAAATGTGTTAAAACTAAATTATGATGGTATTAGATCAAACTGGGGTCCACCTTGGGGCCAGCTCAGATAGAAGCGAGGTCCGAAATATTGTTTAGATGGGGAGAACTGAAAAAGGACAGGCGGCAAATTGGATTTTCCATGCAGGCAAGAGAAAAGCGTGGCTCGGGTCTTTTCAAGAGAAGAACCTCGTACTCCCTCCCTCTCCCCTTGCTTCTTCTCTCTTTCGACCAAACCTCCTCTTTTCCAGCCGCGGTTGTTTCTACCGTTTCCCTCGTTCTCACGATTTTGGCACACGCAACGCCGGTAACACTGAAACGTCCGCCTCAAAGCGGCCTCCCGAGCTACTTTGTTAAGCACTCGTCACCGGTGAAAGCTTAAAGGGGCCGTCGCTTTTTCATCTCTTCCTCCCCCGTATCTTGCCCTTCGCCCTCCGCAACCCATCTCCTCCTCTTTCTCTTCTTCATCTTTTATTTTCCATTTTTTTTTCTGCCCACTTCTGCCGCTCCTCTCCGTAAACCGTTAATAACGAGCGGTACCGAGGGCTCGATATTAAACCTGCGGAACCCTACTAGCTTTTTGCTTCGAGGCCAACCGGTTAGGTGACTCAGGCATGCTCCGTTGTTCGCTGGAAACGTCGATGATGGACCAACCTGCACCTCTCGCTCGTTCAGAATATTTTCTAAAAGGTTTATTATGTACCTTTCAATCTTGCTTTAACCTGCTTAAGAATTTCATTATTCGTCACGACGGTGAATGATTGGATTTCTTACATTGACATTGGGTAACTAAATTTCATGATCGGGTGATCAGTTCTCACTCTCATGGAGGAGCGACGAGCGCAAACGCCAAATTTTATTCGTTACAAGGAGAATTTGATTATCCGCCAGAGCAATGGACAAGACGAGATGCGAGAGAAACCGAGGGAATCGCAACAAACGAAGGGAGACACCGGAGAAACCTAGAGAACTGCGACAGAACGGAATGGAATACGAGAGACGCTAAGAGTGCTGTGCCAAACAAGCATAAGCGGAGTGAATTCAATGAAATTGCAACGAACGCGAAGAGGCGCTGCAGAAGCCAATGTAAATGGCAACAAACGAGGACAGAGGCGAGGGCGACCGAAGAGTACGGCAACAAACGAGTCGAGACGCCGTGGAAGCCAATAAAATTGCAACGAACGAGAGGAGACGCAGAGGAGACCAGGAGAGCAGCCGTAAACGAGAAGAGCCGAAGAAGGATTCACGGTTAAAATTTCTCCTACCCTGATAGAAGTATTCCGCGACGATCCATCTCTGGCTGTTTCCGCGAAAACATCGAAATTCAATCGTTCCGAGCGGAAGTGAGCCCAAGGAACGGTGCAAATCCTCTTAGCTTCGAAAGCGGCCATTAACCATCGGTAAGTCCCATCGAGGCGTTCCTCGCGGTCGAAACCAAAATATCCCGAGGTATCAAGAGGGGTTCCGGTTTTGCCAACAGGGAGAACAAGAGAGGGGGAGTGGGAGAGGAAAGCCAGGTAAAGCTAGACGACATCCAATCAGTTCCTCGGACCTCTTTCTCAAAGTAATCCGTTCGAAGACGCCGGAAGGGGCGCGAACATCGGCCCACTCGACATTTGCAAGGGGGTGCAACGGGGTGAGAGAGGGGTTGTGCAAAGGGGGTGCAGGCAGCCGGCAAGAAATGGCGCATGTCCGAGGCTAGGCAGCCGTCTGCCAATACCAAGTATCCCGAGCAACGTTACATCGTTGCCGGTCGATTGCAGGCGCGATATCGATTGTGAGGGGGCAAGAAGCCGTGACAGGAGAGGCTCGAGCAGCCTCGGACAAGCGGATAGAAGGCTTATCAGCGATCTTGCCTGCTACGAAGATCCCTCAACCAATCCCCCTCCCCCAGCCGTACCATCCTCATCTCGATCCTCAAGCGGGCCGCACTGATTTTCTGTTAAGGGAGGATTCTCGTAACAGCTGCGAGGGTTTGTGATCTTTATGAATTTTTTTCCTGAGACGCTATTAACGATACCTGGCTGAACTCTCTTGGGACGCGTAGATACATCCTTTAGCTACGACAAGATATTTGGACGGACCACGGTCGAATGTCTTTTTTAATTTTTCTTCCAATGAGAGAAACGTTTTCCTATACAGATCACGTATGCTTTTATTGCATCAGCAACGCTGCAGCGCGTGTCACTGTGCACGGAAACACGCTTTGCACGCTTTCCACCAAGTGAAAAACGCGGTTAAAAAAGTTTGTGAAAGTAAACAGACCTAGCTAAAAACAAAACTTTGCGAAAGTAAATAAAACGTGTCAGGAAACCGCGGGGAACTGAATAAAACGCATTAGAAAGCTACTGTGAAAAAATTAACACTGTAGGAACATACGTACGTAAATAACATAAAAAAAGAAACTCAGAGAAATAAAAAGTTCCTACCTCGATTACGACAAACAGAAATCAAATTTATTGCCCTTTCTTGGAAGATTTAATGTGCCGAGAATAACATAATATTGACACAGTAAATTATACGAATTCCAAGTTTCTGTCCCGTTAAGCAATTTTAATGTCTTTCTAGTCTCCAGTGTGAAAATATGGCACAGAGAAATTTCGAAATTTTGTCGAAGCGTTAATCGACGATCGAAAAACAACGAGGGCTCTGATAAAGCGTCCCGGTTCTCTCGATAGTCTCTATGGTCGTTCCAGGGCATCGATCGCGGAAGATCGATGAAAAACGTAGTGACTCCGCACCGGATCAAGATGATGCGAGTCGTCCATCGTCCGGGACACGCGTCCCGTCATTTACCGAGGGGTCGTAGCGGAAGAAGAGCCACTTTTTACCTGAAGTGCCTGCACTCAACGTGTCACAGGGAAGATCACGTCCGGGCTTTCGGTCCCAGGGTTCGATCCAGTCCCGACTGATTAGCTCTTTTTTCTCCGGTAACGTCGCTCCTTCCAGTGAACGAACGGATCTATCCCTTCGAGTGACTATTACACCGTGAAGTTGATCTCCCAACCGGAAGGAATGAAGGCATAGATCAACCGGGATGCAGGCTTGCGTATTAAAATATTCCTCGATTTTTTACCAACGTTCCACCAACCCAGAATTCATGTTTGGTGGTCGTCGGCTCGAGTCAAGTTCAATCATTTTATTAAGTTGATCAACAAGTATTTGCCCTTCTTTAATTACTCTCTTTGTTCGAAGATGTTTCGTCAATTTTCAGTGTTTTTCGTTGTTTCTTGTTTTCTGTGTTACCAGTTTGTGAAGATTTTCTCCGATTACTTTTGTCACGTTTCAAAGAGAAACTGTTACATGACCATTGAGCTGTCAGTTCGCAGTAAGTTAGGTGAAGATAGAAGCTTTCTGGGTCAGAGATAACAGTAATTAGAAGAATTTTTCGCACGATCAGCCCGGCTCGCGTCTGAGGGGGTGGTTTTAACCCCCTCTCCCCAGGAGAATTAGTCAGGCCGGTGTGGCGGAACGAGCCAGTTCACGGTAACTTATTTTGAAACTTGCTGCACGGTCCGAAGAAATATAGTTCGCGACTGTAATATGCTTGAATTATCGGCTTCTGCGTCGGGGGTTCCCAGGAAAGTTTCCGTATAAGCAGGATCGCTGGGGTTCCGCCGTGGTAGACGGAAAATTCAAGGAGTTCTGATTCTGCAACCAAAGTCAAAATCGCTTCCGAATAAATACGTCACCTTCACCCAGCTGTCAAACTCTCCACCAAAACCGAACAATCTTGGGAAATCTTTCCGATTCAAACCACGAACATACAAGAACCCACTTTATCTTAAGAATACTTTTCATGTTCCCTTAGTTGCCGGAATCAAAACAAAAATGATTGTGGTCCATTGTACTTCATAACTACAATAGATCACGCAGAATTTGTTTCAGCGTTCAAGCTTCCGGATTAAATTCTTGGCACACGATACAGTAATGCCGACATCACTGTCCAACAGCCGTATTTTTGGTGGACAGTAATCTTGGTGTTGGGATCGTATTTTTGTTACTTCAAAGGAGAGTCCGAACATAGAGAAGGACAATGAAATTGAAACGAGAAGCCGAACATAGAGAAGGACAGAATGGGTGTCTCTTTCTTTCACTAAATACAATTGGAACTATATCGTGTTTACTCTTATATTAATCAAAAAAATGCCAGAAATACGATAGTAAAATTTCATTAGAACAATAAGGAAATTTGAGAAAGTTGAACATTTCGATTCGTTCGAGTCAATGTGTGGTGTTTACACCGATCTACCCGAGCCGAGATCAAAAAACGGCCGCCAGTGGAGTGAGAAGGCACTGTCTTAGAACGTAATATAAACAAAAGACAGTAATGTCGGCATTACTGTATTAATAAATTGCTGTCGATACACAATCTACGGCATAAAAAATAAAAATTGCTTTTTTCAGGCTCGTTAACCGACTCGGTCGCCTTCACAGGCCGAAATGACGACAGTTCAGTAAATTAGCAAGTCCCCGTAGCCTAAGGATTAAAGCCCCGATCGTTTCTTCGGTATGCATTTAAAGAAGGATAATCGAGGTCCGCGAGAGAACGTGGATTCCGTATCCGTCGACGGATTCCGGTCCTGTCGAGGGACAAGCCGCAGAAAAGGGACCGTTCTCTAACGAGAAAAGTTTCGTCTGCGCCGATTCCTTCCGGTTCCCTTATTTTCCAGGGGCACGCCGCTCCGCGTCGACCAAGATTTAGATTAAATCCGAAGTACTTGAGCCGCGCGTTCCCCGTCGAATTCTATTTCCCCCGCGAGCCTGCCCGACACCTTAATGAACAATTTGCGGCTCAACTTCGGCCGTTTCTTCTACCAGCGACCCTGAATGCTTCTTATTACGGGGCAATCCCTCTCGCGATTATTATTCAACCCTGCACCCCCTCTTTGGCAAGTAGGATTTCTCCTTCAAGGTTCCGCAAGCCCTAAATATTATTTTCTCTATAGTTGGATGCACTTTCTGGTAAGTTTTACTAAAAGCAACGGAGCTCTGAAGAAAAATCTAATCGCGCTCGAACACGTCCGAACACAATTCCATTTCTACGAGCAATGAACTGACGCACGGATGATCAATGAATAGTGTTGCGTATACACGACCAACGCGGCAGCCAACGCGCGAACCAACAGTAGAGGCAAGGATCGCGGTCTCAGTTCTATGTCACACAGTCTCTCTCAGTGGAATGTTTTTTCAGGGTAAAACGGCACCGCAAACATCGAGAACGTGGGAACAGCGTGTATCGTCGAAAAAAAGAAAACACGAACGCAATCGAGGCCACTTCGCAGCGATGTTGGGCTTCGGTTAACGCGAAATCCCGCAGCAACGAGGTGTCGGCCGGTGTCCATAAATCGGCCGGGAAGTGGACCACAATTCTCCAGGCAGCAAACAACCATCGCATCGCGACTACCGCAAATTCCCTCGTCGCCGCGGCTCGGCGTCACTGGAACGGCGCATAATGTATCACCGAAACACGCGTCCGAATATGCATCTTGACTGACCGCGGCGCTAGGCAACGTCACTGGCAAAGGAACGTGAATTAGCCCGGATGCCATAGTACCCCTCACCCCCCCGCAAAACGGTCGACAACCGTCGAGCAACCGAAAGAGACAAAGAGAGAGAGAGAGAGGGATGGGGAATGACAGAAAGAGACAGAGGAACGGAGACAGTTTACGTGGTCTCTGTAGCTGACGTTTCTAGCTGGTAGAACGAACGGGGCGGTCGCGTGGGTCAAATGTTATAATTAGAATGGGATGAGGCCGCGTTTTCAACGGCAGCCCGTATCGGAAGATCGGGGCCGACTGTATAAGATCGAGATAGCCGTAGGATGATACGAGACAAAGGCCCGACCCGTTCCATTACTGCAGGCAATGATTGTCAGGTACAGCCACCGCGGCGGTACGGGGTCGATGCGTTTTATGGAAATTGAAGCCGTGGCTTTGGGAGCCTTTGGAAGATCGAATTGCTAGCCGGCGATCTTCCCAGCGACGATTGCCCGGGACTTTGGTCCGCCGAGGAACACGTGGAACTTCGAAATGCGCAGGATTTGGCGCTGCTAACTCTAAACTCTCGACGAAAAACCGTTCGCAGGAGAATCGTTTGAAGGTTAAGTAGATCGAACTTCTGAAATTTCATTTAAAAAACCGTACGATAATCTGTCCACGCTCATTTAAAAAATTACGAAAAAATATTGGCGCATCGTGCGAATCAATTGCATAATCCCTTGATTTTCTGTACACGAAACTTGCCATCATCCAGCGTGACCAGAAAATTGTTCGCAGCTCTGAGGCCGTTTCAAGGAATACAGCAAATGAAGAGAGAAGAAAGTAGCTCAAAGCGTCGCGGAATAATCGATGGGGAACGTCTCTAGAGGGCTTGGGCCGACGGTAAAGCAGGTCCGTAGAATCACCGATCGCAAGCAACAAAGTGGTTCTCGATTGCGGACCGGTAATTCGCGACGCAGGAATCCCCCTGTTCCCAACGAGACAGCAACTGCCGGCTCACGACTTAAATAAATCCGCGTTTGTCGCGCAATAAACCGCGATGAATGGTTTCGAGAGTAAACCCCTGGGATCGGCGACGTCTGTTATCGGGGGTGGGTCCGATTCCTTCGTTGATCGACTATCGCAGAGGTGTGACTAGTTAACAACACTTATTTCGTTCGAAATATCTTTCCATCTGGTACAGCAGAAAATATTCAAACTCGTTTTGACAAATTTTTACTGTACTTTATATAAACTAGAGAGAGTAATTACTAGACTGCGCCGATTTTATTATCGACATCGATCTGAATAAATTATTCATTGCCCACGTGTCAGACTAGGGACAGCAGTATTTTGTTTATCATGATTCTACGTATTGTTCCGTAATTGAATCAAATGAAATCTGCTTGATCGGTGGGCTTCGATAAGCGTTAAATTCGTTTGCACGTAACGATTAATAGAGGCGATGAAAATGCGATAATATTCGTGCCTCATCGATATAATTGTTATGCTGGAAACGCGCAAAATACCGGGTTTGAACTTTTACCCTGTCATGACATGAACAGTAATGAGCATCAATTAAACGGCCTTTGTAAAAATACAACTCCAAACATCCGGCGTTTGATTTTTGCTTCTACGAAATTTAAAACATCACAGGGACGAAAGAATTTAAAAACACTGTCACATGATTCTCGATACCTTGCAATTATTAAGCACAGAAATAAATGTCTGTTCAAACTCTTTTTGCAATTAATGCACAAAAATTTTACGACGAAAATATACAAAGAAACATCGCCAGTAATTATTCTGTCAACATTCTCTCGTATTGTATTTTGCAAATTTGCACCTGGTATAAATATATAAAAATTCGCGTTCTCGCTGGATAATACTTTCAGGGGTTGGAAATTCTTTTCTTCGTCAAATTATTCAACATTTCCAAACTCAAGTCTGCAGAATGCTTTCGAAGAGATGTTAAATTCTGGGGGTTGAAAGTTCTTTCTTTCAGCCAATGATCGCTCTCAAACTGGAAAAAGTAGAACGCGTTCAGGGATGGCCCATAAAAGAAACAGACCACGTGGAAATCGTTTCCCGGACAGTTTAACTGCTCGGTAGCGTTACAAATTTAAGAAGCAACCCCTTTTGTCGCGGCGAACGGCAACCGGCTTGTCCCATGCATCACAATGAACCGTATCGGCGCAGCGTATCGCGTTTGCCTTTCGAGGGATACAATGCCGCTTCGATTATCGATAATCCGACGATAAGAAGGGCGGGCCGGAGAAGGGACGAGGGTAGGCAGCAACGGGCCACGGGAATGGATAATCCGAAGTACCGGATCATCCGAAAATCCGCCGACAAGAGCGTCGTGCTTTATTACCGTTATGAGTGGCCGGCCTCTTAAAGTTCCCGCCTTAATCCGGGAACCAGTATAATCCGTTCGCGGATAATTGAGTAGTTTGCCGTGACTTCAAGATACTACCAGTACGTGAAACGGTGTTCGGATCAACTTCCTTCTATCCCTCGATGGCGAGAACCGTACGATTTGAGGTCGAGGTTCCGAGTCCCGCGGGCTTACTTTCGCGTGAAAATGAAATTCTGAGCGATTGGACTCCAATGGGCTATGTCGCGAGCCAACGAGTGTCGAATTCGTCTGGTTATTGCTCTTCCAGGCGCTTCTCTCCCTTGGGGAGAGGATCCTTTCAGGAGAGATGAAGGGGATCGTTACCGAGGGTAATTTTAACTGTCTCGCAGCTAATGAAGCTTTTCGTAATTGCCCTTCTGCTACGAGATGGAGGAAATTATATTTCGGGGGATGGCGCTCCATAGAAATACTTCTCCGCATCGTACAAGCAGAAATTATTAATTTATCAATAATTACTATCACTATCTGACCAGGCTGATCTTGGGCCGATTTCGAAGCTGACCAGGTGTCATCCAGAGCTACTCTGTGTCACCTTCAACTGACTCGCGGTTGACCAAGGGTCCTTCGGTACTGGTCTACTTCTAAGAATATTAATGTTCTTAGAAGACACGTGGATTTCTTTCGAGCAATATTTATGGTGCGTTCGTGACTAAAAATCTTCCTCGAAGATTAAGTAAATTAGGGTCATTCGGCGATCATTCGAGACATTGCCAGATGTCTAGTTTTTTGTATATCTTAAAGGACAATGTGCCATAGAATTGGTCACTCCGAACGACCACTCGCGACCGTCAAGGACAGTTTCAATTTACCGAGACCCGTCGCACCTCCTTCCCAAGGCTCCTTCGGGACTACGAGAAGGAGGTCTAGACCGTCGAAGCGTGCTGATTGGTAAATGCAACATTCGGCAGGAACCAATCGGTACAGGTTTTTCCTCGTCGCGTTCGGACAGGAAGTCGAATTCCGACAGTTCCATCTTAGCTTTCGGACAAGCATCACCATTGAATCCTCGGGTAGACGAGTACAACGCACCGGCCGTTGTCTTGTCATTCGTACAGTACAAGTTTCAAGACTTTACATTGCGGTAGTTCGTTGTCCA
Source organism: Lasioglossum figueresi (assembly GCA_028455805.1). Lineage (NCBI taxonomy): Eukaryota > Metazoa > Arthropoda > Insecta > Hymenoptera > Halictidae > Lasioglossum > Lasioglossum figueresi. The sequence goes on along the minus strand of CM052201.1, from coordinate 11,270,858 downwards.
GCGATCAGGACAACCGCGCCGAATTCCGCGTCGCAATCGATCAAAATCGCCTAGCGTGCGCTAGCGTATAAGGCAGGACCTGCTAGAATTGCCTTACCGGCGAGTCCACTGGCAGGTTCGGGACGAAACGCTTCTTTCAACGTCTTCCCTTTTAATCAAATCAATCGTTGTCTTTCGCAATCGCATAATCCATTGAACCGGCTACCCAAGATTAATTTTGCGGGTATCAAGATTCGTGCGAGGGCATTCGCGAGTCGACGCGTACGCAGTTAAAAACCGGGCTCAAGCCTCACAACCTTGAGTGGAATCCATCCGCGCATCACCCGCGAGTGTCCCTCAAACAGCACGACGCAACAATTAACATAGATCATTTCTTTTTATTCGACGAACAATGCTACACCGTAAAAATTTATATTTCTTGTTTAAAATTGGTATTCCTCCGATCGGAGGTATTAATAGAAAAAATACCATTTTTCATGAACCAGCCACTCACCATCGTCCCATTTGAAGCAAGGAAAAATTCTGTAGAACCACCTCATCGATCGCTATTAATATTTACCCAGTCCTCGAAAAGGTTTGACAAAAGGAATATTAAAATACGGCCCTCGATATAGTGGTCTCCACTATTAAAAAGAATTAAAAATGCAAAAGATTAGCCAGCAGTGTGTGCCCGTTTCGCGGATCCCAACCTGTTTGCTCACCTTTCCAGAAATCCGAGCGCGTTTTCGAAAGAAGAAAATCCAGGTCAGCTTCACGGAAATGTCCGTGCAGATTTCAGAAAAGTTGACATCGTACTCCTGAAGGAGGAGGAACTGGTTCGAGAGTAAATATTCACGAAATGGTTGACTATCTGTTCTACATTCGATCCAGCGGTTTTTATTCATAGCCCCGGCTCAGCCATGAAAGTGGTAAAAGTCCCACGCGTTTTAACATTTTTTTTCATATTTCCTCGAAGCATTTGCCGCCGGTTTATTTTCGCAACGAGACTGGTAATTTAAATTGTAGACGATACCCGTGGATAAAATCGAGGTAAGGATTCGCGCGCAAAACACCGGAGAAAGAAATGCCGCGGCTAAACTTTACATTGAATTAGTAATTTTATTCTACCGCGTTGTCGGCCCGTGCAATTTCACTTGTCGAGAACTCATATTTCTCGGTGGGGATTCCCCGCCTTTCTTACCAACGCTTCCGGCTACGTTTTATTTATAACCGCGATGAGCTCGCGTCCTGACAAAGACTTTTGTTCCCGGCTGCGGTATCGGACAATAAGATGATCCCACATTTCTGTCTATTACCAGCAATATGTTTGAGAATACTGAAAAATGCTTTTGTGCAATGTGAATTACAAGAGTTTTAGTATATTTACATATGATTGTGTTTACAATATACAGGATATACAGTACTGTTCACTTGAATAGCCTCGAATACGCCAACTAACAAATGAATGACGTCGAGAAAGAGTTCGATTCTCTTTCCGTATAAGCATGATAGTAGCAGGAAAATTCGTCTTGTCCATCCAGATTGAATTTTTTCTCATATGAGAAAATTATATTGTGCCATTGTTGAGTCCAACTCATATGCGTTCCAACAAATTGGAGTCGGGTTTCAATATGCCTTCTCATTAACGCAGGTTTTCTTTGCATTTGCTTGGGTTTTATGTATGGAACACTTTGTACGATGCGTCTAGTAGTTGAAACTGACGCTTTTGTTCCAACTTCCTGTTTGACCTTCTTAAGGGAAACTGCTGCATTCGAAATTTTACGTAAAATTGGTCTCCTTTCCCTCTCCGTTGTAGCTCGTTTTGTTCTCCCTTTATAATTTTTCCCCAACTTCCAGCGTTATTACAGAAATTATTAATTACTATAGCGCTTCTATTAATTCTTTTTTCAATTTCTCGGTTTGAATACCCTTCTTCTTTTAAAACTAAAACTAAAAAGTCACCTTACTTTTTGTAGGGGTCAGTCGAGGAAACTCGAAATCGTTAGAAAGCGTAAAAAAACAGCTGAACACAATTTATGGTGTGCGTGACTAGACAAAGCTATTTTTGAGAGGACTGTTTAGTTTCAGAGTCTGCCAGGTTTTAGCTTTCGTTAGTTCGCCTCAATAGCGCATACGGATACCATAAATCGTGGAGGACCGAAGGACCTTCGACGAAAGGGCAGCGGACGCCCGCGTACGGGAAAACCCCACGTGCGTAAGGTCTGGAGGAAAACAGCGTTAGTTGTAAGAGATTTTCCCCTTCTCCTAAAATTCATTTAGTATAAGAAGACGAGACGACCGGGACTTAGGGTCGTTGTTATCTGAGAATCACCCGAGTAAGTCGTCCTAAAACATTGTAAGAATAGTGGAGTTGCATTGTTAAAATAAATACTATTACGCAAACTAACACGTTATATAGAACACATAAAATCCCTATACTTTTTGATCACACCTCGTATATAAATCGTATATAAATCGTACAAATTCTTGCGTGGACATTCGACGTTGAACAGCGTTCATCGTCCAACTATTATTTTTCGTCGGACAGTATTTGCCGCGATTAACTAGACGGTCGGGTGCGGCATTAAATCAAGGTGTTAAAGCAAAGCTATGGTTGCCGGCCCGGTTTCTGTCGGCTGTTATTAAGAAAAAAGCTCGGCTCGCATTAATCATGGCCCGCAGTCCCACATCTGTCCCGGGGCGCAGCGCGCCAGTCACTTTATTACCGCGTAAACTGCGTTTTCATCACGGGAACGGAAACGGTCGCCGGTCTAGAGCTTAATGCACAATCGATACAGATCGCCGTGGGATTTCGTTTACTCGTTGGCGAGGGGGCAGGGTCGCCCGGGAAAACAACCCGGGAAACGTAAGAAAATTCTGGCATGTTTCTGCTGTTCCGCTCGCCCCTCCTCTCGCCCCTGGATGAAAAGTGGAATCCGTAACCTTAATTCCAGCTGGATCGTATGAAAAACTTCCCTTTCTTGCGCAGCCGCTTTTGATATATATTCGACGCCGGACGCGATTCGCGTTGACTTTCTAAATTTCATTTCTGCTTTTTTCGGTGAAAACATTTTTCGCGTTTACTGAATTTTGAAAAGTTCGATTTGATGGATGCCATTTAATTTAACTCGCGAATAGCATTGTTTATACGCATAATATTTTATTTCGATGTACTGTAATTGTGCATGGATTGTCAAAAGAACTGCTCAAATTGGTTGCATAGTTGTTACAAGTTTTCCGGTGGCTGACCACTGCGTCACTTTTCTACTTAAACTAGAGACGATCATTCGATTTGTCGTTTGGAGAGGATCGAAGGAACAAGGAAATTATCAAGGGCTAATGAACGGCGTCAGATACAGTTACAAACAGGCCTCGAGGATATCCGGATGTCTCTCGCACCGTATCGTCGCGCCGGCTGACGTAAGGTCTTCGACGTAAAACGAGATTCCGAAACGGCGCGCAGCAGCTGGAACGGGGCGCAATTACCGGTGTTGCATCTAATTAGACGATCAAGGTAATCGGCGGAGGCGCGATCGAAACAGGAAACTTCGCCGTGGCTCGTCCCATCCCGGGCCGTGCGGCGCACTCAATTACCGCGAAGCGACACTCGAACCAACCGGAAACGGGGCCGGTCTTCCTTCGCCCGCTGCTTGTTCCCGTTCACCTCGCTGCCTTCTCCGTACCGGGTGTCCACGAAACACTGTCCACAATTAGCTACCACAACACCCATCCCTTTGAGAAACCGTAATTTTCCACTCAGAACCCTACCACAAAACAATTACGAGAAAGCGGGTACAAATTCAAATTTTCATAACTCCGGCAAAAACGCTAAAACTTCGTGTTGGATTATCAATAAGTTACCGGCACAATGAACTTATTACAATGAGTTTTCGTATACGAAAGAGCTTCCTCCCGCGCCGTGTAACAAAGAATAATTTTATTTTAAAAGTACCGGCGTGCATTTATTAACCCTCAGCACTCGATTGACGCTTCTGAGGCGCCATTAATAATTCATGTACTATTATTTTAAAATATTGTTTATATTATTAGATCTGTCGGTATCTAATTAATTAATTAATTATTCAACATTTAAGTATTGTATGAGCTATTACATCAATTTCATATCTACCAAATTTTAAAAATCATACAGTATGGAAATATTCTAGATCGGAAGAAATGTTTAATTTTCCAGTTAAAATAGCTACGAGTGAAAGGGGTGATACCCATTTCCAATATTTTGTTTAAAAGTATAGAAGTCCGTTCTCAGCAAAGGTACAGCGATGTAACCGGAACGTTGAAAATGGTTACAAATTTTGTCCACTCATGATCGTGTCCTGCCTCGCATCGGTATAAAAATGTAAATGCGGCTCCGTAAACATCGCGTGTGCATAGGGTCTCAGCCGAAGGTAAGCTGACCTAAGCTAAGTCTCGGTGAGGCATAAAAATCAATGCTACCGCGTTCCTAATTCTTACGGTGTTTGACAAACGCAGGACGTTCCACTTTTGCCAGATACGTGAGTATTTTCGCCATGATAAGGTGATTAATTTTTTCCAACAAGGCGTGAGTATTTTCGCCATGATAAGGTTATTAATTTTTTCCAACACCTTCCACTGGTATCCACATGCGTCGATGGTAAATCTAGGCAGAATAAGTGTGGTTGGAGGGTGGGGGTGAGAGTTTCGAAGTGTCCCGCGGGGAAAATCCAGTTATCGCGAGTGGACCGGACTCGACGCCATTCATTCGAGCCTCGCAGCGACTGGATGATAATTGCTTTAGGAATCGGCGTCTCCGACGTCGTTGCACCGACCCACACCTCTCGGTCTGTCCTCTTGCCGTGCCCCGAAATCCCGGACCCGTCAAATTGGATTCCGTGTCCCAGGCTGTCCGGCTGTTGTCACCCATCGACCGGTTTCTCAACCCCTACACCACTCGCGTTCTCGCCAATTTATTTTTTGTACCGGTGGTAAGTTTTATCACCCCGTTTCCCCGAGTTAATTCTCATCCGTATCAATTCCGGATCCATTTCATCGAGAATTTGTCTTAACCACCCTCAGCCAAACTTTTTCATTGTAATAATAGCATTTTACGGGATCCATTTAAGTTTGTTTCTTCCAAGGAAGCTCACTCAATTTTCTATAGAATCGCATTTCGGCGAAAGCACGAGGATCCCCAATCTAATTATAGCGATCCGATGAGAACTTTACGGCGCTACGTTCACACATTATTTTTTGATTAGCCGTACCGCTTAGTCGATTAAATTCTCCGCTCGATCGATCGGTGGAAGTTCGCGGAGACGTTCTTTTCTCTGCACAGAGCGTAGATCTCGAATGCGAGGCATAATTGAAATATATTTTTACTTCAAGGCTCGCGGAGGGTTTACCAACCATAAAACGGTGCTTCGCGAAAATTCCGACTGGCTTAAAAATAATGGGGCCTCGGGTTAAGTCCGGGTTAAAATCGCCCGAACCACCCGTCAGCCCTCTCGCTTAACTCCCTACTTACGTTTTACGAAGTTGGCCCGCGGCGAGAACTACTGCTCCGTGTTCCGTGCAACTGCCTCTAAGCAACTTCGCATCAAGTTTACCCGTTGATTCCGAGCTGTTTACGATTCCTGAATACGAGCACCGTGTCTCGAAGGCTTAGTCATCGCTCGAATAATCACGATTTTATACAATTTTTATGGTGCCTCGCTGAGCTTTCATTTCATTCCTTTATTTTCCCCTGTCGATTCGAAACACTTTCATCTTGTACTCGATTTTATTACACATATATTCTATTTATTCCTTTATTCATATATCTTTATATCTCGCATTTTATCCGTTAGTTCCCCTATTTTAAATAAGAGTTCGAGCTAAGCAAAAAGCCAGTATGCAAGTAGTAATCACAAAAATCGCTTAATATAAATACAGTATACCATCTTTATTGGAATTTTTCTAATTCACGTTAAAATTAAATGAGTTCTGCAAACATCGTCGTAACGATTCGTTCCGTTTCTACAATGATTTTCCCAGAAATTTCAATAGCGGATACGGTAAAAACCTTCAGGGGAAAAATGATCCATTGCTAAAAGATAGTTTGCGTGATCGTTTTTCCCTCGGATTTCGTGCCGCTACCCGAGGTATCGCGTAATGTCGATCGAGGCAAAGGACGTCCGAGGATCGTCCACGACTCAAACGCTGGTTCGCAGACACTGGCATCGATTAGGGGTGAATTCGTCGGCCTCGTCTTTCCACTTTTATAGCGCCTGTAAACGTTTTTACTGGCGAGCCATCCTCGAATCGCCGATTGGAAACGGGATTTACTTTGAATGCCGGATCCATCTGAATGAAACATTCCGATCACAAGGATTTAATTGAAGTTCCTCGACCCCTCAAACCCCCTTCCTCTATCCAACCCTCCCTGTAGCCTGGTTGTCCCACCCCTTGCTCTTTTAAGCGTCGACGCTTTTTCGCTTGTAAATACTTTAATTGAGTGAGACACAATAATCGATTAACTTTATATTCGTTTTCGAACGGCGGACGTTCCTGGATGAATCTGGCGAAGATGTCGGTCCAATTCAGAAAAGGAAAAAGATTAATTTTTGTAGCTAAAAGTTACAACGCTGTTTATATATTTTAATTATGCACCGATTAAGAATATTCCCTCCGCTTTCTTGCGCTCGATATAAAAGAGATGATGCTAAGGACTTATTAAAGAAACAATTTATTTTTCTACTGAACTGTCAGTGGTTTCCTATTTGAAAGCACAACGTATTGCCGAGAATAACGATCGGAATAAAAGAATCGTCTCGCCTCGAACAATTTACAAGAGGAGGGAGGACCAGGGATGGCGAGGAGTTGTAATCTGTGGGGGTACGCGCGATTAAATGGTCGTTCGCTGGTTCCAGGGGCCATCTTCGTCCAGGCTTTTGCACTTACACGATGCTCCTGAATAATGCAGCCAGACGCCCGGTATCTCGGAACAACCGGGCCCGGTAATTACCGTCGTTCCATTGAAAAGAAGTTGGCTTGATCATAATTTCGCCATTAGCCGACACGGCGGAGGATGGGGGATGGCTTGGTGAATCTTGCTGGGAATCGACGATGTGACCAGTGGCGGTGAAACGGGGGGTTGAGAGGGTGGAACCGACAGAAACAGAAGAAGAGAGGAAGAAATTCGAGAAAATTCGGTGAACAAAGAAAGCACAGGGTTGGAGAAAGTTGGTGGACAAAAAGAGGGGCGAGGGCTGAGGGAAGGGATGGAATTAAGAATAGAGGGTTGGTCGGGGAGGATGTTTGAAAAGGAAAAAAGGTGGAAGTAATTCGCGCAAGGCACCGGTCCACAGATATTGCATTTTTATAAGGCGCCGGCTTCTTTTCTCTTCCCTTTCACTCTTCTCTTCTTCCCTTCAACCCATACCCTCGCCCACGTTTTATTCTTTCCGCTCCGCAAAGACGCCCGTTAAACTTCTCCGTTGGACGAGCTAACGACGATGCGATTACCGTCGGGTGCCACCCGCTGTTTAGAATAATTCACTCTCAATGGGGGCCTGCCTCGGTTATCACAACCGCCCACGCGTCTTTCAATTTGCTAACGCGAACGCATTAATGCGCGAATAATGCTCGAGTCGGGGGAACATCTCGCGAGACACCTGCGGGCGCGGAGAGGATACCTTCCTGGAAGGTAGCACAGTTCTTCTGTATATTGAGATACAATTTCTCAGAATTGTTCACGTTTCGAGAGTTTCAATCGAAGCTTCTGTTTCATGGCAGATATCTTTAGGTATGTCGGAAAATTCGAAGACGCGTCGAGAAAAATTCAGAAATCCGTGTCGACGTCGGAAAGAAAATCATTGGAGATTTGAGGGTTAATAAACGTCCGGCAGGTACCCTGTTAATACACAGTGAAACATAACGAAACCCCGGGGACAATGTCCAAGACACAACAAGGTCTCGACAGTGTCTTAAAGCCGCGGATTCATTTGCGGTTTCTCGGTGGGTCAGCTATTAGCCGGATCAAACGGCCAATATGTACGTAAACAATTGCGAGGGCGGCTCGTGGGGTCGGCCTGGCGCAGCGAAGTTTCAACTTAACCAAACTCCCTGGCTAATGGGAACAATGCCAGGGCAAGTTCCGTCCGGGAGCCAAGTTCCGGCTGGCGGTAACTCGCGACGACCGAGTCAGGACATCTCGAGATGCGGCCGGAGTGCACTCGATTCACGGGAATGCCACTCAAATGACCACGAGAAAGAGAGAGAGAGAGGGAGACAGACAGAGAGAGAGAGAGAGAGAGAGAGAAAGAGAGAGAAAGAGGCACCGAGAGAGAATGCTAGAGGAAGAGAATGGAGCTTGCGAAACAAATTGGGGGGATGAACGGGATCCGGGGGCTAGCTGCGATTGGTTACCGGGAACTCGTACCATTTCCCCCTTATTGATCTCCACCTACCGCGGTAACAAGGCCGAAGGAAACGAAGAAAACCGTTCCCTGCCTGGATCCAGGGTTCTCCGGAGGATCGCTGAGCAGACTAATCGGATTTTTTCGATGCGGACGCGCCAGGCCAAGCGGATTTTGTATCGGAATTAAACCGTCGGGTTTGTTTCAATTAAACAGAGATCCGACCCCTCATCGCCAGATTAAGAACCTGCAATTGTTCCGTCTTCGTCTCAAAAGCAACGCTCCGGCGATCGACGAATTCATTCGCGCAACTCGGCACAGAAAATGATTTGCTGTACTCTAGGACATGATCGTTGCAGACTGATCGCAATCGTAGCGATACGTGTTTGTATTTGTTCTGCGTCATCGATAAACGTCTGGTAAGCGAATTAATTATTTCCTTAGCGGAACATTGTCCCCGTCGCCGCGAAAATTAGCAACAGGTTCGAAGCGGAATTATTTCCACCCATTCCCAGCAACCCCCCAGGGCAGCTCCCGTCACTCGTGATTTCTGCTCGCAAACTCTCTCTCTTCCTCTTTCTCTCTCCGCAATCCCGGTAATTCGATGCTCGAACCCGTTCCAGAGTTGTTATAATTGCCGATGAAGTTGCTCGCCGCGGATATACGCAGAGCGCGAAAGCTCTGCGAAGCATCGGCTAATTAACTGGCGAAACTCTCCGGGACCTAGGCTGTCACTTGAATCGCAAAACCAAGGGGGATTCATCGTTGCGGCCAATCATCGCTGATTAATTTACACGTTCGTCCGGGAGGCCCATCGATGTTCTTAGTCCGCGCCGGGAGGCCACGATTGGACCAGGAACAACGCTGTTCAACGAGCAATTTTCGGCGTTTGTTGTTGAACGAAGCTCTAGCCGACTCTCCGGGATAATTAAATCGCTTTCCGAGGATTCAATTTTGCGCCTTGACGGCGGCGGATACACTCGATCGATCCCCCCCCCCCCCCACCCTCGTGTGACCCATTTCTACTCGATATACTGGAAAAATTGGTACGAAAACTTTGTGGTTGAACAGGTGAGCCGTAAGCTACGTTCACGCTGAAGCAACTTTTTCTCACCTCCTGTTGCCTTCTTCTTTCGACGCGACTTCTTTTCCTCGGACGACAAAAAGTTCTAATGTTCGAGGGCTTACATTTAAGCTGGAAGATCGCACTTTACGATAAGACTACCGAGGTTTATGATAAAATTCAATATCAAAAATTTAGGTAACATGAACGATGAGAGACCAATAACTCTGCAGCGTCTCCATACTAAACAACCCCTAAACAACATCACGATCGAACAATGTTCCCCAAAACGATCCCCTAGCCCCGTTCCGAAATGTTTTTGTTGAAACTGTTCTTGTCGAACAGCACAATCTCCGTCGTTATAATTAAACTTAACAGTGCCGGGAAGACAACGAGCGGGAGGTGGTTTCCGGTCGCGCATAATCTGGAGAACAAGGTTCTAAATTCCCAGCAGGCTTCCCGTTAACAAAGCTAGACTCGGAGATCAGTGTAGCAGGTCCGAGGGTCGCAAGAAGCTTGACGTCGGCTGTTTGAAGGCCGCTAATACCGTCGAGAGGTCCCGTCGCGATAATTAATTACCCGTGTGCTCGGATCGCCTTAAACGAACGAACGAACGAACGAAGAGGACGAAGATGAAGAGGAAGAACAGAGGACAGACAACGGCCCGCGGCGACGCGCAGGATTAATTACAGCTGTCGGTCGTTAAAAACTATCGCGCCGTTTCACCGTTAGTATGAGAAGCCTAAAAAGATAGCGGAGGGGATGAGTCAAGATATACATAAATATATATAAATATATATATAGAGAGAGAGAGAAAGAGAGAAAGGGGGAGAGAGAGATAGGACGCCCGGCTAATTACCGCGTGTCCGTTAATGAAGCCGTGCGAGCCGTGACGCAAATTCGGAGGACGGATCGAGGACACGAGGAGGATGTATCTTGCGGATATCCTAGGACATCTTTCCCGGAGTCCTCTCGGGCAGGTGGAAGCTTGGGCTGGCACCGCGGCTAGGTCTCGATGGAGGACTTAATCAAAATACGAGCGGCTAATTATGTCTGCGCTCCTTACGAGAGAGAGTGGAAACTCGGCTCTCGAGTGTGCCGCCGGATGAGGGAAACACGGAAACTGGTTAGACCTACCAGTGAGAGAGGAGTTTCGTGGGGCAAAGAGGAAACGTGCTGGGAAAAGGAGGATTCTAAAAGGAGGAAGAGGGATGGCCGGTACGGGGTTGGCACACGATAAGAGACGGTGAGAGAGAAGGCGAGTGTAAATCGCTGGTGGGGCCAAAGACGAAAGGAGGGGCCGCCTGGAGACGTAATTGGACCCGCGGACGCGGAAGAAGCTTCGTTTTCGCTTCGTTCGACAGAACTACTCTCTCTCTCTCTCTCTCTCTCTCTCTCTATTTCTTTCTCTCTCCTTCCATCTCTCTGCCTCTCTCCTCAGATCCGATGACGGTCGAGACACAGCCGACTTCGACGGACCAGCCAGAATTAAGAGGACTCGCCAAAGTAATGTTCGATTCGAGCCCCAGGCAACAACCAGCGACGACGACGACGACGAGCAGCTATCTCTCTTCCCCGGACTTCTAACGACGTGCAAACACGACGAGAACCGGAAACTGGGACGGCCGTCGAGGAGAGCTGTTGCGACACTCTCAAGCGACTCTTCCGAGCGAGTTCGAATCGTCGATCCTTATCCTTATTCTTTGCCGAAGGCTTTTTTAGTCGGTCGACGACGCAGCTCTCTATCTTTTCTCCCCGTCGAGATGCAGTTAACGCGAGGAGATGGTCTGTGGAGGACACTTGCCGCGATGCGGATGAGTTTGCTTCGAGAATTGTAAGCTACTTACTTGTGTGGATAATTATTGGACGTTCGAGCTCCTTTTTTTTGGGGCGCGGTGTTCGATTTAGGGGAAATTGCTGCTTGAAATTGTTCTTGGCATTGTGGAGCAAATTATAGAATTTTTTGAAAATTTTCTCATACAAACGATATTCTATAATCGACGAGCAACTAATATCGTATCAATGAAATTTCATTAAAATCGAGAAGCGATTATGCAAAGTAATTCGTTTATGACTTGCATTATAACATGCACGAGCTGTTCATATTGGAATTATTTATTCGTATCGCGAGTGATATTAATGAATTTAATTAATCACCCTTGAAATTAATAATCAGATACTGAGAAACTATTATCCTTGACTCAGTTTAACGTTATTGTATTTATTTGCCCAACGAACACGGTGTAATCATAAGCAAATGTTTGTGTCGTAGCATCGAGCGAATATTAAGTAGAACTAATCCATATTGATCGGGCAAATTAATCCAGATCTAGGGGAGCGAACACGTTTCCAGGATCGTAGATATTCCTCAGGCCGTCCGAGAAGGTGTCGTCGCGAATAAATCGAGTATCGATTCTATCGAGAGGATATCCAGGTCTTATCCCGAGGCTCCCAGTCCAGTGTTCCTTAATTGATCGAACAGGAAGACGGTTGTCCTCCCCCTCGCCTCTCCGGTTCTAGATTAAAGTAACAGGATCGGAAGGAGATAGAGAGAGAGAGAGAAGGGATCCAGGACGAAACAAAAAGTGCGGATTAAAATGGCGAGCCGCGGATAACGAAGTGGGGATGGCGGGGGGCGTATCTCTCGAATAAAGTCCTTCCACATTCTCGTTATCCTTCGAGCAGGACATACGAATATCCTGGAGAACGACCGCGATCCTCTCTCGCCTCCAAGTATCGTTTTCTGTTCTCAGAACTTTCTCAAACCAGAGCAAAACAAGTTGAAACAAAACCTCGAAAGGTTCCGTTTGAAACAATTACCAGAGTGTCATCGTAGGAGTGGACGTGATCGAAGAGATGATGGCTTTAATATCGATACGAGACGTGTTTTGATATATGAATATTAATGTTGATCCACATCCACACATCGAATTCAATTTAACTCTGAGCATGTTGAAACCGCTCGGAGTATTATTTTATTATTTATACAATGTACCGGTGTCAATATCGGAAATCCGATTTCATTTTATAATTACCAAATAAATACAAATCCGTATTCCGTGACAACACTCTCATGAAATGAGGGATTTCGACGTCGCCCGTTATCCGTTAAATAAAACATTCAACGCGATCCTGAGTATCAATCACACTTCTACTTTCGCCGGGCTCAACGCGAGAGACGATTCTTCGGCGCCGTTTTACGGCAAACCATTTTCTCCGAAACATATCTCACCGGTATTAAAAAATATAATACGTCTAAAATTTTGTAGTTTTTTTTCGAAAATGATTATTGCCATAGTTTGCTGAACAAATTCTCAGGTAATTAGCTGCGAACAAGCCCGGCAACACGTTTTCCGGACATCTAGGATGTCATTTCTATTTTACGGTGATGGTTCACGAATGGAAGGTGGTTTCATTGTTTTCCAGTCTCTTCGAATTTGTCCATGAAAACATGAATTTGAATAAACGGCCGTTTAGTGGCCATTCCGCGGAGGCGAACGAGTGTTCCTGAAAGCGGCGGCAACGGCGGAATTACGAGGGAAACGAGAGATTTGTTTTCCTCTCACGTGAATAACGTTCGCGGAAAGCGAAAACAAAATGGTTGTGAGAAGCTCGGACGATTTTGCGCCGGTGCTGCACCGACTGTTCCCCTGAATCATCCGGAACGCGATAATACCGTCGAAGTTGTTACGGGAGGGTTTCTAACCCGGCGAGGCCGATAACACCGTGCCACTTATCCCGACGAAAAATCTCGGGGAAAGCACGATAGAAAACTTCGGCGAAACTGTCGTTCCCGTGGAAACGTACGAGCGCGTACGCTACCCCCGCATGTGCCCGCACCCTCTGACGACGGAGAACGTCGCATAAAAGCACGACCGGCCTCCATATCGCGGCCGAACGGCCTGATAAGACAGCTGCGTTATGCTCCGTGCTCGGAAACAAAATTCAACCAACCACACGACCACCTTTGACATCGTCGTTCGCCAATACTCGATCGAAAACGTGGAAACGACGATTGCCAGACTCGACTTTGACGATCTCGAGCCACTCGAGCAGCTTAAAAAATAAGTGCAGCCATAAAATATTTATATATATAATATAGAAATCTATAAAACGAAATTCATGAAGTATATATGTATATCTATAAAACAGAAAATATAAGAAATTCCACTAAATAAAATAATGAAGTTGAGCCGTATTGAAAGCAAACAAAATTCGTCCATGTTCCACAATTTTTGGAGACCGTACGGTGTACGAGTGCCACGAGGTAAAATTCAACCAGCAGCGTTTTAATAAAAGGCACAGAGGGAAAACGTTTTAATAAAACTATGACTGCGAGAGGAAACGACACAGTTCGACGGGAGATCGTTGTTCGGATATTTCCCCGTCACTTATCGTGCCGAAAGTAAGCGTGACCGTGGTAGCTCGCGATCGCTTTATCCCGGGGCCGATGTTCAGCCCGAAACTTCGGGAAAGCTTCAGCGCCTCGGCTTCAATTTTACGCGCCACCGGTCCCGCGCGCTGTTCGCACTCCACTGTCAACGCACGCACATCAAAATACAGTCGAATCGAAGGCAATCGCACGTCATGCACGCCCGCGCTTTTCCACCGGGGGGGGAAAGCTTCCGCTTTTCATGGGATCACGACCGTCGCATCGCGACGTTGTAGCGATGTTCGCCCAGAAATTCCCGGCGAAGATAAACTCCTCCACCCCCTTCGGGAGAGTTCTTTGGAAAATTTCGTGGCAGCCTGGAAGTTTCTGTTCCCAATACCCGAACGCCCGCGTCTTACTAAAAACGCGTCGAGTTCGGTGAGAACTCCCTTGGACTTCTTTTTGAAGCGTTGAAGACCTTAGGGTAGTTCTCGGGGATGACAAATTGCTTTTAAAAAATCTGAAGACTGTCGGTGTTATTTTCCCTTTAGAAGCCATCCAGGAACGTTTCCCTCCATTCGACAATGAAAATCGCACAAGAAAATCGCGATTTTCGCTCTTGCCCGAGAAATCGTTGATCGGTTCTACTTAAACTTCAGTTTCTTCTACTTCTACAACACCAATCTCATCGAGAATTCGTGATTTTCTTCTGTGTCTGACAAACCGTTGACTCGTACTACTTAAAATTCAATCAAAACGCATTTCCATTTATTTTACTTCCTGCTCGGCGATCGTAAGCATAATTTAACCATCCAGCGCGATAAGAACAACAATTACTCCTACCCTAAATTGATTTTCGTGGATCAGAGGGATGGGAAACAGAAGCGGAACGCGATCAAACGATATTCGCTGATCGTTCCGCACGAAACGTGTCAATTAGCGCTATTTTGTTTGATTTTAATTAGCCCGCCTGTTTGCAGCGGCATCCCTGCTGCACGTACACCCCGTCGAATCGCGAGGTTCACCGATTGTAACTTTTCCAACCCGTTTACCCCCCCACCTTCTTCCGGTAGAAGTGATCCAATCTTAACAATGATAAGCTACAACGACCGTTTTCACGTACGGCAAATATTTTTTCGTACAGGCAATTATCCGTCGACCGGGCCACCCTTTCGGCGATTTTATCCGTGGGGTGGCCGGACACAAACTCCCGATCGACGATTTTTCCGCACGATTTCCCGCGGGAGGACCGGCCGCGGAAGTATTCACGAAAACAAAATCCTGCGAGCACAGCGAAATGGAAATCTGCTTGGCACCGTCGGTGAACGAACCTTCGAAAACTCGATAGCGTCCGACTGTCACCCCCGAGTCTCTTCAACTCTCTGTTACAGGGCTCGCTGCCTCCGATTCTGACCCATTTATCGGCGAATATTTTCCTTAGCCGCTCTCGAACCGCCGAGCTTCTCAAACCTTCTCTCGAAAGACGAATTTCCTCTCCTATCGCCTCTCTTATCTCCTAATAGCACTTCTTCCGCTATTTTCAAAACTCCCCTGTCGACTGCACTGATTTTTCGAAGATTGTAAACACATGTCAATGTCTGATTTTAGAATTCAGATGTTACGTAGCGTTTGCAATCCAGAAATACTATTACGATTTATATTACTTTTATTTAAGTTGTATTCTTTGCATGGCGCTATGAAACATCAGGCATTTTTCTGAATGTCTGATTTTAGAATTCAGATGTTATGTAGCGTTTGCAATCCAGAAATACTATTACGATTTATATTACTTTTATTTAAGTTGTATTCTTTACATGGCGCTGTGAAACATCAGGCATTTTTCTGAACGTCTGATTTTAGAATTCAGATGTTATGTAGCGTTTGCAATCCGGAAATACTATTACGATTTATATTACTTTTATTTAAGTTGTATTCTTTGCATGGCGCTGTGAAACATCAGGCATTTTTCTGAATGTCTGATTTTAGAATTCAGATGTTATGTAGCGTTTGCAATCCGGAAATACAATTACGATTTATATTACTTTTATTTAAGTTGTATTCTTTACGTGGCGCTGTGAAACATCAGGCATTTTTCATATGCACCAACCGAGTGAAGATTAATAGACTACTGGTAGCTTAGGGGATGAACGACATTCAACGATCGAATCAACACGTCCATAACACCGTCGAAAGTTTTACGACACATTCACGGCCGTCGAAATTGGACAGACACCTTCATCAGCGGAGATACGAGCGATCAATAGGCGAACGAACGACAAGACGTTCCGATGACAGAATATTATTGCCACTACGTAAACCATCCATCACAATGTCGACAACGATTACTGGAACAGCCAGTGCAATTCTAGGAAACAATTCTGGCTGCTTTTATGGCTCGATAAGATCCTAAATCCTGTGCACTAAACTTCCAATCGGGCGTTGGTGATATAACCATCATAACCTCGCATCTGCATTAGAGTGTTTCACGTAGATCTGTTACGGTGAATATTATAGACAAGACACGAATAATGACTTAAAAATGTTATTCAAAAGATAATCAGAAATTTATTTATAATTGATGCTGTACACCTCGATTGTCTTTTATATTTTTCTGGCACGCCCGGTGTAAAATGACGATCACGAGCGTCAAAGGGATCGAAGCACCAGCCAATTAGCTGTCTTCCCCAGATCGATAGCTAAAGATCGCGTGAGAGGCCCGGCCGCAAACAAGATTTTCCGCCGTGCCGTTCGAAAAGAGTTTCAACAACGAAACCTTTCATCCTCGACGGACCGAGGTTCTGCCATTGTTTCTGTTAACGATTCCCATTGTTAGCCCGTCGCGGTAGCCTCGTTGGTAATGCAGTTTCTTCCCTCGGCTGTTCCCGTGGATCACGGAGCAAACGGATCTCCAGGGTGTTCGCTCGAATCGATCTTGTTTTCGCGGGGATGTGTCTGGCTAGCGACCGGCACCGACTACTGCCAGACAAAGGCCACTCGTAATTACAAAGCCGGCCGTTTTATAGCGCCCCGGTTTTACGACTGGCCATCTGCATACGGTCCCATTCGTATTGCAACGACGACCGTTCCGTTTTTAACGCACCGCTCTCTCTCACCCTGGCGAACCACCAAATTTTTCGGCCCGAGAAAAACCTGTTTTTCACGACGCCACGAGCCATTGATTTCGCTTGCTTCGAAATGAGGAAGCTAATCGCGAAATTGAATGTTCTGGATGCGCTCACCGTACACGGTTTCGTACCGGGACGATTTAATTCTAGATATTATTTAATTAAGATATAAAAATTGTACACTGGTGCAACTGTACAAAATTTAAGTACATCATCGTCCGAAGAAAATAAATCGTCGACGGTCACACTGCGATACTTTCACGTTAAGGGTGAAATTAATCCCAGATTTTTCAAAAGCTCAGCATCTCGCAGACCACCCGCCGTAAGTCCTATAAAATACTGTAGTATAAATCTCAGTCGTGTTACAAATATCGCGGGCGACGTCTTACGAGTGGACGAGCACAGATAAACAGGCCGAAGAGCTTTTCTTCAAAGGGTCCAGGGACTATCTGGGGTCCACTGTTCCGGCTCGTAAATTTCAACAAACCTTTCTGCGAGGAAAAAAGAATCTGCGTCGTCGAAACTTCGATGGTCAAGGTCCGAGGGATGACCGAAGGCTTCCACAGGAACGGTCGTCGAGGTTAAGGGTCGAATTTAGTCATCTCACGTTTCTCATTACTCGGAAGCTGGGCGAAAAATTTCTTCAGCTTTTTGCATCCATCAACCCCTGGACTACAAATAATTTTCCGGATTGGTCTCCGGCATTTGCGGGATTTTCTCGCAGAGCTCCGCCAATGGGAATATTAAAAAATCTTGGAGAGCTTCGAGCTGTCGAAAAAGTTCTCCCGGATGTTTGCGAACCCTGGATTTTCGCTGCAGTTTTCGAGAGGGTCGGAAACGTAGAACGATTGTGAGTCGGAGAACCCACTGTTGGATTTAACGTTGCTGTGTAAACGAAGGGCTTGCCCGTTCCAGCATTTTCGGAGCTTGCAGCTTTTAAAGCGATTAAAGCAGGAAATAATTGACCTATTGAAAGCGTCCCTTCAATTTCTGAAATAGAGAGTCTGCCGTCTCCTCCATCGTCTATTGCTGAAGATTCTTCGTCGAACGCAGTCATACACTTTTTCCTGCGTACCAGATACGTCCCCTCTTAAATGCGTTATTTATCCAGAAGTTCGCCGCCTAATATCCAGCGAGCGTAATGAAGATAAGGCACGGGAAACGAACCGAGTGGCTCTGCTGGAACATCGAAACTTTTCACATAGAGCTCCGCGGGAATTGCCGCGTCGCTTTCCGCGGAAACGCTCCGAGATAAAGCTCCCCAAGGACGGTGAGCATTATTTACAATTGCGTATAAACTGGCTATTCGAAACCCCACCCATCGCCGGGCTTTTAACCTAACTAGCGCCCCAATATCGCTACCAATTCCGGATAGCTGCGCGCGAACTCTCTCAGCGAAGGATATGTACTCTCGATGCCAGTGGAAACGGTCTGCTACAGTCAGACACGCCACTGGCACCATTTCTAGACACTGCAACAAATTTTATTCCGATCAGAAAGGATTGTATCGAACGTATATAAAAAACAGAGCAAGTAGAAATGATCTGTAATGGCTGGTCATTGCGCCTGGCGCACTGCAAGTTCCGTTTCTAAGATGTGACACAATTGTTGAAAATAGCAGTAGAAACGGAGCATTTCCGTCGACGCCCCCCGCAATTTAATCAAGGCGTCTCTGCGTTTCGATCGCTATATTACGACAGAAATAAAGATACTCTGAGGGCGGATTTAGCTGCGCCTATAAACCACTTCTGATGGATCGCTAGGGGGGACGGGGAGTGAGAAAGTGGGCGATCTGAGTTTTCCCAGGGCTCCACGCCTGTTCAAAGGGCCTCTCCGCGGCCGTAAAGGGAGCAACGGGGGTTGAAAGGGGTTGGTTATCGGAGTCTAAGGTGGATGGAGGATGGAAACGGTGACTCGAGCTCGCGGTCGAAAAAGAAGTCTTCCCGTTGTTGCTCGTTTCCTTTCTTTCTTCGTCGTTCGTCCCTCGAGCTTTCGCGGAACGATCTGAGCGTGCTGCGAGCTGCTCGTTGCTGGGAGCAGGTTGGACAAACGACAGCCAAAGGGCACGGTGCTCGGAACGTTTGTCGGGGCACGTACGATTCTACTCGGACGAGAAACCGATAACGATTCCGGGGTGGCAAGGCTGACGGAAATTTCGGGGGGTGAGATGCGATAAGGCGAAGTGCTGCAACGTTTTTTTTATCCGTTGCTGGCACCTAGCATGGGGCCTTCGTTTATTTGTCAATTTAAATCGATAAGGAGGTGACTCTGTGTGTTCTTTTCATTTCGTACCATGTTTAGATTAATAGTGGCGGTACTTCGAAATAGGGGCATTTTTTATCAATTTCACCATCACGAAAATAATTTTTTAATTCGATAAAGTAATTCCTAAGTTCTAGAAACGTCTAGGAAGCCCTTCAGTTCTGATCCATCGTGCGTGTCCTTTATATGTTTATATATTTCTTCACCGTTAGGATTAAACGAACATTTCACCACTTATCAGAATTGAATTTCACCGTCATTAACTTCGGTACAGGCCACTGATCAACTGAACAGAGACGCACCTTTCCATCGACGCAGGAAAATTTAATGTCACCTGGCCGGCGGACAGCTCTCACATCATTGTTTCCCTCTTATTGCAGCCGTCGGCCGTCGGCCGCCGGCCAGATCAATTACACGCTCCAAAAAGCCTTTTCGGAGTCAATCGAATCGAGCAGGCTGGGTCGAGATTCAATTTTTGTCCCGGTCGGCGGCGAGACGAGGAGAAGAATTAGCGTGGTCGTCGCGTCGCCTCGATAACCGTGAAACAGACACGTACCGTCGACAAAGCGGTAAAAGGAGCGCGCGAGTGCCGGCTGAAAGCTGCGAACAACCAATACGCATAATGCTTATCGATCCCGGCATATCGCTTTTCAAGCGAGATGAACCTCCCCGCGGACCAGCGTCTGATCCCGCCAGCGAATTGTTTCGCGGGCATTATTCAAATATCGTGATTCCCATTCAAATACCAGGAAAATATAATTCGAGATAAGACAGCCTCCAATCTCCCAGTAATCCCGCGGAGAAATAACCATCTTTCGCGAGAGTTTGGTGTTTCCATGGTTTAATATCTTTCACAGAGAGAAGAATCCAGTCCATTCGTTCGCTTCCTCTATCTCCATGGGGATATTGTTAACGCAAATTCCATTTGGCGAACAAATAGCTCAATATTTTCATTTTCCCGTGGAATGGAGCTGCTTTCATTTAAGGAGCCCATAAATTCAAAGCTCCGCCGCGATGAAAGACCCGCAGGAAACGTATTTCGTCAGAATCAATGGTACAGGTCAATGCTTCTGTCTTCTAGCAAAAGACGTTCTACAACTGAAGGCTGAGGTGCTTTGTAGAACCTTTATTACAGGTCCATCTGCCTTCCCGCAGTCGGGAGGGCAACGTTCTTTTACGATCAGACGTTTATAGTATTGAAATCCTTTCGGTCCCAGTAGTACAGGTCAATGCTTCACCGGTCCGGACTCGTGGAATCGAACCTACGCGCGGTCAGAAGGCGTGAGATTAACGTTAAAATACCCGGTGACGCAAATAAGAACGCTGAAATCCTTCCAAGTGTCGTCGCTAGAATCCAGTAGCACAAGTTGGACTGTGGTCAGCCACTTTTAAGGCTCACACTATTTTCATTTCTGTATGACATCGTTTCACCTCTTCTTAAAAACCTTTTAACACCAGAAATAGATGTCTACATGGCTTCTGTTCCTTGTAATTAACGCAGACAATTTCTCTCTTGTATAAAGATCGACAGAAGTGTCCACATAATTAAAACGTCTCTTTGTAGAATACAAAGAATACGCAACTGGCGTTTGAGTCTATTTCGCGCACAAGGAATCGAGTCCTGTTGAAAGGATTTTTCTGTTATTTTGATTTCCATTGAGCGACACGTTGAAAGGCGACGTTGAATGAAGATTCGCAGCTTTGTGACGCAGTTGCGGGAGGGAAAGAAATTCTGTCCGAGCAATATTGTCAGGGGCTGGTAGCTGTGATGGTTCTCGAGCGATCTTCGATTGATACCGGGCGAGCGCGCGTAGTTTCAATTAATTTTCAGTCTGCCCGGTAACAGGTGCCCATTGTTCCGTCAGCGTCGCCGTCACAGCGGGAGCGAGCTATTCCGTAGACGACGGCGCACGTCGCCGTTCGCACGCCTCGACGAGAAGCGTAAATATTGAATCCCTCGTTCGGGAACAATTTTTACCGGGGACACACGCTTCTCCGCGAGCTGCCGCGCGTCGAGCACAGTGTAAATATAATTTTCCGCTTATGCGAGGTCGATACTCCGTGTCTCCCTCGTTCCACACTCTCGCGACTATCTCCGGACCGCAAGGAATCGCGATTTCAAATCGAAGCGGAACGAGACGGGCTAAAGAACGACCTACATCGCTTCGATTCCCAGCTTCGCGTAATGGATCGGGCGAAATTCATTCTTTATAAATATTCTTACTGAATAGTACGATCCTTAAACTCCATCTCCGTAAAATTTTGAATTTTTTTTTTAAATTAGCATAAAATCGTCTCCTTATCTGTTCCTGTGAGAAACAATTTGGTGTGTTACGAGAAAAGTGTAAGGAAAAGCCGTAACGGAAAAGCAGTTTTATTAATGTGTTTGAGCACACGGATATCCAAAGGTTAACGACCGACGTGTTTGTCGCGGGCGCTCGTTTCGATCTGCTTTCTTTTTGAAATTCGTTGGCGATCGTAATTTTACAATTCTTCTGTTATTTCTGATTATCTACTTTTATAAATATAGCTATATATATAGGGTTGTCTGTTAATATACACGCATACATACATACACCATCCGCACTTCAACCCCATAGTTCGGCCATCCTGACGATTAATCGTCCCGATTAATCACACAATTAAATGAAATACAATGCAGATTTTAACATAAATAATGGTTACAATTTATCCTTAAATCAATAGAGAAACATGAATTGAATTAAATTAAAACAAGATTAAAATATCTACACGGTCTAACGAATATAACATAACGAAAACAATTTCCTTAATCGAATCTTTTAAAATTTAGTCCGGTGTCCATTGGCCGCATATTTGATGCCTCCCATTCCCTCGACATTCTGATTCTCTATTTTTATAAATTTAGCTATATATAGGGTTGTCTGTTAATATACACGCATACATACATACACCATCCGCACTTCAAGCCTATAATAGTATGGTAATGACTCCTGAAAATTTTGAATTTTTTTTCGAAATTAGCATAAAATCGCCTGCTTATCTGTTTCTGTGAGAAATAATTTTGTCTGTTACAAGAATAGTATGGTAATGACTCCTGAAAATTTTGAATTTTTTTACAAAATTAGCATAAAATCGTCTGCTTATCTGTTCCTGTGAGAAATAATTTTGTCTGTTACAAGAATAGTATGGTAATGACTCCTGAAAATTTTGAATTTTTTTACGAAATTGCCATAAAATCGTCTGCTTATCTGTTCCTGTGAGAAACAATTTTGTCTCATTACAGGAATAGTATGGTAATGTCTCCTGAAAATGTCAGCACAATTGGCAGTGTAGTTTCCAAGGAGAAAGTTCGAAACAAGCACCTAATTTTCGTGGTGTTGCCGGAGGCGTCGGCATCGAGGGGTTTCGTCGAGGGAAAGTAGCCGCGATTTTCGCGCGGTTGCGCATAATCGAAGAAAAATGAGCCAGCCGGAGCTCGAGAAGTTGAAAATCGGCCGAAGAAACGGTTGAGCGACGGTGTGAAACTTTCCGTGGAGACTGTGTGCCCGGCCGGCACGAACACGGTACAACCTTCGCGCCGGTTCCGCAGTAAGAAGAGGCTGTTAATAAAAAATTAAGGAACTCCGGCGGAACTGGCCGGCCGGAAGTTTCGTCAATGGGGACCCGGTAACCGCGGTCAACCGACACAACGCCACTTATTCTGCCGGGTTATTGGAAAACTGAAGAAGTTCGAGGATCATTTCCGGGGAACGTGGAAAGGGCGACGAGTGAACACGAGTTTACGTGGCGCGGGCGTCTCGGAAATGAGTTTCGAAAACTTCTTTTCTCTTCCGTTGAAGTTTATTAACAGGTGAGCTTAATGAATCGATGCGTGCTACGGCTAAATAATTAACGGAATCGCACCACCGACTCGCTGGGAATTGAGCGTTACCTTTACAAGCCTAGGCAGGGCACTAACTCGCTCATTTATCGTTCGTTAGGTACGCGTGCCTTTTCGTTTTAAAATTTAACTAAATATTGGCATACCGCATAAGTGATATTTCGACAAATAATATTTTTATGCAAATGTATCTTATACCATTTTAAAGCTCTATTCTGCTTCTTTCAGATCCATCTTGAAGATTTCTTTCGTTGCCGGCTGTATGCAGTGCCGGAAGAGGTACTTTCAACATGTTGTTTCGTTTTAATTTCATCCAGGAGTAAAAGCGCTGCTGTTGGAAACATTTGTGCAGCAAGTTGAGATGGTCATTCTGGAAACAGGAACACCATCTTTAAACCCGACTTAACTGCTCCATTACACTGCGGCAGAGGAGCACGTCGAAAGCGTTCGGTCTCTTCTAAAAGGAACTTTTAAGCAATTTTAAAAAATCCAAGACAAGCTTGAAAGGGGAATAGTTTATTTTGCGCTATGGAACTGGCCGTGTAATATAAAGGACAGCACTCGCAGGTTGAAAATTTCGCATTAGCTCCGGGGAAAAAGGTTTAGCGAAAGGTTAATATATGCTCAAAGCGGACTCTGGTAATCAGTGGCTCGTTGGCGCAGTCGATAAAGCGCTTACGTTCTAATCCGGAGATAGCCAGTTCGGATCCGGCTCTCCCAAAAAATATCTCCGCCCGTTTTTCTCTCGGACCGTACACTCCGAACTGGCTACACAACCCGTGGAGTGTGTTTGTCCGCAATTTCCGGTGGCGAGGAAAAAAGTGTAAATTCAAAATAAAGGGAGAGTAAGCTTCCGATTCGAAACGGGTACAAATGAGCTTATATCTCCTGGAACTGTGGCGAACAAAACCTGGGATCACCGAGGGCTCGAGGATAATAGCGGAAAATGAATCGCGGGGCTGCTGCGAGACGTAGTTTCCCGGTACCGTTTCCCGGTTTCGTATGTTCCGGGCGACGTTGACGCATTTCGGAGTCCCTTGGCGCTTCACCTTCGCGCCGAGCTTGGTTCTCTACGGCCCTGGAAACGGAGGAACTGTAACTCTTGTAACTCTGCCCGGAGAAAATGGGGAAGATAAAGTAAAATAGGCGTGAATATTAAATGGATGCCCCCCTTCTTCCCCCCGTTGCGAGGACCATATTCCGGGTAGAATGCGAGCTTCTAAATTGCAAAAATGCAAGGGCGTTTTTTTCTGTTAAGTATGGTAAATAAAGACGGAGAGAGAAGTGCGCCCTCCATGCGCGTTTCCGCTAGCTCTAGCGAATAGCTTCGGTTATTCAGAAAGGTGAAATATTATCGAATCGATGGCCAGTTAATTCGGGGATTTAATGTTACGTTTATCGTGCTTTAATACCGTTATTCGTTATCCGTTAATAAATAGTGATATCGATTCGCTCGAGGAGAGCGGAGGCCGGTGGGAGAAGGGGAGTCGCGCGACACAAATCGCCGGATGTCCCGCGAGCGCGTTCGTTAACAAATTTCCCGTCGCAGCGACGAGTTCGACAGAGCGCGAGGGGAAAACGGTGTGCGCGCGACCGGACCCCGCCCTCATAAGTTATTCACGGTATTCGAAATTGGATCCCGTAAACTTCGCCCTCGGTAATTTACCTCAGGAACCCCGGGAGCGCACCCGTGCGCGCCGCCACGTTTTTATCGCCGAATTTCCCACAGAATTCACGCCAGACTTTCTCGACGTTCTTAAGCGTTCGCCCGCTATAACCGTAAACTTGTTTACAGCGCCAGAAAAAAAAACTGTGAGGCTTATTTCCTTGGTATAATTGCCCAGTTTTCACCCGGTGCGGCCCACCCGTGTTTCAGTCTGCCAGTAGAGAAACTCTGGAACACAGCTAACTCGGGCCCAATTAGATTCTAGGGCGCTCCCTGATTCGTTAACGTTTCATTTGGCAATTAGCTACGTCGCCGCGGGACAGCACGTTCACTAAATTTTAGCTCGTGTTTAATTAATGGCTGATTTGCGCTACCGAGATTCCATCACAAAAATTCTGCATTACAGATTCGAAGTTGCTGGAGAAACACTTATGTACTGTGAGTGAGAAGTAGATTAAAGTATGTCTGACCAATGAACGGCTAATTGTTTTCGAGGTAAAACATTTGGCCTTTTACGACACTTTGTGTAAAACCCTACGTTTTAGAAATCCCAGATTCCCTTTCATTTTACAGCTGGCTGTCCTTCCTTCAGGTGCGAAGGTACGTATCGCCTTCATCGAGTTTAGGCGTTAGTTCTAATCGTGCGCCCGTCTTATAGACACCAACGACAACTTCTTCTCATACGTATATAATTATTTACTCGTAACCTCTCAACGATTGTGCTAAATTCGTTGACGTTTTATTTGTTCGTAGATATCGTGGTTCAGCACGGAACGGTCTGATCTGACCGACTTACGCTACCGCAGCTACAAGCCGGTTGATTTGTTTGATGCACAGCCTTCGCAAGACCACATCTGATTAATGGTTGATACGCTCCACCGATTCTATCCTGGGGCTCATTAATTTGTACCATTCGTTCTACGAATCCTGTCTGACTAGTTAACGGTCTAATCCACTAGTTCGGTAGATGAGTTCCCTAACGATGCCCTCTGTTCTCATTTACTAAACTCAAACAGAATTCCCATTAATCGAACTTAAGCCTCGGAACTACTCGGGTTGCTACAACAGCGACTGGAATTTCTATTAAACCTTACGCTGACACCGAAAATTATTCTGTTGGACGATTAAGGGACGGTGAATCAGATGTAATGCCGCGTTGTATTTTACTTGTACAATTTCTGTAAGTTATGTTAGGAATTTCACGTTAGGAATGAATGAAACATTTCGCAGAGACGATGTACCATTTGTTGTGTTGGTGGATTCGGTATGATTTGGCGGCGTTCAAGGTCGTGATTCGATCAATTAGTTTGTGGACAATTAGTGGTTGTCGTCGGGGGTATTATTTCTATAGATTGCACTCGTTGCGCGACGCTTTGGAAATTGGATTCACCGTACCATAAGTCGTGATTCATGGCGGGCGGGTCGACCGGACGTTAGGTAGCTACGACCTACAGTAATCTATCGCGAAAGGGGGTTTCGGCCTGCACAATCGCCCCGATAACGCGCCATGACATGGCGATAACAGGATTTAGTAGGAGGGAGGGAAAGAGCGGGCGGGGAGAGGGTAACCTGCTCCTGGAACCACAGAGAGAGAGAGACAGAGAGAGAGAGAGAGCGAGGGGGGAGGAGAGGGTTCGTCGAAAGATCGTATCGATCGGTTGCAGCTGAACACCCTCTGTGTTTCGAACTTCCTCCCTTCCCACGGAATTCGTCGGAAAAGGAGAACGACGATGAAGAATCGAGGGTCCAACGAGCCTCTGTTACCGAATCTGCGAATGGTTTCATTCTGGCAAGGCAATTTACTCCAACGGTACCGTTGTTACAACGGAATGGCTGCTTGAAACTCCGAGGAAGATGTTATGAGGCAGAGTCTTGAGTGACGTGTTCACCCGACCCGGCGAATCAGTCTGAAATGGTATGCGTAGTCATTTGAATCTTAATAGCGACGAAGTTACGGTTGGCGAACACGATGGGGACGGCCTGCACCGGCAAAATTGAACTTTTACGCCGACTGCTCTCTATTTGAAAAATTCCATCCTCATCTGCCACGACCCTGCTCGAAAGAACGGTCTGAGCCGACAGATCTAAGCGGAATTGTCTGGAAAATATTCTGACTTGGCAATGTCCCGAACCGTATGTAAAAAAATCCATGTGTAATTCTTACAGCTTTTTAAAATGTCAGAACCGACCACTAACCGACACGTTCTACAACCAAGTTTGAAGTCGACCGAAAAGTCGTTTCCTTCGTTTATTCCGTTGTGTGTCTTATTAATGAAATCAAAACCGCCCGAAAGCTCGAGAACCGCGACGCGTCACGATAGCATCGGGAAAGAATAACGTCAGGTTGTTACCGAAGGCTGGCTGGACGCTGTAAATTCCGGGTTCCGTGTATTGTCAGAACGTGGACTTCGTCGGTCCGTTTGCCCGGGTATCCGATCGTTGACTCCGTTATCGTCCGGCTCCTTCTCGATCAGCAGTTGACATACGGCCGACTTGTTTCGCCATTAAATTACATCCGCATCGGTTTGCTATCCAGGATTAGATTGTCAGCCGAGAATTATTGTCCCCCGCGCTGTCGCAACGTGACTGACGTATTGTAACGATTTACGATAATCGACTGTAACAGGCCAGACACGTACCCGGGATCCCACCTGATAAACCAATAATAGATCAGGATATTTCAGGCTGGCGCGGCGCGGCGGCTGCGGAGCTTGCGCGTATCTGGTCGCGCGCGTATTCATCGACAATGAAACAGTCGGACAATAACTGCCAACCTCCCCGTTCGTGAATTGTTTGCAAGCAAAAACCACCAGGCCGGATATATGGATCGTCGGAAATGAAAGTATCCGGCCGGTGCCCGCGAATTTTCATCTGAAAACGAGAATTGATATTGCGCTAGCTACGGAAAAAAAAACCGCACGAAATACTTTACGTCTGATCTGTGATCGGTCTGCTTCACTAGACTCCGGCGACAACGTGATTGATGCGCCGCATTTTTTTGTCCCCGTGTATGATCAACGACCCCCCTCGGCCGTTCTGCTGATCCTGAAAAAAGACTCCTCGCCATCCACCACTCTCTTTACGACGATGCCCGATTAATGATCGACCTGTTCTACTTCTGGTCTACTTACCCCGTGATATTGTCCACTGCCTTCCGCTATTATTTCTAACCCGGCCGTTCAATGAACCGGTTACCAACTCGGTCTACCGCTAACGCAATTTACACCGGTTGGGCTGACATGTATTAATCATGATTCATCTTAAGCGTTTCCATCGGAATTACTTTCGATATTTCACGGTAGAACGAAAGTGAGAAAAGAGACTAGACTCTGTAACTCGTGACACCGTAAATAACGAATGTGACAATGATATACGAATGAAGAATGTGAGATTCATTGTTCCAACATGGAATATAATCCGAAACATGTGCAACAATGCTACTCAGGAATTAGAAATATCAGAAGCTTTCACGTTGCCGATACGCGAGCGCATGCAACATACGCGCCAGAGTTGAACGTAAACATTTCCGCAGCAAAGTAGCGTGCCACCTGTCCGCGGAAAGTCGTCGCACAACAGCATCGTCGGCTTGTTCCCGAGACAAAGGCGCGTTCTCGGCGTCGCGACGTCTCCGCGGACGAAATTGATCGCGCGAGCGGAGACGCAGCTTCGAGCGTGTCGGCGGCGGTGGTGGCAAATTTGCGACAACCCGTCAGATTCCAAAGGCGAGGATTCGTTTCAGAGGCGAACGAGGAGGGTAGCTGATCCGAGGGAGAGGGTTGTGGAGGGTTGGAGGGTTAAGTTACTGGCGCGAGGCGTTAGCGTGGCGCCTAAATTGTCGGGCGCACGCCTCGTTCGAGGGAAACTTAAGCCCCGGCTGGTTCAGTAAATCGCGCTCGCTAACTCGCCGGCTGCTCACGGTTCACGTACTTGCTGGCAATCAGCCTGAGACACGTCTGGGTACACACACAGACAGAGAGGGAAAACACGATGTTCCTAGAACCACCCCCCAACCCTCTCCGGCTTCTCCCCAATTATCTTCAATAACCGCGACGCAGAGATCCGACCGGGCGTTGAGTAATCTTCTCACGTTTCGGGGCTCGGCTCCGCTCCGTTTTGCCACGCTTTGCCATGCTTTGCTCGGCCTCGCCTAACCCCGATACCGGAAATAAATGACACCGCGACACGGTGTAACCGCGCCCATTGTTTCCGCTGGAAACACCGGGCCGGCACAGGCTGCGTCCGCTTCGGACACACCGGGTCGATGGAAAGTGGAACGATAAACAGCGGCACGGAACGGCAGAGAACCGTGCGCCGGATACTCGAGCGTGCTCGTCCCGCGGCCGCGACACCGTGTCTCTGTTATTAACAACTTCGTTAATTGAATTGGCCGGGCCAGCGCGAATGTTAGCGGACGAGTAATTACCCGATTCGAATTTTGTCGAGTAACGCCGTCCGCAACCATTCCTATTCCTGTTCTACGATTCGGAATGCGTAGATTTCACCGGAATTTCTGACCGGACCGGTGGAACTGGTCGGTCCATGGTCAGGCACGCGACAACCGTGATGGAGGCTCCGGGACCCGCAGTGAATGGACTCGGCGCAAAGCGTCGGGATCAACTTTGGAAATCAGTAATTTGGCTTTCGAGAGATTCAGTAGAATGGGACTGCAACGGTCGGACAAATTTGAACCGTGTTGCTTTTATCATGGCTAAACGTGCTTTGATTCGGCGATGTACACCCGTGTAGGTCTCTTTTTGGATGTACCAGTGTTTTAAGATTTGTTAATATTGATGTTTGGGTAATTATTGTTAACTAGCTGTACCCGGCCACGCGTTGCTGTGGCTCGGTCTGGTGAAATGGAAAAGAACGAAAGAGAAAGGGCACGTTTCTAATATGTTTAATTTCACAATGCTTGTGGGTATACAATATGTTTTGTTATAAAAACACGCGCGTATTCGAATACAACGTTGTGTCAAAATTTCAAAGCAATCGGCGAAGAACTTTCGGAGATTTAAGATTATGAACAAACGAACATTTTTATTTATATAGATTATATTATATTGTATAATGAGATATTGATTTCTGATTTGATTATTTATACACGGTTTGTATCATGTGTTGTATTCTGGAAATAAGGTCCTAGCGAATTGCCTCGCCACTCATGGTATTTTCAACTTCTTACTCTAACGTTTTAGTAAGTGTACTCACTACTTGAAGCTCTGCTAAAAGGGTTGCAAAATCGGATTGCTGATAATTCTATCAACAGTCCTTCGTAATTTAATTAAAAACTTTGGAGGTGATTGCTTTTGAACAACTTTTCAGTTCTGCATTGGTAATTTGTCTGCCAGAAGAATTTAAGCTCCAGTTTCGGTGTACCAAAATTGTCCTCAGCATTATTCAGGTTAGAATGTACATTAACGCATTGTCTTCCGAGTCGCATATACTTGTATGAACTCCAAATTCATCCCTGCACTG
The DNA here is from genome assembly GCA_028455805.1 of Lasioglossum figueresi. Lineage (NCBI taxonomy): Eukaryota > Metazoa > Arthropoda > Insecta > Hymenoptera > Halictidae > Lasioglossum > Lasioglossum figueresi. The sequence goes on along the minus strand of CM052201.1, from coordinate 11,240,679 downwards.
AATTCCATCCCCAACCCATCCAAAGGTGGTCCAAATTCATCTCATTACCAAATCCATCAAAACCCTCGACCATACAATTCCAACTTCGATAACCACTGTTCCCGAGTCCCGGGATCAATTTCCATGATCCGGAGGGGTTCGAGCGCGCCGGGATCCAGGTCCTTAGGGCTGTTGCTCTCTCAGGTGTTCGCTAACACGCTAGGTGCTCGTCGCAGGAACGCTCGAAGAAACGCATTTGGCGTTCCGAGTTGACTTTCTGCGGGTGGTAGAACGCGCACACGCGTAAACTGGAAGCGAAGCTACTGCAGAAGGGAACGAACCTCCTCGAGGGGATGAGTCTGAGAGTTGCGTTGGCGTGCGAGGATCCACGTTTGTCCGTAATCCGCTCGGCCGCGCGTGTAACATTTCCGAGCGTTAGCGTTCAGACGCGGACAGAGGAAAGCCCTGCGGGTGTTCTTGATCGTCGAGGACCCGGAGTACTCGGCGGAATCGTCACGGTTCCGGATATTTACATAGATATTTACCCTACGGCACCCAGACAACGCGGATTAAGGTCGACGCTGACTTCCGGTAGACGCAGCGACGCCCACGCCTCGCGTGCCCGCCGAATTCATTGCTCCCTCGTCACCCCTACGGGATCTATCGTTGGAATGGTTAAGGGGTGAGCGTGTCGTTAGAATGGAAAGTGGTTTCGCGGTATACAAAACCCATACCGTGCAGCCACGGTTCGAGGGGGTTGTAACTCGACCAGAAATATCCTCGATCCTCTAGAGCGATGAAAAGTCGCACCCCTGTAAATTGGTTGGGCACCAAGGGGCGCGTTTTACGTGATGGAAATGCTTTGCTCACGGCTCCCGTGAATTTCGCTGGCTTTTCCTGCCGGGGAGGGTGTACTTCACCTTCTAAATAAACAGATGTTCTGGGGCAGTACAAATTTCTTCGTACAATTTGCTCAGTGGGCGAAGAACTAAAAGGAAACTGTAGTCGAATATGCTGAGTTTATACAGTAACGTCAGCGAGGTAAGTCTGTGCACGGTCAGGCATAATGAGAGACTTCGCAGTAGAATAAATCCATACATTGTCAGACGGATCTTTGTAAAACGATTCTTGGTACAATTTATTTACAAAGAATAGTTCACGGTAGAATAAATCTGTCCTCCCTGAAGCGTGTCAAAGAAATCGGCGTGTACGAAACGGTCAATTATTTTTCATACGAACAGGATATCTAAGAAATTAAAGAAAGTTTGTCTTTCGATACTTCAATATTAGCAGCACGTACGAAATTTAATTAACGACATCAGTGAAACAAAATTGAAATACACGAGTCCGTATAAAAATCCTGTGCACAATTTCGGGTTCCCATTCGAGGAGGGGGATTCGAACACAAGTTGCCAATAACGTTACGGTTGTAAATTTATGATTCACCTTTGATCCTCTAAAGGGGAACTCTTTCGGATCCCGTCGGAAGTGCAACTATTCGCGAAAGAGCCGATTACCGTAACACCAGCCCGTACAGAGTACACTTCCACAAGGGAAACTTGGACGGCAGCGAAGCATTCGGCGTCCGTGAGCGATAGAATTCTCCGGGAGCAAACTTCCCCACGTATTCGTTGCGTAACTTCGGCCACCCCACCCCTGGATCCGACGTTTCCACACTGAAAACAAATTTACCGCAGTTATAAAAGCGACGCAGCCGTAAAAGCGGCCGGATCGGATTCGACGGAACCGCCGATGATCTTTTCTGCTAGCCACTGGCGCGCGTTTGCCAGAGTCGATTCTGCCCGTGCGTAAATTCGATTTCGCTGGCCGGCGCCTAGACACACCCTTTAGCAGGGTTCGAGTCTCGCGATCGTGCTTTATGAAGTTTTAATGGAGAAATCTCCGCCCTTGACGTGAAACTGATTTAGCCTTCTTTATCCCGAGCTGCCGCGCCGGCGAGGAAAAGTCCACCGGTTAATGAAGCAGTCAACGCTCCTATTTCACTCAGTGTCCGTCTGTATCAGGCTCGACGAAGGGGCTCGGGTCGATTACTTGGCTATTACGTGCAGGAACCTACATCGATCATTTATGATCGGTTCCTGTAATCACATAAAAGCTCCCCCGCGAAGTTACACGTACACTGCTGTAGCAGGAGCTTTGGGTATCGCCGAAAATAATACACTTCCCATTACGTTTTCTCTCGTTACAGTAGCGTAGAATGTACAGCTAGTAGAATACATCATTAAAAAATCAGAAAACGCGTGAACAATACATTCTACATCGCCTGGCAAATATATTCGTTAATACAAGTTCGCGCGCGGTCAGGCGCGAAGCTAACTGTAAAGTCTTACACGCTCCACTCCAGAAAACCTTTCCAGTGGAATGCAACAACAATAGTCAGGCGCACCGAACGTTCCAGAAGCCCGGCCACAAACAAATCGTCAGCGGAGCAAAACAATTACTGGCCAGCCCTTTTCGACTTCGCGGAAAGCTTCGTTCTCTGTTTAAAATTTCATTTCGCGCTTGCGAAACGGGGATCGGGTCACTTCGAATTCCATTAAAACTTGGCCGGGCGGATGTCGCGAACGAATTAAAGCCCGGTCGGAATGCCCCGTGCCGTCTGCTCGTCCGAAAATTTGGATAAAAAGTTGAATTTTCTTGGCGAGCCTTTGGCTTCGCGTAGACGTTGAGTGGTCACGTTTCCGTGAATTCGTGCCGATACGATCGAAAGTTCTCGCAAGTTCGAGTCGTTCGAACGGCGGGGAGGGGTTAGGGGGTACGGGCGAGATTACTTTGACGCGACCGACGATTCTTAGCCGCGTTTCCACCAGAGAAAACACTCCTTGTAGACGTGCGCGCCAGAGGGCGAGCATGTCTGCGCTTAGCCCCGGCTCGTGTAAAAGCATCAGACCTCGGAGCACGGAGAGTATGGGGGAACTCGTTGAAAAGTTTCGCGCGGAGCTGCCGCCGACCACATACCACCGCCGACATTTCAACCGAACCGCTTTTCCCCGTACAACACCCAGTGCATCGAGTTTTCCGCGATTCGAGCCCCGCTCGCCCGTCAGTTTCCACTTTTGCCCACCCACCCCTACCGATGAGCACCCGCGAACCCCGTTTCTTTCTCCCCCGTAGCCTGTCGAGCTCGTCTTCCCTCGCCGCCTTCAAGTCGCGAATCTTTTCTGCAAGGGAACTCGCGAAAGTCCAGAGATATCGTTTGAGACACGAATAGCACCGCTCCGCGTGCTCGAGCTGCATTCGCGTCCCGCGAGAAGCTATTTTGTATTTGAGATCGGCTCGACGAGTGTCTGAGCGAACGCTGAAAAGATTGATTGAGTGTCGACACGACGCGGACTAGTCCTCGATGGAATTTCTTTCAGTGAGAGAAATAAAATGGTTCCCGGGACGACGGAGAAAAACGATATTCCCGATAAACCGATATTGTAGATCACTGTGAATCAAATGAGAGCAGAGCTAGAAGTATGAAAACAAACATTTGACGTTTTTAGCTGTATTAGTCAGTCTCTGATCAGACATAGTAGAAAAATATGATGCGTGGACATATTCTATATAATTTTTAGACAGAACGATTCCGGTAGTTGATTCAACTGCAACGAATATTTGCTAGTCTTTGGTCAGACCAGCTTTAGGTAGTATCGATCAACAACTGATGAACTGTGTTCCCAAAGGCATTGATCAATACTAACCTGTACTTAATCTGTAGTTCCATCAGTAGTATTAATCCGTACGAAATCAGCTTACCTCGGTTCGAAGTATCAAAAATATAATATAAATAAATTCTAACGTGCTCTTCGGTAAAATGTATAAATCCCAGCAATCTTTGTCGAGTTTCCAGTAGTAAAAGCGCGAATAAAACCAACCGGAGTTTTTCTGACGCGTTCTTCGGTGGAGCACATAAATCCTGATAAGCTCCGTCGAGCTTCGGAGTCGTACAGGAACAAATAAATTCGACCTCGGTCTTCCGCCCGGGAACAAACGATTTTTAACCGGCCACTTTACACGTATTCTTGACGCGACGAGTATTGAAGCGTACGTGTGTAGAAAGTTGTAAAATCGCAAACAGTATTGGACAGTTCGCAGAGAGACTGGGCTTGGAAGGAGCAGATCGTACGACACGGTGCCTTTCGGTTATCTCCGGGATCCATTGAGACCCTCCGAGCCGAGATGAAGTATTCAAAAGGGATACTAGAAGCGTAGAGATAAATGGATAAACAGGCGGATCAGGGAGAGGCACAGAGACTTGCAAGAGAAAGCGCGGAGAAGAGAAGAAGACTCGGCGCGTTTTCAGAACTGAGAGACGGCTTTCTCTCTGTCTGTGTGAACGGGGCAAAGAATAGCGGTTAGAAGTTGAGAAACGCTGGCCCGGGTTTTTGTGGCCGGTAATCTCGCCCCTTCCTTTCCCGCAGAGCTGGCAAAGCCCTGCGGTAGGAAATACTGCGCGACGTCTCTTTGTTTTAGACACGTTAATTAAATGCGCAAGTTTCGGTAGAAGCGAAAAAAATCTTAAGGAACCGGAGCCCCCGTATTTGTGCACCAACAAATCTGATAACGTTCCGTCCTCTTAATTCAGCGACCACAAAGGGAACAGCATAATCACGTAAATCATCGCTGTCTAGAAATATATACCGCTCCCGTTGGAAACGCGAATGTAAACGCATTTTATTCGTTCAGTCAAATCGATGAAAATATTGTTGATGTAGATTTCCTTCACGAATTATTCAAATAAATTCATGTTTGCGTAATTGCGGTTCATAACGACTAAATAAACAAAACGAAACTCTGTAGAAAACATTCCAAACGATTAAAGCACAATACTTTTTCAACTGAATGTCTAAATGGAACAAAACCAACGCACCAAAACCACGAGGAATATTTGCGAACTGAAAGAGGGGATCGATTAAAAGCAGCAAGTCGATTCTACACTCCCCGATATGAAACTGCTCGTTTCAGGCCCGATGACCGTTCCGTTATCGTCAAGAACAGCGGAAACGTTTACGGCGATCCCGATAAGGGGGCGGCCACCCCGTTCCAACCCTCTCGGCGCGGCTCGAAAAGCGAAAGAAGAAAAACTCGATCGGAAACGTTGCATATAAATTGCAAGAGTCGCGCGCGGCGTACTTATCGGACGGGAACCGGCGGAGAAAATTGCTGATCGTCCGAAATTTTGGTCCGCCGTTGCGGAAATAGATGCACACGTATCGCGGCGTTCCGCCGGTCCATCCCCTCGATCCCCTTTTCGCCCCGTGCAACCCCTTCGGCGCAGCATCCACCCACGCCAATTGGATTTCGTCTTCGGCGGCTGATAAACCCGCCCGACTGGAATAATTCCACTGTACGTATCGCCGTGGTTGAATCCTATTAAGTCGGACGAGGGGGTTCAACGGGGTATGAGAATGGCGCCGAGCCGCAGCGTGAAACAGCTTTTTGCGAGCGGGCAATAAGTCGCCGGCAAATTAAGCGGAAGGGGGAATTATCGGGCAACGAGTTCGGTAAGCCCCAGATTCGATCGTTGCCGGAAACGTGGCGCGTGCAACCGCCCCTAACTCGGCTATCGCTACTCCCTCGAACCGTTCAACCCCCTCGCTTTCTTGTTATTACGATTTTTATTCGATCTCGCCGTGAAATCTGCTTGGACCGTCTTCGGTGCTTATTTTAGCTGGAATATCAATATTAGAAAGAATTATAGTTATACATATTGATTTTCAATGAACGTCGACGAAACTTGGACAAAAACAACCCCCAATGTCGAATCAAGAAACGTTTCTCATTCTGTTTTTGTACTCTTTTATGTCCTTCACTGAACTTCTGTCGTTGCAGTAGATTGAGTCAGCGATAAATCAGGCCCGCAAACATAAAGGAAGACGTGCGTTTAGAGGAGACTGCAACCAAGCAAATGCATCGCATTCGGACGAACATCTCATCACAAAGAACGGAATCGCATTTAACCAAACACCGTCTCCGGGGAATAAAGGCTGTTACGTCAGACATGTTTCTGGCGAAATAAAATCATGAGGAGGAACACGCGTCTCCGGGAGTATAAACCAACACTTGGTCCGGCATTCTATACACAATTCCCACAGCTGAGCAAACTATACGAAGAATGGGATCGTGTATGCGCGGATGCATCCGGCTAGAATGAACCGTCGACTAGTCAAACACTCGACAGTGAAATAGGATCGTGCCTGGTCAGACACGCAGATGCACGCATCCGGGAGAAAGAAGGAACTGCTTGAATTGCCAAACAACAATACCTTCCTTACGGTTCCTCCGATGCTGCAGCTTCAAAGTTTCAGAACAACAAATCTGCGAGTACATTAATTTAATACAGCATCATGAGGTTTGTTTATACCGCCGTTTCTCTTCGAACATTCTTTTATCATTTCCATGAGAAAAAACAATCTGAGAGTCAGTTAATAAAATTCTCGGTGGCATCGGCGGTCAAAAATTCGAAGCTTGAGATAAGGTAGCGGGTGGTGCAAGTTGATGCACCGACAGTTGGAGCGCGATGTTGGGAAGCATCGCGAGCGTCGAGCGTTGCATCCGGACGTCCGGATTACTCGATTGTCGAATTCGATTGGCCGGGCTGATTGAATCGCCAAGAATCGTTCGCCTCGTGGGAATTCGAAAAGCCGCGGCGCCTCTGCCGGCTCTCGAGCGTCAAATAAAATATAACGAGAGAAGGAGTAGTAGGAAGAGGATGAGATGCGGGGGTGGAAGCCGGAGGAGGGTTGTCCGAAAGACGTCTGCGGAAGAGAAGCCGGTCCCTGAAAGCCGGCGAAATGTCTTTTCGCCGGAGCTTCTGGTTCGGAGAGGAAAAGAGAGAGAGAGAAAGAAAGAGCGAGAGAGCTGAGAGAGCGTCTTGTCGTCGAGTGGACGATAAGTGTTTTCCTATCGAGCTTTCCGTTCGGATTTTAATGGCGGCGACGCTTGTCCCCTCACGGGCCAAATAAGCTGCCGGGCTAAATGGATTCGACGAGGAGCCGTGATTCCGCGAACAAAACACTCGATTCCTCGGCGTCCGGATGTCCACCGACCAGAGAGACGTCGCACGAAACCAAACACAAAACGAGAAGAATCGGAGCGAGAGCGCGAGAGAAAAAAAGAAAGGGGAACGCCTCGCTCTCTCGTCGCAAGCAGAAATCGGATCAAGCTTATTCCACGGCCCGACATCAAAGTCATATATTAAGGAGGATTGCATGCAAGGCAAATGCGGAGCTTACGCGCTTTACAGCGCCGCTTTCGAAGCAAGTCCGAACGCCATTCATTATTTCGACGCTCGAATTTCAATCCGGAGCGCCGCGAGCGCGCGATTTGAATCGCAAATGCCCTCTGTCGCGAGTCATGCGAGCCCGCCGGACAATAAAAACGCGTGCGGGGTCACGGATACGCTCTCCGCGCTCCCCTTTGTTAGTGTGTAAATGCAATTAATTAAATAGAATCCGAAAGGGACGCTCGGAACACGAATTCAACGCCAGAGACGAACGGAGTAAGAGGAACGCAGTACGGTTCGTCAACTTTCCGATGGGACCTCGTCTTTTGTGTTTTGTCAGCTAGTTCGTGGCTTTATCGATCGACCCAGCGTCTGGAGATCTTGACGACAGCACAATTTTGACGATCCAGAATTATCGTGGAACGAGAAATATAATATCCAATTTTAATCTTTCGATACCGCAAAAAAAGTACATTTTTAGATCGTTTCATGAAATCGTTACTGTCTACTTTCAACGACAATGTTTCGATTTCCTGACCAGATAGTAGTATTTTACAATTCGTTGGTAGTATAATTTAACACCCGACTATTATCATCGGTACTCAATTTTATTCCGCGAGATTGAAAGTGGGACGTCACAAGAATTTTCTACCACCTCGGACAATAAAATATTCTTCGGTTATAATTTTCTCGATTCCCGTCTCCTTTACTTTAGAACTTGGAGAGGGAATCCCGTGAGAAAGTAGAATTCGATTGTCCTGATTCCGAAAGAAGTTCTGATAAACCTCATTCCGAGGATGGGTATGAATCCCGGTTCTCTCTCGATTCGAATTCCGGCTGGAAGAAGCTCTTTTCGAATTTCGCTGCGTAGAATTCTCTCGCGACGTGACGGCAGAAACTGGTTTGCGATCGAAAGGATAATTCGCGGCGGTTCGTTCTGCGCTTCGAACGGGGATTACAGAGGGTAGAACACGGCCAGTGATTGGGCAAATTTATACAGGCCGTTATCGTCCGATGTAATGCCGGTGTGTAACTTAATTAAATTGATTTAGTGGTCTAGAGGTCTCCAGAGGGCGTAGACGATTCTACCCGCTGGAAACAACGTTGCCGTAGTCTCGCGCCGTTGAAAAACAGCCTCTCAGGTGGAATGGGGCGTACGTGTTCTTGTCCGGGCAATAATTTCCAAATTGTTGATGAATGTTTGATACGTAATTTCTGGAGAAAGAGAGTGGAGCGCGGCCATCGGGGATTTAGGAGTCGAATCAGAGCCTATAAATACGTGAGTGGCTGCAGCCATGTTTTGCAAACGACTCCGGCTGCGAAATTGCACGTAGAATCCCTGAGAAAGGGCGTGAACGTTCGTTCAGATATGCGAGAAGTTGGAGGGAAATGGATTTTTGTTATGTACAATCACACGGTAATTCTATTTCTGTTTTGGAAGATTAGATGGTTTTGCTGGATTGGAAACTGTCAGATTATACACCGAGTTGTTTCACTTGGGTCAGGTCCGATTATACAGTCGGTTGTTTCGCATAAATGCGTCTGCTCTCATGTGGATTCAACTACTTGATGAGTTAAAGCCATTTACGCCGTGTTATTCTACTTCAATGTTCTAGTTTCCCCTAATCTGTTAAGCGCTCGTGCCTATGGTACTTAGAGTTTGCGGTGTCGGGCCACTCATTTGTCACTTTTACTTAGAGCCCAAACATTGATAGGTTTCATTAACAAACGCCTGAGCGTTCGTTGATTCACTCTACTTGAAACGGACTGATCAGATGTCGGACTGTGCCAGTTACAATTGTGTGCTAAACAATTCACATGTTCTATTTACATCGTTTGGCAAATATCAGATACATTTAACTGACAATTGTTTCATAAATAATGTACATATTCTAGTCAGAGAGGCTGGTTAATTACTGACCTTTTCTATTAATCACTGGCTGAGACATTATTGATGCACTCCACCAGCAAACGATCGAAAAATCAATTGACTAATTCTACTTACACTTGTTGAATGCATACTGCCTACCTCCCCAACGATGTCTGGCCACATTCAGGACCATTCTACTCGAACACAAGTGCCGGCAGAACGAGAAGCACGCTCAGCTTGGAAATTGGAAACCAACTATTCCAGTGCATCCTTCTACAGTGTAGCTGTATGATTATACATTCTGGGCCCTTTATATCACGCGAAGCGGCGTCGGCCCGCTCCAGCCAACAACGCTGTAATCTCTCAGGACCTGAAAAATTCCTGCTAGGAATTCTAGACCAATTGCCTCGGTTCAATCCCGAGCGTGTATTACACACGGACGAATATTTCTCTGCCACTCATCCGACGTTTCCACCGACGTTCCAAGATTACCGTTCATGATTCGAGACTCTGCTCTCTTCTCTCTCAACAGTTGTCGACCTGGACCAATCGAACTCTTCCATCCGGCAGAGTCATCGAATTCCCCGAACATTCCCTGTGCAACACTGTATCCGGTTTCGCGAATCCAACGAGGTTCGGTTTACGGGTTTTCGCTGAATTGATGCACCGCGATTGTATTACTGACAAGCAACGATCGAATTCAGTGTAATGGACGGTCGCGTTGCCCGTTGGACATAAATTCCCCAGAATTTCCTCGACGACGGTGGAAAAAATCCCCGGGTACTGGGAATACAAGCGCGGCGCCGTCGGCTATTTTAAATTATTACGCGCCCTCCGGGGGAAAGTTTCGCGCTGCCCGAACCCGAGCACCGTCAATTCCTTGGTGGGGAAGCGCGAGATTTTAAATTAATTCTACGCGGATGCGATTGCGGCTGGCAGCACGGTGATTAATCGACTGGATTTGAGTGGAACCGTTCGTAATTGTTCAACCAGAGACGGTCCTGCCGGAAACTTATCGTGAATTACGGCCACCGAAGGAACGAGAAGCGGCGACTGTATTATTTTCGACATAACCGTCAGCTCCCAATCTGGGTCCGTTTGTTTTCAACATTTTTACTCGATACAAACATATCAAGCTCCGGGGCGGATCCGAATTGTCTATGTCCGAAGTTCGCATCCCATTGAATGGCAGAAAATTGCATGGTTTCGATACATTGTGAAATAAACTCGGAACATTCGAACGAACCTTAATGCGGTGTATTGTAGCATTTTTTATGTCGGTGTCGATGGAAATAAAAGTTTACGAGGTATTGTTCGCGTTAAAATTCATTTTGAAATTTTTCGTGCAGAGTGTTCGAAGTTTATCTGGCTGGTGTAATTAAACTGCGAAACCATATACGTTTTTGGGGCAATGATTCACCGAAATTAACGGACATGCATGATAACTGTCTTAACTATATTTGTAAAACTGCCGACGACTCGAATCTCGCATGAACACTGTTAAATGTCAGGTGCTGAAGCGGCTCAATGGGACCGACACGTTCGACTAAATGCGATTATCCTTATTCCGATCGAGCAACCGGAAGACGAGTTTATCGCCGGTCTTGGCTCACAAAGAGCAACAGTCGCGCTCGCCGCGGCTCGGTGGATCGACGCGATGTAACTAATTAACTAAATGCGCCCGGGCGACTCATTACCGCTCATTTAATAAAGCCCGCGAGGGGGAAAGTTCGCCGCCTTTGTTCGCTGGCGTATTGTTTCCCGGCAGAGACTGCCCGTTGAAATACGATTCCACTCGGTTCTACGAATTACGAGAGGATTCCGAAATCCACCGAGTTTCGATCTTCGATCCAATAATCCTCGAACGATCCGCCAAGTCGTCTGAATCATTTACGATTGAGATCGTCGCTCCCCCCCGCGATCTACTTCGCGGGAAATCGCGTTCGATCGATGGGGAGCGTCGAGCAACCACCTGTTTTCACCTGGAAGCAACTCGCACATCTTGCTGAAACGATGCATCCTTTCGTAGGACGAATGACGGAGGAAAAAGGTGGCGGAGAAGGTGGAAGGCGGATCGATCGTTTGGAAAAGTTTCGTCCAGGGATGATAGTCGCCAGGAGAACTTCCGGGCGACGCGAAATGAAGGAAGTTCCGCGAGGCGGGCCTCTGAAAAATTTATGAGCAACGTTCGAGAGTAGACGGAGGACAGAGTTTGACCCAGTTGCCGGCCGTATCCGCTAGCGTTAAATCCTTCGCTTATTCTCGACGTATTCAGCCACGGGTTCGTTAAAAAAGATCGACAGGGAGCAACCACCTGTTTCGCAGGAGGTGTAGCGCCGCCGTCTGAAAAGCGGATGCGGTCGGCGGGCCTGCAACTGAACGGATCCGGTTGCTCCGATCGGGAATTAAGCGTTTCCTTGGCCTCAAAAACCGCAGAAATAAATTTCCTATAAAGTCCTTCGCTTTTCAAAGCTTTGTATAACTGTGCCCAGTAACCTGTTCAAGTTTTCATTAGAACCTTTCCCCTCGAGAAATTTTTTAATGTTCGCGCCGCTCACCTGATAAAACAAATAGCGAATAGTTGACGAGTAGCATTACGGTATTATGCATCCCCCAATTGGAGAATCGAAGGATTTCCTAATTACGTGTGACATTTGACAAATGATTAAACAGTGTAATTAAGCAGCATACGCTGAAGTCAGTAGTACAGCTGAGCAAATAACAGCACATCCTTTTCCACAGAATCTAAAATATGGTGGAATATGAGCCATAATTTAATTAATAATCTTGCATCAACCGCGTCCACGTAACAACTGTGTGTAGGCTCGTCGATGTTTTATGCGTCGAAAAGATTAAAGTGGATCGCTGTAATTCCATACACGATAATTGAAATTGTAATCCGAGAGTGGTTGATTCCATCCAATTACATAGTGCCCGTTGTTTGCGATTTTTTACGACGGCGAAATCGATGAAAGTTTCATGGAACATTTGTCATTGTTTGCGCGAGTTCCCGCGGACACTGAATTTGTCGCGAGCAACTCCGGCGATGTCACGTTAATAATCTGCCAATCAATTTCACGAATCAGACAGTGACGAACGTCACGAAGGTGCACAAGGGTGGGACGAGCGTTCTCGACTGGCTTAGAGCAACACTGTTTCCGTAATTCCTTCGTCTCCCTTTTCACTCCCCGTTAGTACCACCGGAGTCACCGGCAATCTCGCTCGTGTGTCAGAAACAAATGTAATTGTTTCCTGCCACCTGCCGAGTCTCGCGGAAACTCCGACCACAATTGAAATCGTTTAATTCCTTTATTCTGCAAGGCGACCGTGTCCATGCACCGTGGAATACATCGGCGGCGTACATTTATCTCCGAACCGCGTTACGACCTCGAAAAAATAGAAAAATAGTCCAATTGTTTCAGTCTCATTTACTTTCGCACGATCTTACAATAAATTACACGCTACGTACTATCACGTATAAACTACTATACGTTCGCACGGATTCAAACTTGTCTACAGTGAATAATGCAGCTGAATATATTGTCTCCAAGTAGATTCTTCCTTAGATAGCCGGACGATACCATGAGACAGCTTATCATCAATGCATTAATACATGTACTCTTTATTTCGTTTGAAGTAGAACGCCACAATGCTTGTCAGGCCAGTAAGTAGATTGCATTACAATTGATCGGACAAGTTTCAATAGAATTACCCATTCCCCTGCGATCGATCCCTTAGATTATGCATCTCACCGTCAAACGAGATTACAGGGGAACTTGTCAAGACTTGTCAAGTAGATTCCGTCGTCTAGCATCAGACAGTTTCTGCTGGATACAATGCAATAATACAAATACATCACTCGAGAAAATAAATAGGGGCTAAATTACAATCGGAAAATTGTCTGTCTTCGTACTCTTATAACTCTGTGTCAAAAAAACGGAGGGAGAAATAGAAGTTCCTGTTTTGAAGAAATTTTACAAACTGAAATGACTGTATCTTGTGCAAAACATATTTTCCGAAATTCCTTTCTATGTGGACGTATAGAGGGAAGTTTAAGCTTCCTGAAGAGGCCGTAAAAATTGTGTGCGTGTGCGTGTGATCTGTGATTTTCTGTCGCGATGTAATGTTATTTTAGGTGAAATGTGTGCCGCGAGGTTCGGAATGCTTTACATCATTTAATCGAGTGGATGTTAGTGGATTGGTACAAGACATTTCTGACAGGTAAGTAGATTATACCTGGATTGATGGGACAGTCCTTGATAGACTCAGGTATTCTCCGTTAATCGTGCAATTAAATTATGCATGTCTCTATCGTATTAGCTTATGGTGACATACCGCAAACCAATGGAGTAGATTCGGCTTATCATAATCGGACAGTACTCTTGCATCCATTAAATGTGAAATATTAATACAAATGCTATTCGACATACATAATTTACTTCATCGAATGAAATTGATGCGAGCAGAAGGGCACGGGACGTTTCCGACAAGTAAGTAGGCTTGCAATATACATCGGCACACTGGTTCGACAATACTAATACATCTTTGATGAAATAATCCTGTAGTCAATACCTCTCCAGGTCTGCTAAACTGAGTAAGTAGATTATGCTGTCTCTAATCGGACTATCGCCACTACATTCCCTACCACCATTTGTTTCGTTGCCTAATTGAAAGAACAAAACCGTACAAAATTAATTTGACTATTTTCAAGTAAACTGCGAGATTGTGGGTTGAACTATCTTCCGCGTAGAGATCGAGCCTGTCACTCGATTGACAACAACTAGGGATCGATTTCTGGTGGATTCAACGGGTTGTAGAGCACAGCGGAAATTTCATTGTGCTTGTCGGCTGGCCATTTTTATTCGCGCGGGCGTGGCGCCGCGATTACAAGTTTTCGACTAATTAAGTTACGCGCGGCGCGATTAACACGCCGCCGGCCCATTACTTAGAGTTAGCTCGGCGTTAGCTGCGCCACGCCGACTGCAAGTCACGCCACCTACTGTGAGAACGGGCCGAGACTGGAACGAGTGGGAGGACGACGAGGAGAAGGACGAAGAAGACGAGGACGAACAGGAAGAGGAGGAGGATCGTCGAAAAGCGGCCGCAGGGCGAAAGCGAATGGGGGCGGCGAGTGGTTGCGCCGCTGGAAGCAGCTTAAACGGCGAATAGCGTTTAACAAAGGCGAGCAAGGAACGAAGTAATCGCCGTTCGATTCGCACAATGCCGACGGAAAGTGTACCGAAGAAAAATTACCGGTCCGTACCGACTACGTGTCGCTGCTGGCGGAAATTTAATCGCCGCCAGGTCCCAAGGAAATCGACGTACCATGCCCCGCACAAGTCGAACGCTCTCGGCTTCGATTCAACCTGATTTTTGCCCCAGAGAAATTCCGGTCACCTCAGGGGTTCACGGAAAAATCAGTCTGACTAGGCAGGACATAATCTACTTGTTCTGGTATGTGCTCGTGTGCTGTACCGTGGCTTTCCTTCTTCGATGGAAACGTGGTCTCTGTACTGCATTTTATGCAGCATCTGATCAGTTCAGACACAATCTACTTACTAGTCAGACACGATTCCAGTTATTTACTTCCTCAGTAGTTTTAGTTACGGTTTCATGGATGAAAAAATTTTGTGCATCCATGGGTGGAATATACTGTTCAATTAATGTTCACCTGAAAAACTTGTTTCATAAGTGTCCGACTACGAATAAAATTAGGAAGTGAGTGAATCTTTTAGCCAAAAAATTACCGAATAAATTATTGAGTATCTTCGGTACGATCGTGAAAGGGTTTTTACGTATCGATCATGATTGAACAAATAGACGTATTATCTTCGGCCCGTTTCTTCGACGTCTCCCAGGCAATTTTTCCTTCCTCATTTGCTTCGGCTGTCTCTTTTTCCAGGTCCTTCCATATTTTACCGTTCGATCTGCACTATCCACTCTTCAAACCCCTGGCGCACCTCTTAGGAGCCCCTTTTTCACCTGGGCATCGCTTTCTTTCGGCTGGTGTTGAATCCACATCGATGTCTTCCCCCCGTTTCCTAGCCAACCCCGATGGGAAAGGTTCTAATTAATCAGCGAGGCTCCCGTCGTCTCGCTTGACGAGCAAATTCTCGCTCCGAGTGGCTGAGGGCACCGCGAAAGGGTAAGTGCGCCGCGAAACGATAGGGGTGAAAGATTTTCACGGCGGCCGGCTCCATATTCCGCTCTGTCTTTTATTTGTAGGAGGATCGGGCTTGTTCTATCTTGACCTGAATTTCCGCTGGAAAGAGCCTCGCGAGGGAGAGAGAGAGAGAGAGAGGGCTCCAATTGGATTTGCCCAGGGTTTCCCGGAGAAATTAAGACCGACACGAGCGAAATTTGAAAATGGTCGACCCTCGCACTCAGACCTTCGCAGATAATACTCGATCCCTTAAGGAAATAGATATTTAACGAGTCGCGGACTTCAACGGATAATTAGAGCGACGACATCCGTGCAGTACCGTAGTCGAATCCGTACCAAATTTTGCAAGAATTTATTTCGCTTTTCCTCCGAAGATGTTCCTCGATACAATCAGTTTCAAACTTTCTAACAGCTTGGAAACTTTGGATTTTTGTTAAGCGCAACTGTTATTGGGAAACTATTTCAATTTATTCTTCCCTGGGAATTTTAACTCTTCGCAATCCACTCTTTTCAGAGAGATGGCTATCAGCAACTTTCGGGAACGTCCTTCTGCGTTTTCGTCAGGCAACAAGTCGAATAGAAAATTATTACTTCGACAAAGCTTAACATTAAATCGTCTTGAATATAGAAATACATGCTAGCCAGAGCAAAAATGGATTAATTAAGTTCCCAGCCAAATTGCACGCGAATAAACTAATTATTTTCAACGCTATGTTATTTTATGTGAAACAACACGTTGCTCAGTACTTCGCGGAGCGTTCGAGCAGCTGGCAGATGATCTCGGAAAAGTTTCCAGAGCATTTCGTCTTCGGCTGACGAGATAATTACGTTCGGATATCCGGGCGCTTGTGAAACGCGGTTCCGAGGGTGGTTAGACTCGAACACGACCGTGCGAGGATAAATTCGGCCCTCAGTTTTCCCGTGGTGGCCCTACACGTTTATTGACGTTGATCTCACGTTCCGGCCGCCGGGAATATGAAGTGTCACCGGAGCGCAGAGTCACTTTCGTTCGCAAGCCGCAAGAGCGCCGGATTAACGCGAAGGGCCGACTGATTCAGAGACAGAAATTCGTGCGGTTTGACTGCGCGAATAAAATCGTAGCTGACGAGCTGGAATAACAGACACGTGGGCTTTCCACGGAGCCGTATTTCACCCGGGGATTGCGGGGAGAACCGAGCACAAATCAAACACCGTGAAAGGTTTCTCATCCCGACGCTGAATTATTAATCGAGTCGCGTTCGCCGCGCTTTGCGATAACCGGCGACGGTCGGAAAAAAAGGAGCCGGCCCGATTGCGGACGTTCATGCGAATTCTGGACGAATCCTGGGGGGCTCGTAACAATCGGGGAAAATCGCAACCCCGTCGATTTTAGTTCGTACATCAAAATTGTCGTAATAGAATATTCTCTAAATTTTTCACAGATTTTTAGCGTGTTCCACTGTAAGGTTCAGAGCGAGGTTTTATATTTTGTAATTATTGAAATTATACAAATTCATTTATCAAATAAATTCAGTCCCGGCATTTTAACAAGGCAACATTTACCAGATACTTCGAATGCTTGGTTGGTTTAGTGTTATATAAAATTACTATCGACAGAATAGGAGTATAATTTGTTTCATGATTTCACTGCGAAGCTATATTTCAGCCATTTAGAGTAAACACGACGGATTATTACGGGCGCGGCAACCCTGACAGGCGCAGTTGCGAAAGAAACGCCAAGATACGGGCATACATACTAACTTCAGCGGAACTAGACTAGCACACAGCTCGTGCTGGGTACATCACGCTCACATAGGCACAAGTAACTGCTATATACGGTTGCGTGTAGATAGGTGCGCTGAGTTAGAGCAATATATTAAGATAAGTGGAATAGAGGTGTACATAGCCAGACAAGAAGATTAGAAGCTTATATAGACACAGATGGGCGCGCGGTTTATTCGTTTGATATGTGAATAATTACGGGCGGCAACTTTAGCGCAACAGCGTTACGAACGCGCGCGTGTATCATTTTAAAAACGTATTCTCCAGCCGATTCCGGAAACCAGGCAGCGCCAGAAAACCGACCGTGAATAATTAACCCGTTCGCTCCAGGTTGGTTCCAGTGGCTTCATTATCGCGGGGACAAAGGCCGGTCGTTTTTACAATTAGCTACTTATTAAACGAGCGAAACGGCGACGAAAGAAACGCCTCGTCGGATGGAAATCCGCCGCTTAATTTTACCCTAGCCACGGACTATTTACCGCGAGCCCTTATTCAAATTTCACCCTCGGTGACAATAGGGTCGGCGCGGAAAAACCGTGCAAAAATTAATCGCGCATCAATTTCCCGATTCCTCCCCTCTGTTCGTTTCTTCTCGGCGAATAATGTCCTGGCGGACGAACTACCGTCCCTTCTGTGCATTCGGGAAAAAAGTCTGAGAGCAGTTCCCAACCCGCCGGTAAAATCGATTTGCGGGGGTGCGAGTTGGCGAAGGGGCGCGTCGACGAAGAAATCATGGGTCGGCCGGGGGTTAACGAATTTAAACGGAAAGTAAGAGACTGCCGGCGGACTCGGCCAGACAAAAAGTCAGCCCCGCGAATATCCTTTATTAAATGCAGCCCGGGGAAACAAAGACGCGCGCCGCTCGCGCGGATCTGGGCTCGTGGAAAAAGAGCGTCGGGCCGGGCCGGAGGGAAACGGGCGCATAAATTATGCTTATGAGCCACTTCGTGTGTTCCGCGACGCCATTTTAAAATTATACTTTTAAATGTAACCGGGAACCACGGCTGCCGGAGACGCCGGCCGCCCCCGGCATCCCTTTTCGCCAACGCAGAGAGCCGGTTTTCTTCCGCGACGACGACTCGGCCACGTATCATTCCCAGGCACCGGGGGTTGCTAGCCCCCTCCCGAAAATTTGTTGCCGGCCTAAGAGCATTATTTCGTTAAGAGTACCGACTGCGGACCCGGAATAAATTCCGGAGCCACCCCCCGAAGCGCGAACGGCTGAAACGAATCGCCGTATTTATCGTCACGGACTGAAACAGCTGGTTTCTTTTGCTGCTGTACCCTCGTGCCGCGCGGTGATAACATTTATTATTGCCAACGGAACTGGATCCCGCTGACTGCGTCCCTCGTCCTTCACCCGAAAACCATCCCTCCTATTCTACCCTTCGTCTCTTGTTGCGAACTTGTCGTTCCGGGAAGGCCAACTCGCCGACGGTGTTCCGTTGAGCAGGATTTTCTTAGCATTCGTTTGCATCGTTCGTCCCTACCTTCCTTCGTGTCTTAATAATTGCGCCCCGCGGGTTAGGATCATCCTGAACACTGTTCCAGAAGGTACGAACTTCTGCGATCTGAACAGACTTCTGTGTGTCGAATCTAATACCAGCGTCTTTCGAAAAGTGTACCGAGTTCGGGTTTTACGGGGGTTGTATCGTGTAGACGGTGACAGAAATTTCATCCCTCGAAGATTGCTTCTACACTGTCAACTTACGGGTATTATTCCTCGTTTGGTTCTTGACTGAGATGCGATAGGCAGAAATCCGAAAATTTTCGGACCCAGAGGTGGAAAGGCGGCGAAGCGTGCAGATGGGACCGACGGCTGGCTCTCCACCTAATCAGTTTTAGGGTGGATAGATTTTTAAGTTCCGGAACGTCGGCGGAAAGTTTTCGTCGAAAATGGATGGGGAATGATGGGGTAGAAGGAGGAGAAGGGGGTGGCGTCTTAGGTTCCCTGGGAAAGAAATAGGAGTAGAATGCACTGGAAGAAGTATGTGATCCACGGTAATGGCCGACGCCTTGCACTTCTCTCGAAAACTTTCGACTGGAAAGGTGAGTCTCTGTGTTTCCATCTCCGTCGACGGTTTTTTGCAAGTCGCCCCTCCCCACTGTCTCTTTTTTACCACGTTTTTCGATCTAACCCTCCAGCCGTCGCTTCCGCGGCTTTTTCGTCGTTCCCGTCCCTTATTTGAGGACTTAACGGCTTCTTTACCCACGGAGTTTCGTCACTCCGAGATGAGCAATTTTTCTGAAAGGGTGTCACTCTTTTTCATTTTCCGATATTTTTCAACTACTTTTCTTAATAACAAAATTCTTCCTTGCGAAGTACTTCTTCCGTACAACTTTTCGACGTGTCTTTTAAATCAAGCCACAACCATTCGTACATGTACATACGAGATAGAATTCCTCGACAGACGCCCAATAAACTCGTTCTACATTTTAATAAATCCGAAGAAAAAATTGTTTCTTGTAACGGGCCTCGAGGTCCTCGGCAATGGAAAGCTGTCGCTTTATCCACCGAGCCAAGCCCGGCTCAGTTCGGGATATTTCTGGCGCCTTATCTTAACTATGAAATATTCCACGGTTTCCAATTTCTGGGATGTTCCATGGATCCTGCAGGAGTATTTCAATATCTCTATGCCAGTTTAAAGCTGATCCATGATTACTTATCTCTTCTAAATAAAACATTACGCGTGCGAAATTCAGAGTCGTTATAATTGTATTCTGTTACGATCTACAAATAAAATTGTAAGATCCCTGGAGCCTTTAGCGACAACGAAGTGTAAGTAAAAAAGACCATAGTATTTGGTGATATCACGGTGGATTATTTGTCGCACCACGTCCAGCAACAAGTATTTTTTCGCGCTTGGACCAGCAAACGGACCAAACCATTCGAACAAGTCCGTTGCTCCCTCTCAATCTTCCTGAACCGGGCGCTTCTTTCTCCACGGCATTGTTTCTCCAGCTCCCGAAGGCTTAACGGCTCTTTTATCGTCGGCCTTTCTTTACCGCGCGCTGGGTGCAACCGTTATAAAAGCACCGTGCAGCAATGTAAGAAACGCGCGATCTCAGCGCGTTCCCCGGGACCCGGAACAATGGAAAATGGAGCCAGCCAACAATCCACATCCTTCCTTCGTCCCCGCCCCGCTCCGGTATAGCCTCGGTAACATTTCTATAGATAGCGGCGGAGATTCTCTGTTCAGATTATTGTAAACATTCCGCGCCGCCGTCGTGGCCCGCCAGCCATTGTCCCGCGGCGAAACCGGCAGGAAAATTAAAAGCGTGGATCGGATCGGTCGCGACGCGTCGCTCGAGGAATTGCTTGTGACTTTTATGGCTTTCGGGGAAGCTGGCAGCCTGACCACAGCACTCGATTGTTCCCCGCGCTCCTTTGATAAGAAAATATCCAACGCGAACACAACCAAATAGAGCCGCATTCAACATTGACGCTGCAATTCAAATTGAGCAGGATTTTCATTATAACTTTTCACCAAAACAATAAGTCACCCTGACGCGCCTCTTGCTGTAACAATTCTTCAACACACTTTGACGATTGGCGGTATTAATAAAAATTAATTCATTATTATCCTGGGATTTGCGTGCAACTATTTAGAGGAGCAAGAGTCTTGAACTTCAGAAGATCTATATAACATCAGCACTACAGCATCGCAGTTTCCAAGTTTGCAGAATCCTGAGCTTGCTTGGTTCGTTGACGGTGGATCAGCGTTCGGCAAAGTTTCCGCGTTATTAATTCGTGTAGATTTAAAAAGTTTGCCGGTTCGTCCCCAGGATATTGTAACGTCACTCCCAGGATATGATTCGCCCGCGGAAAACAAGTCGACTGTACGTATCCTCAGCTGAGCTGCGAATTCTCGGAATACCGATTTGACTCGGTTCCATATTTCCCAACTTCCCTAATATCCAAGGGTACACGCTCGAAGGAGGACACGTAGCTACGTGTTTTTGAGAAAGGCGTTGTCTAACATCAACGGAGTACATCCGGAAGAGTAGAGGACATGGCCGGGAATTTTAAGCAGAAAATTGCGCGACCTTATTCCGCTGCGAGTAGCAACAATGCAAATTAGGAATGTTCTCGTCGCGAGAAAACTGGCGAACAAGTGTCCCCAAGTAGTCCAAGTGGATGATTAGGATTTATCGCGTGATGCTGGCTAACATACAGTAAACCTGGGCGCTTGTTTCCCTGCGTCGTCTTGTTCGTATCAAGTTTAATTGAAATTCCAAAGGAAATGTCTGTCACTCACCGTCAATCGATCGAACAATGTTTAATTAAACAAAAATTCTGTGATATTTGACATTTGAGTCGAGACAATATTTACTTATGTGAGGAGGAGACTCGAAACGACCTTCTTTATCCGTTCCTTGCTCGTTGGGAACTGTCTGTATTTCTTATTTTTAACAAAGCCAAAACGCCACGCACATTTGTTAACAAAACACGTATTGCACAAATCGATGAAAATATATATAACGCATAAATCAATAAAAATATATACTATGGTCAAACACATGATATGGCATGCATGCATACGGTGAACATTCTTACACTTAGAAGTTTCTATTTTGCCTGCGACGATGCTGCAAGTAGAATTATTTATATAATACTCAGTGGAAATGTCCATGCACGGTCGGGCATTTAAAACAGACTCTCGACGAACAAGCAGAAACAAGTAGAGTGAATCGAAATTTGATCAGACAGACAGATTATGTCACAGTGACAAGTAAATCGTACCACCATTAGATCAGACGAGTAGATTATGCTATCGTGCGCATAGATTAACAGATTGTGTCACCGCGTCGACAGACAAGTGGAACGAAACTTCGTGTCATCCAACGAATAATACAAATTAACGCGTACTTGCATCGGCTAGTGAAGTGTCTGTTTATCGAACCCGTAGAAAAACCCGAGAATGCGATCGTACACGTAAAATAAAAGTCGACTTGCAAATGTACGCTCGTAAAGAAGTTACGAGTGAGTAATCGCCAATAGCATGCGACACCGGAGCCAGGACAGGCAGTTAATCCATCTATTGTGTTCAAGACGGCAGGTAAAGCAGTCTCATTCGGTAGAACGTTCCGCGTATAATCAGACAGGTAGAACAGGCTTCCGAGGAGCCAGACAAGTGCCCTCGGCGACGCCCATGCAGACAGTCGAGTAGATTAAATCTCCACGCGTTCAGACAAGTAGCACAAGCTCATGTATACATAAGTAGAGCCTTGGCGTACATAGCAGCGCAAGTAGAATGGCTCGGCGAATGGTGCGACGGGGCCGAGTAGAAACTAAACGTTACTGGAAGCGATTCGTCGAGGCAGGAAGCGGGTACGGGCCATCTTGCATCGATTGGCTCTACGGGGGGATGTGGGGGAGGCTCCAATGAGAAAAAGAAAAAGACAGAGACAGTGGGAAAAAGCGGGTGAATCCGAAGAAAAACCATGGACATAAATAAGCCGTCGGGGCAGCGGGAGAAACGGGAAATGCTTCCGGATGTAATTCTCCAAATAGGTTCCGGTTTCGGTTCCGCTCGACCGAGCGTGACCAACGCGGCGCGGTGCGGAAACCGCGCGGCGTGCGGTCCACGCCGTCCAGGCGACTTTTTTGCGGTTCAGAGAGCCAGAAAATGGCCCCACACGGATCCTTTTTTATCCTGGGTCCCCCACACCGCCGGCGAATAATTTCATCGACGGAAGCGAGAGACTCGATTAAAGGGTCGCCACCCCGCGGCCCTCCCTCAGGCACTATGCTAAATTACTCTCGTTCCTTGGTCCGTTTATTCTTCCCGTTATTCCCGCGGGCCGCCCTCTTTTGTGAGTTCGCGCGACTCTGATTTAATCGCGAGCCGGCTGATTGGAGGGAACGAGGGGGCGTGACTCGTTATGAATCGCCGTTGACGAGCGTCGTTTGTGCACCGTGCTGCTAACCAGACACCGACAGCAACAGGAATCCCGGAAACATGTTCCGCATTCCACTCCGTCGGGTTCCGCTCCGGAGGCACGCGTGCACGCTGTCTTTCCGTGTTGAATTCGTCGTACAACCCTCGAGGAACCGAGGATGCGTTCGAAATTCGACAGAGCGCGGTTCCATTTTGTCTGACTGGGAGAACAGCTTCGTTAAGGTCTGTGGAAACGCAGCCACGCTGGTAGAACGGTGCTAGATTCGCCTGAGTAGATTCGCACCGCAAATAGTCAGACATGCTTCTTGAGGCAGGTTTCGTTTCAATTTTAGTCTAAGCTGGTGGAACAGTATTACAACCGTTCAATGCTCTGTAACGTCAAAGGGATACCGATAATGGACACGATTGGCCTTCTGAAAATATTTTTCTAATTTCACGAATTGTAACACAGAAAATTTGGAGTTTGTCATTTTAACGGGCTCGGTAGTTCTAGCGTTAACCGTTCTCCTTTGCCAATCTATCACAAAGTGTATAATGGAGTTCAATCGTCGACGTTATCTCATTTTTCGCTTGAGCTTCGTGCGCAATGGGAACGAAATTAAGGGCCAGTAAAAACGCGGAATGTCCCGGGGCGATTTCCGGATAATCCCATATCGTTGGCTTCGCACAGTATCTCCGGTTTTTCCGATTTGCCACGTTCGACGGTAACAACGACAAAGTTTCGCTTCGGTCTCTCCGAGTTCTTTAAACAGGTTTCCCGAGGTATATCCCCGATCCTCCGGATCGGCGATTATTTGAAGATGTTCTCCAATGTTCACGGAGACCGGAATTGTAAGTCGTTTAGAAAATTACACACGGAAACGTTTCTCTTTAAATTTCCATCCCCCGTTTCTTTGGCTGCTCTCTCGCTCGCACTTTTGTGAGCCGGATCCCTTTGCCGCGGGGAATTCCGGGCTCTTTCCCTTGCGCTTTACCGTTCACCCTTTTTTCCGGCCAGACAGCTGAATTTGCATGCATTCTCGGTCTCCTTTACCGCGTTTGATCCTTTCCCACGCTTGAATATGGATTACGTGAATCCACCGGGCCCCACGTATGCTGCTGCCGTGCGATATTTCTGCCTGCAATTCAATTGGACTGACGGTAATTTGAAGTTTCCTCTGTCGTTAACGAACCTGAGACCAACCGGCGTGACAGACACCGAAACTGCCTTACAAGAAATTTTTCCTTCCCCGACTCCTTATCCTTTTATCATCCTTGGAAATAAAACTGATTATACGGACATTAATCAATTGATTGTGGAAACAGATTTAAATCTGCATTTAAAATATTATTGGACAAACGTAGAGCATTCCTACGTAAAGTGAGGCAAACGGAATACTCGTGCATTTATTCAGTCAAGTGGTGCAGCACTGCACATAGTCGGGCGAGTAGAATAATCCTGTGCATACCCGACCAAGTAGAATATCTCAGTTCACAGTCAGACGACTGGAATAATCTTGTGCATTGTCGACCAAGTACGGTTTTCCTGTGGACACCAGAAAAAGTAGAATAGTCCCTTGTATGGTCAGCCAAGACACAATCCTCTCCGTGGTCAGCCAGGAAAACTACTTCTATGCTCGTGGTCGCGCAAATGACGCACGTTTGTCTACGGTTGGACAAGTAGAGTAATCCTGACAATGGCTAGACAAGTTGAATAATCCTACACATAACTGGACAGGCTGCGTAATCCCAAATGTTGCTGGACAGATAGAATAATCCCGCAGATAGCTAAACGCGTGGAACAACCGAGTATTTGACCAGATAAATCTGCAGGTGATTAGACAAGTAGAACAATTCTATGCGTGGGCAGATGAATAGAATAGCGAAGCGTCTAATCAGACAAGAAGGAGAATCGAAACTACAGTCAGGCAACGGAGAATAACCCAGACCGAAGTCAGACAAGTAGAACAAGCAGCGCCTGATCAAACAACTTTCGTCGCAAGCGGAGCGACTCAATGCGCAGTCAGACAACGGAATAAATTTGCACAGTCACGTTACCGCGTGTAATTTCTCCTGAATCGTGAAAAAAAAACTGATCGGTGTCGCTATTCGCAGAAGGAATGGCGCTCGCAGGGACGATAAGTTGAAAACAAACATCGGGCTCGTTGAGCATCGCCAACGAAATCGGTCAGCAGCGAGCCGCGTGGTAAACATCGATACAAAACGGAACAGCGCGCGCGACCCGCAAAAATCATTCGACATTCAAAACAGATAGGCGGTGTTCGACTATGTGGAGTCGTGCATGCATTATCCCTTCTTTCTCGCTCTTTCTCTCTCATTCCCTTCTGCTACGGCCGTTGGCATCCTCTAACAGCGCGTGCGAGATCCGCCGCTAGAAAAACCCATTTTACGTGGCGTGGAAAAAAGGGAATTAATATGAAAACGGCGGAGGGTGCAGCGGACTCGGCACAAAACGGCCGAACCCGCCGCGCGCAATAAACGGTGAACGGCTTTTTTCTCCCCCGGCGGATTCAATCGAATTCACCGGGTTCGACGTTTCGTTCGGCCCGAATTTTCTGAATTTCCCCGTTCCTGCGCAAGTATTTAGGTCGCGCGAGGCGGATCCAATTTTTTTCGGGGAACGGAGGGGAGGGACGACCCACATACATACATGCACAGGCTGAAGCTTAATCATCGTTTGTTTCGTCGGCGATCGGGCGCACGCGATATTCCCAAGATTGTCCATTTCATCGCATCGAACCAAGAAAAATGCCAATACGTTTGGCCTATTAATTTTCGCGAGCTAATAGTCGGTGAATTGATCGATTGGCTTCGATATTGTTTTTTCTCGGTTGAACGAATCTCGCTCGACAGAATTAATTTGGAACGGAACAAGGTCCCGTCGTTTTACATGAGGCGATAATTATCGACGAGCAGGAATTTGGAGCATGAGGAATAAAGCGTCGGGACAAGATCAAATATTTTGAATAGCTGGAGTTAGCATAGGAAACAGCGTGGACAGTGAATGAATAATTCAGTTAATTAACCCCGACACCAGCGAAATAATATGCCGGCCGGTGTTAATTAATTATTAACCGCCAGTCTTTAAACAAGGACGGGGCGTAGCGGAGCGATGAACGTTACCTCCGGAGAGAGCACCAGCACCACAGCACCGGCAAAAATCCACGATTGGCCGGAAGCAGAATATAATGCGCACGGCAAACTGTGCGCTGCATAAAGCGTATTATTCCGAATCGATTAGTCCCTCGATCAGCAATTTCGTGCGGGGACAAAAGCATGCGAGAGCACGCGCCTACGTTTCCGGAATCGCTCGCGGAATATTCATCGACTGCCAATGTAAATTTCGAGCGTGACTCTAGTTGCTTAACTTCCTATTTTGCCCCAAATACTACTAAGCCAACAAATCTTCTCCGTTTTTCATTCTATCGATTCCAAACCGCTCAGTTCTGCAATTCCACGCGCGGTTGCATAATTAAAATACAAAAACCCGTTCGTGGGTATTAACGAGTGAAATTCATTATAAAGTTTGCATACAGAATCTATTACAGAGATGTAGAATAAATATTAATTTTGCCGTTATTCCGAAGGAATTACTTTGGCTGGAAAATCATGCAAGGAAATCATACTGGAGTAGGTTAAGACGTGCAAGAACGAATGAGAACTTCAAATCACAGTGACTATTATCGTAAGAGAAAGCTATGGACGGGAAAGTACAGGAGTAAATGCTTCGTTGGTCTAATGAATGGCATTCTTGTCTACCACGAAATCGACTCGAGTTCAATTCTCGGAAAAACCTGCACCCTTAATCACGGAACTACCCCCATTTTCCCTGCTGGATTTCCACAAGCAACCCCTAGCGAAGTATTCCCCACAGCACACGAATCCTCTACCTCATAAATTGAAATTTCTCCTTAAACGTTTCGAAAAAATCGACGCGCGAATCTGATTAATTCTAATTCTAAGACTATTGAATACTTAATCACGAGACTGCCCTTATTTTCCCTGCTGGATTTCCTCGAGCAACCCTTAAAGAATCTTCTCTCAAGGATTTCAAAAAGTCAACCCCTGTAGCTACTCGAACTGAAATTACAGCTATTGTTAGTGCTCGGATTCTTTGATCTACCCTTAAAGAAAGCTTTCACGCTCTTGCATCTCACGAGTTTGCATTCGCTTTCTGCCAGTATTCAAAAAGAGCCACCCCTCCGATCAGCATAATCCTGAAAATATCGACTACAAGTTCGAGTACAACGATCGATCCGGTTTTCCAACGCACACACGTCAGTTGTATCGACCGCAATCAGCCCCCGAGAAGGTTTACACGCCCCTCGCGAAGGGGTTGAACCGAGTACAGGAATTTATTCGCGTTTCTTCCCGGTCCGTTATCGTTGCTAGTCATTTCCTCGGCACAGGGTGGTAAGTCTATGGTGCATGGAGGGTGGGGGTGTGCACGGGGGAACTCTCGGTGGCAACAAATCAAGATCAGGTGGCAAGAGTTGCCAGAGGCGCGAGCAAAACGAACAACCCACCCTTGGAAGCGAATCGAGTGGCGCGTAGGCGATCGGGGTTGTATAATAAATAAGGCTTAAGGAGGAGAGACCGGAGTATCGATGTCCCCCAAGTAGAGAAGTCGAGCCGTGGCAAGGAGACGGTCGATTTACCGAGTTTCGAAAATGTACTCCGGTTGTCGCGGCCGGAATAAAGGGGTTGGAACGAGCCGGGGCTAAGTTGGTAAACGCCTCCAGAATCCATGGGAGATGACGGATGGAACCCTGTGCACCACCACCTTATGACCTTATGGCACACACCGTGTGCTGCTGCTGCTCTGTTGTAGAGCACGATGCCATACGAATTTATGGCTCGCGAATTCCTGACGCGAGTTGTTTATTCTTAGGGGTGTGTTCACGCCGCTCCGGGAATATTGTCACGTAGGTTACAAGCGCTTGTACCTCTCGGCCGCTCCGCTTTGATTTCCACCGAATTGTTTGCGAAGAATATTTCAGAAAAGCGTCACGTAGCTCGTTCACCCCGGGAACTTCATCGAATTGTTTAGCTTTCCAAGAGAAGAAGAGAGAAGAAGGGAGAGAGTTTCTCTCTGCCAGAGTCTCTCTCTTTCTCTCTCTGTTCCGTTTCGCGGAAAGAATTTTTGAAAAATGCCCGGGAACGATTGTGACAAATGATTGCAAAGAGGGACAAACGGAACGTGTTCGACGTGAAAGCGGAGGACAAGTGGGTGGAAAGAGTAAGGGGAGGGCGTAGCCGATGTTTACGAGTCAATCGACGGAGGAATCCGGGCTTCGGTTTCTTTTTAACAAACGCGAGAAGCACTCCGACCCCCTTGGGAACGACTCGTGATACTCGTGTCTATCGATAACTACCCTCGTACAACTGTCCGCACGAGTGGACCGGAAAAAGAGATCCGCGATCCGTCCTCGATACCAGATCCAGGCGAGCTACCGTGAAATCGGAACACTTCGGCTGTGTTTTCTCTGCGCGGCCCGACCCGAAAACCACTCGAGAAATCTACTTGAAAATTCAAAATTTTCCGCAAGAAGTTCCGCGGAGAAGTTACTTCGGGAACAGCTGCAGCGCGAACCTTCGAGTAAAATTGATCCGTGTCGGATCAGACCGACGAGGGATGCAATTCTGCCACAGATAGAACACGACAGTTCGTAGATTACGTATAGTCTGGTAACTAGAACGTGATTATACGCCGCGGTCGGGAAAGTGGAATAGGATCGTGCTTAGTCAGCCTCGAGAGACAAAAGCATCTACAATCGGAGGGTGTGTAACAGAGAAATTAAAATTCTGGAGAAGCAGAAAAGAGAGCGATTCGATGTCGACAGATCAGTGAAATAGGTCGATGTGTAGTCAGGCTGGTGGAAGTAATTACATATAAAGGCTAGTAGAACAAGTAAAAGCGTAGTCTGGCAAATCCAGTTCCGAGCTGCGCAACCCCTGTTTCTCACGCAATTCTCACACCAGTGACTCTGAATGACAAATTGAGACAAAAGTAAATCAAGGATGCAATTTTGTCTGGGAGAATCCGTCAAGGGAGGTTCTGTACAGCGCACAAAAGGGTCTATTGTCACGGGTGGATGTCTGTGTCGAACCAGCATAGAAATTTCGTAGGAATCGGAAGGATAGGGGATAGAGCTCGGGGGTAGCTCCCCCTTCGATTGAAATAAAATCATCCGCAGGCGGCGTAACGAACTAATTGACTCTCCCTCCTCCTCGGGACTGGCTTTTTCTCTCGTTTCCTTCGCGGGGCGAAAGGATCGCGAGCTGGGCGAGGAGGTGCGCGAGGGTGCGGAGTAACAATTTGCGAGCGATGAATAAAGAAGTGAGCGAATCCGCGGCCGTTTCGCCCTCCATTACGACGAAAACTTCGCCCGTGCCTGGGGGGATCGTAACGAGCCCCGATTCCGGACTGGCAACGTGGCAAAGGAAACACTCCGGGACCATCGTCGACGATGCTCGTTCACCAACCCCCCTACCACACCTGTCCTCGTTCAGACCAGGCCACCACCCCTATCGAGCTGCATCGTTACCAGCGTGTTTTTCACTCGTCATCTTCGACGTTATACTCCTAATTCCAATTTTTCAACGAGCCTTCCACGCTGATTTTCAATTACACTTCTCGATATCTTCCGAAATTATCCAATCCACGAGTTCTCTCATAATGAGAATTCTACTTTCCCAACGGGCCAGCAATATTTCCTCGCGAAATTCTTCCATAACGAGCCCGATGGAGGTTTATTTCATTTGGTAATTGCAAAGTTGATTGGTCGAAATTTTCTGCAGTTCGCGTCGGAATTTTGTTGTTTCGCGTTTCAGCGAAACGGGGTTGCTATGAGAGATCTCTGTTGCCGTATTTAATATTATTTTATTTTCTTCTTCGGTACGGGGTTAATATGAATAACAAAATGCGTCGAAAATGAGAAACGCGTTTCACAAATAAATCGGCAGTCTACCGACGAGTTTTGAAAGCAAATGTTGTCAGAATCGTAGATCTTGTTTAAACAAGCTTTAGTCCATATTTTCGACATACTTCTCGCTGTACAATCCTCTTTCCGTTTCTACGATGAAAATCCAATGGCAGTGCTTCCGCATCTACCCGAAGCAGACTAAAAAATGGATGACTATTCAATACAACGCCCTGGAGAATTACGTTCTGGAAAAGCTCGCAAAATTCTGCAAGATGCGATCTCCTCGTAAGAAGACATCGGCAGCGGTGGCGTCCGAGTGGATCGCGCGACAGCGTGGTAGCGTGTGCGGTCTCGAGGGCGCCCCAGATTTCCTTATCAACAGCAGACCGTTCCATAAACAAGAAATCCAATGTGGCGGTCGCCCGATGCACGCCTCGATCTTCAAGGAAAAATGGCGCAGAGCTTATCGGACACGGTTCTCGCAAGCTTCCTGGGAAAGCTGCGAGATCGGATCGATGTGTCAGACGTGCAAGGATCGCAGACGTCGAGGAAGCAGCGGAAAAAAAAAATCGGTGGAATCTCGGATTCGAACGCCGATTCAACGGCCCTTGATTCACCGAGAATCGGCAGACGAAAAATTGGAATCCAGCCCCTCCCCTGAGGAAGAGGGGTGCGGGTCTCTAGGTGTCCTCTTTGATCCTTTGTTTCTTCCACGACATCGAGCACCAATTGAAACGGGCGCAAAGTGGAGATGGAAATCGATGGGAACCGTACACCGGCAGCGCAGATTAACTTGATTTCTCGAATAAAAGTCCAATCGGAGGCGGCTGCTATTTATCGACGCCGTCTGCCGGGTTCTACGGAAACGGTTCTCCATTTTACCCTCGTCGAGGCGCATCTCGATCCGTTTCGAGACCGAGAACGGTCTTACGGAACGCAAAACGGGCGCACGGAACGCCTTCAATCGCGACACACCGGGGTTTCATTCGTTTCACGGCTGAATTACCAATTTGCTGCCACCATACTCTGTCAGTAGACGTTTGTTAACCAACCTGGAATTCTTCTAATCCTCGACACGCGTTCCAGTGATTTTTGATATACCTTCATCGCGTATACACGTTGAGACAGTTGTACAGTGAAGGGCTGCACTGTTCAGCGAGGGTTGCAAGCGAATAAATAGTCAGGCAAGTCAACTACCCCTATTGTTTACCAAACTGTGTTAATTGTACATTTCTCGCGATGTCAATAGCATTACAAAGGGAGACGTTAGCAGACAAGAAGTTTTGCTCGACGCCGGGTAAACTTGCGTTGTCGTTAGTTGGCCAAGTGGAATAGAAGCGTATCGCGCATACAAACATAATGCAATTATCCTGTCTGAATCGCGGGAGGCGTGAAAGAACAATAAGGTTGTCGAGCAGGTGGCAACCAGTCCCCTTTATACGATCGAGTGGAATGGGTCTTTCAACTCCTTGGCTAGGCAGAGTGGAACGAGACTATTCAGGCGTGGATGAGTGCGGCGAATAGGATGAGGAAAGTTTCTGAATCTGTGAAGTCTTTGGTGTCAATGTATTCAGCTGTCTGTGATCAGTCTCGGCACCGAGACCGATAATAAGTATATCTTCGGGAGATAAATAATCCCGATTACGCAAGCATCAGGTTCCAATTTACAAACGCACAAATACTACAGATCTGTGCACAGAGAAACGCAAAAGAATCAGTAGAATTCTATTGTCCATGGTCAGACAGCATGACGAGGCTAGTAAATTAATTCTTAAAAATTTGAAACGAAAAAGAATGAGTAGAATTTTATTGTCCATGGTCAGACAGCATGATGAGGCTAGTAAATTAATTCTTAAAAATATGAAACGAAAAAGAATGATTCGATTGCATTTTCCATGGTCAGACAGCATGACGAGGCTAGTAAATTAATTCTTAAAAATATGAAACGAAAAAGAATGAGTAGAATTGCATTGTCCATGGTCAGACAGCCTGACGAGGCTAGTACATTAATTTCTAAAAATTTGAAACGAAAAGTAATAAGTAGAAGTGAATTGTCTATGGTTAGATAACATGATGGGACTAGTAAATTAATTCTTAAAAATTTGAAACGAAAGAGAATGTGTAGAATTGTATTGTCCATGGTCGGACAGCATGATGGGGCTAGTAAATTAATTCTTAAAAATTTGAAACGAAAACAATGAGTAGAATTGTATTGTCTATGGTCAGACAGCATGACGAGGCTAGTACATTTGAAACGGAAGAGAATGAGTAGAATTGCATTGTCCATGGTCAGACAGCCTGACGAGACTAGTACATTAATTTCTAAAAATTTGAAACGAAAAGTAATAAGTAGAAGTGAATTGTCTATGGTTAGATAACATGATGGGACTAGTAAATTAATTCTTAAAAATTTGAAACGAAAGAGAATGAGTAGAATTGTATTGTCCATGGTCGGACAGCATGATAGGGCTAGTAAATTAATTCTTAAAAATTTGAAACGAAAACAATGAGTAGAATTGTATTGTCTATGGTCAGACAGCATGACGAGGCTAGTACATTTGAAACGGAAGAGAATGAGTAGAATTGCATTGTCCATGGTCAGACAGCATGGCGAGGCTAGTAAATTAATTCTTAAAAATTTGACGATGCACGTACGAGTGTACTAGATGAACATCGGACTGACACATCGGCGAGCAAGTGAAATAAGTCCGTGCACAGTCGTACAATGGGTAAGAGTACAACAAAACCGGTGTGCAGACTCGACAGCAATCGAAGCAGCGTCAGAAGAGACGCGAGACGAGCCTCCGACGACAAGAAGAATCCTGACGTCTTGCATTATGCTCGCGTGCTGCATCGGAAAGACGTAGTCACCTTGGGCGCGCGTGCATTCCCCATGAATATTCATGAGCGTATCAGGGGCGGATGGGAACGCTATTGTTAAGGAGGGAGACGAGTGGAACAGGCAACAGAAAATTTTGTCGCGTCACGGAACCCGGTTGTAACATCGTCGTAACCACGTACAACGTTCAACGGTGCGGTAAAGATTCGATGATCCGTCGCTTAAATCTCCGCAGCGAGCCTGGGAAGCCGCTCGAGATCCCGGGGACGAGCGGGACAATTAACCGAAGCCGATGAAATACAGCGTGGAGAGGGCGAAGGGGTTGGAGGGGGATGACGATCTCTCAAAGGACATCCTTTCGTCGGATCGATTCGACAAGTGCAACACAAGGAATTCCGGACACGTACGTCTCCCGGCAGAGAGGCGGAGAGAGGAGCAGGTGAAGGAGGAGAGTTACAAAACGGTCTCAAGATGAAAGAATCGTTAAGAGGAGAGACATCGGACGGCCGGCAACGAAATAAAATGATCTCGCCGTCGTCGTCGCGGAGGATCGAATGTCCGAGGCGACACGCTTCTGGACATCCTTTTGCCGCGATGAAACTCCGTCGGAAGACCCCCAGGAATAAAGAGCGACAAGATGACGAGCAACGGATGAGGCAGGAGTGGCAGAACAATCGGGAATAGCAGGATTGCGAGAGGGGACGGGCGAAGCCGATGAGGTCTTCGAACTATGCGCCCAACTACATACCCTCCGGACCTGCCCTACCACCTTCATTTCTGCATCCTCCGCGCAGGGATTTCAAAGGAGAAGAAAGAATTCGAGAAGGAAACAATGTATCGTCGACGAAGACGCATCCTGAGTAACCCGCCTCGAGGATACCCATTGGTTTCAGCTTTTCTTACACGGTCCCGTTTCCTAAAAGGTTCGATCCTGAACGGCGAAGGGCCCGTGAACGGTGCAGCGCCTGCGGGTCGATGTGTCAAAATATTTCGGGTGATCAACGAACACCTGGTTTAACGGATGTTCGTCAGGCTAGATCCTCGATACCGAGAAATGATTACCATAGACGCGCTCCACTTTCCTCGAAATTCGTCGGTGGATCGATGCGATGGTTGTACATCCTATTCAGCCTAGAATTCATTACGGTACTTTGAAAAGGGTTAACATATTTCCGAGGGAAATGAGTTTACCGGCTCGTGGAAGTAGCAAGGCTGGAGAATTGATCGGACAACTTGCGCGCGGGCGTGAATGATAGAGGCGGGGTAAGATTGCCTTCGGCTCGCCTCGAAGATAAGTGTACTTCAGTCGGAATGACAGAAATAGCTCTAGATAGCCGGGGAGAGTTTGGTGGAATTTTCGAGAGTTCGAAGAAAAAGTTTAGCGAATCGACGAAGTAGAATGAGTTGGGAATTGATCGGACAATTTCGCGTAGTGTCACTTACGACGTAAATAGGATGCGACTGCCTCTAGCTCTTCGAAAAGTCAAGTACAATTGAGTTAGAATGGTAGAGGTAGCTGTAATTGGCGGAATGAGTTGCTTCGAGGTTTAAGAAAGTAATTAATGGAGTATGCAAGTGGAATGGATCGTTAAATTGGAGTAGCTCAAAAATAGATCAATATTATTGCAAATTCAGTGAAAAGAATTTAATGGATTCTGGAAGTAGACTAGGTCGCACGTTGATCGGACTTCTATTTTTCAACAATGATTATAGTGAAGTTACATTTTGCTAGTTAAATAATTTAATATGAATTACTCGGGAGGATAGTAAATACAGGAAGGAAAGTTTCACGAATTTTAGGAGTAGAGTAGGTCAGCAATTGGTCAGACGAGCAGTATAAATTTGTGAAGAGCAAATACAGAAGAGTAAAATGGCATTTAACTTGTCAAATAATGGTCCAGGTTGGCTACGAATTCACCTAAAAATATTTAATCGACCCTCTAGGCGGAAATAGACGTTCGGTTCCAGGTAAAAGGTAAATATGTCAATTGCCCGACGACTTAGTCGTTGATCTGTACCACTCGGCTTGCGAAGACGCCGATTCCTCTGTGCACCTTCTTCACGGAGACCGACAATTACTGTTTTCTTATAGTTCACGATAAGTCGAGCGTCCTCCACGGCTTGAGAAACGGGAACAACACAGTGTCCGCGAGTGTTTCCTTAAAATTCACGGCGAACCGAGTGCCCCTCCTTTCTTGAACAAACGACATCCCTACTTCTCGTCAACGAGTATACCCGTCTCCTCTGTCAATAACAACAGATATTTTTCAACCGGTTACGGTGAGAGACGACGTCCTCGACAAAGCACGATTGTTAATTCCCCGCGTAAACGACATCGCCGGCGAACAAAGGCATCTTTTCATAGCCTCGTTTCTTATCCGGCTGAATCTTATTCCTCCAAGGTAACTGGCTTGTAGATGGTATAATAAACTGCGCGAGTCCCGCGCGACTATACAGCACGCGATGCTCGACATTACCATTTCAATTCACCCTGGTTGAATTACAATCTTCCCGACGTGAGAAGAGTTTCGCCGAAATTAGGGGCTGAAAAAAAAATCCTAACTCATTTATACCGTTCGGAATCAATTGCACTTCCGCTCTCTCGGACTATAACAATTTGTCCCGTTTGGCCCAGTTTCGAGACTCGATGAAATCGCAGGGTAACGATTCCTCGGATCGTTTTCATTCAAAGTTTTCGGGGGTGGGGGGCTGCTAGAGCTTGCAAGCGGGGTGGGGCCACGGCGTTAACGTGATTAATCCGCGCGACGACCCGGCCACCGAGGTCTCTGTCGGGCTCGCGACCCGTTAAACGGTGTAACCGACGAGCGGATAATTCGATGAAGTAATTCGGAATAATTGGGCGGCGAGGGCGCGCGCCAAGTTTGCCCGCGCGACAAATGCAATAATAAGAAAGCCGGGAACCCCGGACCGGCTGCAATTAGCAGGCTCGAATCAACCGAGCCACCGGAGACGTCGTTAGATTAAGGAATTTCATTTGCCGCCGGCTGCCCGGCTGACTCTGCCCTCAATGGAACAACAAGTCGCCGACGACCGCCTTGTTCCCCTCGTTCTATGCCGTACGCCGGCAAACATTCGCAAAACTCGTTCGGACGCTTGTACCATCAAACGTAGATCAATACCATCAGTTCTTCGAATATTGGATTTCTCTTATGTTCCATTAAAATTTTACCCGCGAGCTACATTCTCGATCGTTAGTATTTACTTCGAAAATCTGCTCGATTTGCTATACCTCCTAAAAACAAATATTGCGAATTTATTTTGGTTCATTCGATGGCTACATCTACGCAGAGTTAGAATTTTTATGATTTTTTAAAACTGCGTTGATGGTATGGATTCTATGAAAATCGTTTTATATTTTAATCCTGCGTACAAGAATAATAACGAAACCGTCGATTGTAATGCAAATTCATTATATTTATATTCAACTTACTAACATCCATACATAGTACTGACATTAATAACAAACAATGAAAACGTATCTAGCAAAAAGCAACGTTACACGGAAGGAGATTATTCTCCTCGTCTTCAGATAATATGTTATGCAATGGAGACCCAGTATTTGTTGAGTTGAAAGATAGTTTCTTCATCAGCGGAAAGTCGCTGCTCACATCTGGAGTGCTCGAACGGTCTCGCGAAATCAATTCAAAGCAAACTTGGTTCGCGGCGGGACATCGCCGAAGAATATTGTCAGCTTGTTAGCGAACCCAGAGGCACTTAGAGTAACCGGAAGGAGGAGAACACCTGTAGTACCAACTTCCTCATAAGACAAACTCCGCGTTTACCGAGTCAATACTCGTGGTCCCTTGCAGTCAAGTTTCGCCTCCACAATTTGACTCTTCGCCGTTTCCCCTCGGGCCTATCCACTCTTCAGAAATCCCTCATACTTTCCACACACTGTCCCAAACGCAATCCCGAACATTCACAAACATTATAAAACAAATTTCGTCTACACACATCCTTTATACGTGTCTGTGCAGCGAATAAATGGATGTTGAATTTGTATTTCTTAAACTCAAACTCAAATTCAAACGTAAACGAATCTTCTGAAACGAATCTAAACATTGAAGACCAAATCGTCTGCACAATCATCCCCTGGAACGCTGACGTACAATTTATCTTTCCACCGTCTCCCACAGCTGTTATCTTTCCGAAAAACCCTTCGGCCCTTTCTTCACGGCATCAAACAGCCTCAAATATCAAGATCAAATTACCCTTTCAACCATCTCGGAAAATGATGCGAAACGAATGAGATTCGAGAGCAAACTCCGGAAAAACAATCCAATCCTTTCTGTGGACTCTGTCTTTCCTTGGGATCGTCTCTTTGCCAGCGGGTTCGGGTTCGGGTTCGTTTCGAAGCGGATCAGGGAACCACAGGAATGCCAGGGGATCCGCCGAAGAAGAAACCGAATTGAATTAGATCGCGCGACGGTTGCGGGGGTTGAGAACGGAATTTAGAATTCGCTCGGCAAGTTTTGCGTCGTTGGCGAGGGGGCCGCGTTTGGAAATCGGTTGCTGGGAGTATCGCAGAGTATTCACCGTGAGTATGGTTGTATTTAGCGTGCTTTGTGTCCAGCTGGCAGCCAGGAGAACGGGGCAAAGACACGTAACCGCAATTACCAGATTAAAGTTGGAACGCTTTATCTCCTGCTATTCTGTCCTATTTTTCCCGGCCCTGTGCTTTTGTTTCGCGTTTCCTTCGACGGGATCGGACAAATCGCGAATATCGCGTCGTGTCCGCAGAAGAAAGGACTTTTCACCAGCGAACAAATACAAAACGCGATTTTCTTTTCCCCTCATCATCTTCTGTTCTCCTTTTCTTCCTCGGGTTCAAACCTCCCCGTGCGTACCACAATACGCCGCACAGTGGGCAATTCCGATGAAATCTGTGTCAAAATCAAAGAACTTTCTATAGAAATGAAATAGAGCGATGATTTTTGTTTTAAATTAATCAAAGACACTTTAAAATTAACATGTATAATCATGATACTTATATGTTACTATAGAAATAAAAGTATTTTATAATTCGTAATATGACTTATATTTTTTAACCGTGAAACTTTTCATTTCAGAACGTTCGAATGCTTTCGTGACTCACTGTATCTTGTTTTGGAATCGGTTAGCATCCTTATCGATATACCGTATTTACCAGGTTTATCCTTCATAACAATTTTAACGTTTGCTTGACACATATCACTTGACGAACGATCACTCGACTTATCGCTGCGATTATCGCAGGCACTCCTTGTAGGCTGTGTGTGACTGTAATGTCATTGAAATTAGATATCTCTTAGATATATTCTCCATAATTATATTTTTATTTACACAGGACGTAAGGTAAGTATTTAATCTTTCTAACTTACTTCTCAAAGAATTATTTAACTTTTGGCGATAACTTATATTTTTATTTTAATCACCAGAAGTTAAAAAATTCGTTGATGAAAAGTAAGTTAAAAAGATTAAACACTTACCTTGCTTCCTGTGTAAATGAAAACATAATTATGGAGAATAGATATCCAATTTAAATGACACCACAGTCACGCACAGTCTACAAGGAGAGTCAACGACAATCGCAGCGATACGTCGAGTGATCGTTCGTCAAGTGATATACGTCAAGTAAACGTTAAAATTGTTATGAAGGATAAATCTGGCAAATACCGTATATTGATAACGATGCTAACCGATTCCAAAACAAGTTACAGCGAGTTACGAAAGTATTCGAACACTCTGAAATGAAAAGTATCACGCTTAATTATAACGATAAATCTGGTAAATACGGTATATCGATAACGATGCTAACCGTTTCCAAAACAAGATACAGTGGGTCACGAAAGTATTCGAACGCTCTGAAAAATATAAGTCATATTACGAATCATAAAATACTTTTATTACTATAGTAACATATAAGTATCACGATTATACATGTTAAATTTAAAGTGTCCTTGATTAATTTAAAAAGAAAATCATCTGTTTCATTTCTATCGAAACTTCTTTGATTTTTTCTACAGATTTCATCGGAATCGCCTACTGTACGCCTTGGGCGGCAAGGAACGTCGTCATGAAAAATATCGGGCCGGCTGCAATTAGCAGATTGAAGTCAACAAAGTTTTCCGAGGGAAGGATCAAGGATAAAAGGGAGCGCACGCGGCCTCGCCGGACGACGACGGCTCAGATAAATTATTTTTTGACACGGGCGGGAATGCCCCTTTCAGGAAAATGGGGACGGGAGAATGGGAAGGGAGACAACCCAAGCACAATAGCTAATTTCGAGATTGGTTTCATGTTAATACTGTCGGGAGAACGACGGCGAACGTAATGGCACCGGCGCGTTAATA
Organism: Lasioglossum figueresi; assembly: GCA_028455805.1. Taxonomy (NCBI): domain Eukaryota; kingdom Metazoa; phylum Arthropoda; class Insecta; order Hymenoptera; family Halictidae; genus Lasioglossum; species Lasioglossum figueresi. The sequence continues at coordinate 11,201,654 of CM052201.1, read as the reverse complement.
ACAAACAGATGGATGCCGCATTAACTTTTTACCGACTCCGATCGCACCGTGTTGTTTTCTGACCTCGATCCTCTGTGATTGTAATCAACATAATGCGACGCAGGCGATTCTCTGAATCCCTAATGCAAATTATTGATTATATAAAATTGGTAAAAGTAGTATGATTGTAATGTATCATAAATAAAACATATTCGAAAGTGTAACACACTTTGCGTGTCAGTTTACGTGTTACAACGCGCTCATAATTCTTCCGAATCAATCTCCAGAAATAAAATACAAGGGACAAACGCTTTGGCAATCGAATGTAATAGCACACACTCGTTTCTAAAGGATCTTTCAATTTTGTCATTTGACGGTACCGAGTCTAATTAATTTCGAACGGGGAAAAGTTAAGCACCGGCGAACAGCTTCCGGCAGTAAAATCCAAGAAAATTGAGAAACCACTTAATCGATGTGGTCGTAAACGGTTAATTTACTGGTGAACGATCTCTCCCCGGTGCATTGGCCAATATAATTTGACCCGTGCACGCGTTCGATTCATCAAAGAAATCCGTGCGCAAAGATGCGGAAAGTATACGGCGCGCATCGCGCGCGCGATAAGAAGCGGGAATGATGGGCCAAGTTCGGCGAAAACTATTACCATAAAACCGAACTCCGGGCAAACATGGAATTCCCCGCCGATCTCCAGGGCCGTCATGCTCCCGGAGAATGAGTCATCCGAACGAAAAGTTTCAGAGCGGCGGGCGGAGGATGTAGATGTGGAGGAGGAGAAGAAGAAGAACGCGTGCACACGCCGAGGGGTGGATATCTCGAAGAAGTTTTATTTACCTTCGGCCATGACTGAGTTTCAATATCGCGACAATGGGACTGGGGGACAGTTTGGTAACAGGCTGGGATACGATGTCAGCTCTCGAGTCGTCTGAAAGCATCCCCCAAAAGCATAGCGAGCCCGGCACACGCGAATTCCGACGCGGATTTCGCCCTGTTTGTCCTTCCGACACCCCTACGTTCTGTTTGCTTTCGTTGGCGTTGGTTAGTCCATTCAAACATCTTTGGAAATAGTGATCATTCTCAAACAAATTTTCATTAAATGCGATCTTTCATTTAACTCGAGTTTTAGCTGTTCAATGCCCTTGGTACCGATCGATAAATCCGCTGCAGTTAGCTCCATGCAATGTCTTCAAACGCAAGCAAAACAATTAAACAGACTATTCAAAACAGTGAGTAACTGTAATTGCAAGACCGTAGTAACTGTCCCTTAAAAATTATCGGATCTAGCCAGAACCATTTAAGAATTTACCTTGAACTGCCAAGCAATCAAAAGAATCGGATGCACAGGACCAACCACGATTATCCCAATCAAAATTCTCAGACACAACCCAGGCCTGTTAAACAATTTTCCTCGAGTTACCGATCAAGCGGGAGGATCCGAGCCTCGCAGGATCGAGGCCGGAAAAGTATCTCAAAACTGTCCAATGTGCGAGGGTTGAACGGTCGCGTTCCTGGCCGACGGGATCCCGGATCGACGACATTAGGCGAAGTTCAGGAAAGAATCGTTCGATCCGCGGAAGTGGCCGGGTTAAGTGGTCCTCGAAACGGGACTCGAATATTCCCGGTCTGCCGGAAGTTTCGGATCGACGTTGGGGAAATGGAGCCGGGTGATCGAAGGGGGACAGGAAGCCGGCGGCAACATGGCACGGGACCAACGCGTCCGGCGGGACGGGGATTCAAGAGGACCATTGGTACCGCCTCGTAATCCGAATGGGATCCCCGCGGGCCGGACAAAAGTCACCGTAACGACGCAATTCCAGCTGGCCGTAGAGCCGCGTTAAACGACCCCCATTCTAGGGGTTTCAGGTAATCCCCGGCCCATCCTGCATCAGCAGATCCTCCCCAGTAACCTCGAATGCCTTGGGGAGCTAACCCAGACCGGCATCGAATACGCCTAGAACTTGGACAATGAAGGATTCCTTAAGGGATCCCCGTTGATACACATGGGATCGCGTCACAGGTCCTACACGAAAAATCAGGACTACCGTAATCCACTTGGAGGGTCCGCAACGAGTGTTGAGAAGCCTCTGGATCGTCTCGATCGCTGGTACCCACCCGAAGATAGAGGAACCTCGATCACAGTTTTCGGAAACTTACCCCCCACTATCAGCAGCAGGTGGAACAGAGCACGTCGCACTTTCCCGCACTTCCGTCGAACGTCTTTATCCATGCTGGAGCCGTTGGCGCACTAGACCTCTCTCTCTCTCTCTCCACTGACTGTCGTCTCCGATGATCTACGCTCGATGTCAGCCGACACTGGTCGTGCCGGCGAATGTCATCGGGACCCCGTGGTCCCGGTTGCCGTCACGCGTCGACTGCCGTACGCCGTTTCACGCGTTACTGTCAGAAAAATCCGCCACACGAGGTACCAACCGTTCACCAACACCGCTGACAGACCGGTCGCCACGGTAGCGACGATAGCGCACAGGCCACGCGGTCGCGACAGTTCCTGACTTGCAACTGACGAGGGATGCTGCACGAAGAGTTTGCGCCGGCCTCGCGCGCGCGCACAGAATCCTTACTCCCCTGCGCTCCTGGCACCCTCGGTCAGTTAGTCACCCCCTCTCCCTCGCCCTCGACGTTCGCCAACCCCTATCTCTGTCATTCTCTCTCTTTCTCGTAGTCTTCTTTCCTTCTCCTTTTCACGGACATCGTTCCTCGAGTCTCCTCCCTCCTTCCCCGCGGCCATTCACCCGTTCGTATCGTCTTCCCGTCTCCTTCTCGATATCAACACCCCCGTGACACCCCCTCGTTTCACGCAATCTCTTCCCTCTCTTCCCCCTGTCTCTCTCTCTCTCTTGCTCTCTTTCGTCTCTCCCTATTACGCTTTTTTCGCTTCCACGCCGTACTGTCACGCGGGCGGTTGCCGCGTCTCTTTTCGGTTCGTTTTCACCCCCTCTTAGTTAGTTCACCCCCTCTGTGTACGTGTGTGTGTGTCTTTCACCTACCCACATCCACGTTTCTCTCTGTCGCAGGCATACATCCGACCTCACGCGCATCCTTTCGCCGGCTGTATCTCAAACACTAAAGAGTTTCTTAGGAAATTGAATTGAAACCCAACCCCTAGTGTTCCTCTCCGTTCCTTCTCCGTCTCTCTTTCTCTTTCAACCCTCTGTGCAGGAGGCTCTTGTTATTTCTCTTCTTGTCCCACCGTTTCCAGACGCTTGTCCCCGGTTGTTTTGGGCTACCCCGCCACTAGCCGGACTCTCCATCCGTCTTCGTCTACTTCCGCCCCGTCGCGTGTTCCAACTCCTAAACCATCCCCGCCAACCCCCTCGATAGCTTCTCCCTTTAACCGCCCATCGTCACCTCCGTGCCGGTTTCCCCGGGAACTGATTGTCTCGCCGTTAAGCGGCAATTTATATGTTAACAGGGTCGAATCGGTCGAGAGTCATGCATACGTTTAAGAAAAGGGGTACGAACGGAGCGGGGGTAGTTAACAGAACGAGGGAGAGAGAGGCAAGGTGAACGACGCACGGTCGCGTGACGATGCACCGACGACACTTCGCTCGTTAGTCGAGCCAACGATCGTCCTGTTACGATATGGATCTACCCCCGTTCGAGGAGACACTCCCCGAATTTCCAACCACCCCTAAATACCCAACTACCCCCGTTTGCTTATCGGTTTCGGAGAAACGCGTGCCGGGGGTGCTGTTACATTTTGTTCGAGTGAGGGAGGATTCGGAGAGGGATCGAAAGAAAGGGGTGAAAGGGATGAAGAGGGCTCGGTTTTCTTTTTGAAGATCTTGAGACCCATTGGTGCACCTTAACCCTGGGTAATTAGTACACGGATTTTTATGGATCAAATCGATCGCAGGTGCACCGAATAACGACTTTAGAAGATTTCAAATCTATCGGATTAATTACCTAAGATTGTTATGGACCAGAATCGGTTTTCTCGGGGAAGAACGACGCGAGCCACCACTTCCGGTGGTAATGGCCGTCGCGTCGGAACCAATGGGTTGCAAGGTGACAAAGTGACGGCGGGAAAACCGGCGGCGTGACCGGGAATTCAATTTTCTCGGACGACATTGGTAGCCGGGCAACACGCACACGCCACTCGCGAAACTTGGGTTGCACGCAGCACTCTCTCTTTCTGTCTCTCTCTCTCTCTCTCGCACTCACTCGCTCACTCGCTCTCCCTATCTCTTGTGGATCAAAGCCGGATCGACTGCCGAATAGAGAGGCATTAGAGCGTCTGCATTGTTCCAGACGCGCCTTGACACGTGTCCCCCACGTCTACACGGTCCGTCTGTCACATTTATTCCCTTTGGAGACCGGGGATTATACGTCTGGAGTCGCTCGATGCCAACCAATCAAATAATGCTCATGTTTCATGCATACGTGACCCGGTCGAACCTCAACTGTCGCGCGTTTCATAGTCATTGTAGTTACTTTTTAATCGACGCCACCCTTTTACTATCCTGAACGACTCTGATAGCACGAACAATTTTTCATCGACCTCCCTCGTTCAATTCTCAAATAATTCTAACGCCGAAATTATGGAAACCTAGCCGAATTTGTTAAAAAATTGAGTGAGCGCTTGGTAAAAAATCAATTGAACGTATCTAGGCTTGTTAAAATATTAAATGAACATAGTCCCTGGTCTATTGAAAAATTAAGCGAGCGCAGTTTGAAATTAATTAATGCATGATGAGAATGATAAAAAATGTTATACGACATGAATGTTAGTGCATGCTATGCGACATGAATTAATTTTTGAACTAAATTGACAGGATGATGGAGAGTACGACAATCAAATAAAAGGCGGAGCTGACGCTGCATTCATGATGCATGACGATGACGTTTGTACATTAGGAATTAATTTATTCTATCGCACACTGTGCTATAATACTTTCTATTTAAACTCCCATTCCTTTTATGGAAGTCGTATTATCGATCTATAATTATTAAGCTTATTTTCCTTATACGATGAGAATAACATGTAATGTATTTATTATTACAAATTCTATTCAATTTGCAGCTTATTAAGGTTGTACGTTACTAATTAATTCATGACACAGTTCCGCTAATGGGTGGTTAAACACTAAATTGTTATCAAAATAATACATTTTCATGTATCACATGTAATAAATCACATGGGTTTCATTATATATGTTCACAGGGCTTTCACAGCTACCCTGAGTGCTAGACCGCAGAAATTTATGCTGATTTCCATCTCCATAGAAAAATTTATTGAAGCCACAATGTAAATGCAACTTTCCATTCGATAAATAATACCACGAAACGAATGTATTTTTACGGCAACAATACTACTTAAAAAATCCCTCATCCAGTCCATCCAGAGGTTTCAACAGGTGGCAAAGACCTATCACCCCCACTGCTGCCCCTGAAAATGGGCCAATTTACCCGATCGCCCTCGACGACCCTTAGATACGACATAAACTTTGTCGAAGGAAAAACAAATACTCCTCGCAAGAACTCGTCGGCAACCCTCCCGATAAAATCGAACATACACCACCCCCGTGATCGAAGCAATCGAAGCAAACCACCCCCGATTAACCACCCGTGCAGCGACCGCCACCGGGCTAATCGTTCCCGAAAATCAATTTCACCGGGTTCGACTTCTCGAATTCGATATCCGAGCTTTGATCGACGTTCCGCGGGGGTGGTTTTTAATTCGCGACCGAGTTCCGACGAAAGTTTCGCCCCAATTCGCTGATCGTTGACCACGTGGCAGGTAGTTTCGCACGAGGGGTAAAACATTTCGGGGGTGGCTTGCGAAAAGGGATGTTCGCCGAGAGGGTGGTTCGAAAATAACAAGTGGTGGTCGTTAAAAGTTGACAGGATCATCAGGTGGGTATTTTCGGTTTCCATCCCCGCACACCCGTCTTAGGTAGTTTCCTTCGTGTTGCCAGCGACTTCGGCCGATCGGACTTGCTGGGAACACCCGCGGGCGAGTAATTTAACTTCTCAGAGGCGCAAACGGGCGCGTGCCGTTTCGACACGTCCGTCACATCCGACGGAATAGGATCCACGCGAGGGTGAGGGCTGTTAGCCGTCCGTTAATTGACGAAAGCTCTGCAATTGGTGATCCCACCCCTGCTACACCCCGAACGAGCTTTTCTTAATCAGTCTGAAACTGTCTCCTGGAGCACTTTAACCGTTCCCATTTCTTTCACTGTATCAATTATCCTCTCACTCCAGAATCATTCGAATTCTACATTAACCCTTTTTTTGGTCACCGCTGACTTCCCATGGGAGACCGCAAGGATGGCAGGGACCAAGATCGGGACAGTTGACATATTAAATGTTATTATCGCCGAATACATCGAATAGCTTGAGCGATCCCGGCTAACCGGAGTCCTCAAGAATGCTCTGCAGCTGCGTGAATCCCTTCACCCCCGCTCTTACGCCTACAGAAACAACAATAGCGCGCAGAAATGCTTCCGGCGCGCTCGCGTCGGCAATCTGCACGCGTGCGCTCGTGCACAACAGTGTCGGGAAAGGACCACTCAGCTTCCGAACTCCCCGGGCTAACAACTTTAAAAGTTCCGACTAAACGAGAAATTGCATTAAATTGCGTTTCACCGAGCCCTTTCGAACCATCCACCTCCGCAATACCTGCGTGATCCACTGGTCGCGGAACGTTAATGCTGCCCCACACCCACGCACGCGATAATCCTTCTAGAATCACGGAGCCACTCGCTCCCTCTCTTTAGCTGCCGATAGTGCGCTCGCCAAAGGAAACTTCGACCGCCTTGATCGTTGCGCGATCTCGAAATCCCGGCTCGCAATTATTAGGCGAATTAAGGGACCCTCAATCCGGCCAAATCCCTCTGCCGACGATTCGACACGCAAATTGGTCGTTAGCGCTGCGCCAAGTTTTCTGCACCGATGGCCGTCACGGATCTGAAAATATTATAAAATATATCAATTACAAAGTTCCATGGAGTGGCTTTTTCACCGACAATATTCCTGCGGTATTGAAACTCTTGATACGGAAATCTATATAATTTTTCGAAGAACGTTGGTTGCTTGTTAGTGCAAGGAGAATTGATGAGATGCTATTCTTGTACTTCTGTTGGTATTCTTTTTTGTAGATCGTGTGCATCCACAGAGCAATATCTTATGTGACGAAGCTCGTTACTGCCTCGTAGAAAGAAACTGTTATTGTTCGACTATTTAAACATTATTTTCACCAAAAACTGGTCTCTGGTGCGTGGCGAATCGAAAACCTACCAATTTATTAACCTACCGAGCTTTATTTGAAGCAAACAAAATTGACTGAACAGAATCTAGCTCAGATTGAATTTCAAGCAGACTGCAATTTAGCTGAGATTCGATTAAAAATTGACTGAAATATGTCCCAGATTATATACAAGATTGTTTAAAATATAGTACAGGTTTAATTCGAGCATCATGTCGGTGGCCAAACCATATATAACATTCGCAACGACCACATTTAATTAATCGCAGTAAATTAAATTTTTATATTACCATTTTCGGGAGAACGAAAAGAGTTTCGCGTTCTGATAACACGGTAATTAGAAATACGAGTAACGAAGCACCCAACAATTATAAAATAAATTTCGGTGTGTACGTTGATTTTTTAAAATAAATCTCATGTTTAACGTACCATTAACATCCACGGGGGCCCGAAATTAAAGAATACATTTCGCAGGCTCGCATCCGAGACTACTTACAATACTTTCATGAAAAAAACCGGCCACGGTACACATGCTCGCCCTCGGTGCAACGAAAATGGAATGTAAAAGCTCGTCGTCCAAAAACCGAAATGAAAAAGCTTAAAGTTGTGCTCGTAGTCGGCTCTCCGCAACTACGAAAGCGCAGGACTGGAAGAAATTAATCGACGCTAAAAACCACGACCTGTAAATGCACATAGTATGCAGGTGTAAAACGGACTCTAATTGGAGAAGAAAAGAAAACGAAGAAAGCTAGAGGTCGAACCGGAGATAGAATTATTTCGGTATCATTGTAGCCTCTTTAATGAAGAAAGACGCCACCGAGGCGACCGGATGCAACTGCATAAATGCAGTTTATTAAAGGGCTGTAGCGGACAGAAATTCCGGGGGGTCGCGTTCATTCATTCAACCCCGGTGACAAAAAGTTTACGACGAATCTGAAATTAACTTCCTTAAGCCGTCTACCGCCCCCTTTCCATCTTCAGCTACCCCGCGCCCTTTGCTTTCTTTACGGCGACTGTCTCATTTAAGTCCTGGAAGTTCATAATGAATCTAAACTCGGGACTCTTAACCCCTTAACTACGGCGAAGTGAATTATCTTTTTTCTGATGGCGGTTTATTTTCATTTGAGCCGGGAAAGCATGACCGTCGAGAACTTTCTCGCTTCGCGGGGTAACAATGCATCCAGGGGAACGGAAAACACAATACTCGCCCCCGAAATTACCAGTTTTTCATCGTCGTGCCTCCGACATCTCTCGAAATTTTTTCGAACGTCTGAGAAACTACTAAGTAATTATATGGTGAATGGTTCCCCGCAAGTCGACTGGAAATTTTAGCACTTGCAATTCTTTAAAGACTTCGAAAAGACATTCAAACAAATTTGTACACGTTATGCCAACCATCAGATGTGACCCAATATTTTCGTTCGAAAAACAATCAATTTGTACAGGTTATGCCAACCATCAGATGTGACCCAATATTTTCGTTTGAAAAACAATACATTTGTACAGGTTACGCCAACCATCAGATGTTCTTTCGTCGAAGCTTGTGAAATAAATGCGAATGTCGGCAGCGATCTGGTAGATCAACGCTCGCGGAGGATCTCTCGCGGAAACTCACGACCCCTGGCAATAGTAATTGGAACAATCGTCGATTTTCCTCGCTAATCCCGAACAAAGAGCAGCGCAACCGTGAAAAGCGTTCGCTGAAGTTCGGCTTCAATCATTGTCGGGCGTAGACGCAGGTGGCTTTGTCGCGAGGCCAACTCGCAAAACCACGAGTCGGATTTCTGCGGCCTTATTCGCCGAAAGACACCGCCGCCGCCCAGCTGGCTCCGAGTAAATTGAAACAACGCCGTTATTCCTGATCCAGCAAGGCCTCCCTGCCCTCCCCCACCCGTTCCCGCTCACCATTATTCCCTCGGGATATGTAACCTTTTCAAAGAGCTTCCCTGTGCTTATTCTTTGTTCCTTTCTCGCCTCTGCTCTGACCCACGCAACGCGTTCCTCTTTGATCCATCGAGCACCTATTCGGAATCATTTGATTATTAACGTGGGAGTGCAAGCTTCATTCCACTGCGACTGAAATATTTCAATTTGCCAAAAGAGTAGAGGTTCCAAGCTTTACGATAAGTCGAGTTTCGTCGTCGTACGATTTTTCTTCTTGAAATTGTACATGTTCAAATATTTTCTAGAGCCACCTTTTGAACAGGGTCTGCCAACAAGTCGCACGAAGTTAGTTTCACCGCGTCGGCCGCAGAATCATCGCACTCGAAAACCAAACGGACAAATAAACTAATGTAGTATCGTAAATTCATAGCGACCGTCCCCGAGCCTGGACCTATG